>CM077456.1:2271273-2533773 GCA_039654765.1 Mylopharyngodon piceus | reverse complement strand
ATAGAATAAGGAAAGTCATATGGGTTTTAAATGATTTTTTGGATGAACTATCCCTTTCATATTTATTATGCAAAGCTTGAATCATTTGCTGCAGCTCAGATCGTCTGACCATGAGCACTTGAACCGCAGAGCTGCTGTAATTCTGCTGAAGTTACACTTTTATTGCTGAGTAGAAACTTCCCCTCATCTAAAGCTCCAATCCTCTCTCATGACCTTATTAGAACTGCACACGAGTCAGACTCTCACAGACTGTGTTTTGTGATGCTCGTCATCAATGCATTGCATTAAAATTTTATTCCTTGATGCTAATTCATTCTGCGCATGTGTTGTGGAGGAGATGATGAGCTTGCTGATGTTAATTGAAGTCTGATTGTGTTTCTCCTCCAGCCCTGAATATGTGCTTCCTAACCCACAGGTTGAGTTAATGATTTTTGCTTAATGAAATGACGCACTTGCTAAACTATTGTTAAGTTGTTTCTAGGTTGTTGTTAAGTGTTTGATGAACTTGTCTGAACAAGTCTGATCATTTAGAAAAGCATAAATTGAGGTATCATTCATGTCAGGGACGATGAAGTGGTTTGTTCAAATCACTTTTGCTATGTTTTATTTACAGTATAAACATAACAAGTGACCAATTCCTAAGGGAGATTGAGTTTGAGAATAGCACCACCTACTGGTGAAAAGTTATATTTTAATGACAAATCCACTCTTGACCTTTGAACTGATTGTCATAGAATGTCTTTTGATTCTTTGTATCATGCTTAATGTCGTGTCCCATATTCGTTTCTAGAAATAAAGTTAATTTTACAATTATTCAGCTCAGGGTTTCTTAATTGGGGTTCATGTTGGAACTATTCAATTGAGTATCAAATACTATGATACTAAAAAAAATTGCATTTTTTTAAAAAAAATTAATTTTTAAGGGTCAATAAACCATTCCATTAAAAACAAAAAAGATTTTTCTGACTCAGGGTTGATATCTACTCACAATAGAGGGAGCTTCAGGTTGGCCTGCTCATTTTTTCTGAATGAGTCTTCTACTATTGCGTGACTCTCTCTATTAGTCATCCCTTCCACTCCACTGGATTCTCTCTCCGACAGTGCCGTACCTCAGTCTGTTCCCCCGCGGCGGCAAAAGATGATGAAGACAGCGATGTAAAGGGTCATCGGTGAGGCACCCAAAAATAAACACAGAAAAGTCAAACGTAGACTGGCCAGTGCTGCATCTGTGACTACGCTTTCAGAAATGATCCAAGCATGTGGCTGTTAGTTCTTTCATAAGAGCCATCAGAAAAACCAGTATATCATACTAGATCACCATGAAGACCGTTCTTATTTTCATGAAATATTGCAGTGTTTATTATAAATGATTTATTCCATGCACCCTTTGCATAATCTTTAATCAAAAACATTAACTTCATTTTGACTTTAAAGGAAAATGTTGACTTAAATAGTGTGAAATGGTGGTTTGGTGCTTGCAAACTTGCTGCCAAAATGTGCCAAACCATTGCTAAGATGTTATGAGTGGCTTCTAGGGTGTTGGTGTTTTGGGTGGTTGATCATGTAGAAAATCATGATTATTCATGTCAGGAATGAGTTGAACACTGAAGTTTATTTCTCAGGGGTTTGATCAAATCAATAACCCTAGTTTTAGGCCTCAACAAAGAAAAATGTCCAACACTGTAAAAATAATTTTTTGAGGTAAATAAAACAGATTATTTGAGTTTTAAATACTATTTCAGTCTCTTTAAAAAAGCACATGTATTACTGTCAATGTGCTACTTGCCACTAGTAATTTCTGACTGAACCATTTTTTTTTTCTCAGTGTACATGATTTTGAAGTTATTTAGAGATGCATTTCTCAAAGTAGTATGCGTTAGACCAAACATAATTCAAGTACAACTAAACATCCTCGGGCGGTTTGCAGGAGATGATTCGGTGAGCTGTCCGTGACTCATGATCGGAGAACTCAATGTTGGGTCGCTTGTGTAATGAACTGATGGCTAATGTGCTCTTCTTGTGTCTTTTTTATTTCCTGGCCTTGTTGTATAACCTTTTATGTGTTCATTGCTATGCTCAGAAAAAAACTGGGGTTATATGATCTAGTATTACTGAGATGGACTCTAGGATGGAGATATGGTGGTCAGATCACTCTCTAGGTTTCTTGGCTCTTCTGGTCTCACCTGGTTTCATCTCTTCTCTTCTGATCTGGTCTGGTTTATTCTTCGTACCATTCCGTTCAATCAGCATTATGAAGAAATATGGGCGGTTGTATTATTAGCATCAGTTCTACAGAATCTGAGCATAAAATCTCCTATAGGTTTAACACGTCTTAAATCAATTACACGGCTGAACAAAATGCCCTGCAGTGATTTGATGTTCCACGTCATTTCTTCTGATTCTTCTCTTTCCTGTTTGCTCAGCGAAGGCAAATAACGCTGCTGTACACAGTGTGAAATCTGCAAGCAAAAAAGTGTGGGTTTGTGGCTGAGAGGAGAGTTTCACAGTAACTTAACGATCGTCCTCGTTCTGCAGATGCTACGCGACACCACTGGCCAGCGAGTCGAAGCTGGATTAATTCGGAACAGAACGCGTGAGAGAATCAGATGTAATGGAGTTGATTCTCTCTTCCTCCAGGCCATTTTCTCTGCTGGTGGAAAATGAGAACGAAATGGATCTTGCTCAACTCAACTCAGTATGCTGGATTGTGCTTAACACTAGTGACTAATATAACCAGAGTCTGCATAACTGTTTATGTCCGTCAAAATCTCATCAAAGCCTCCTTTTGCATTTCTGTTGTATTGATAACTTATTAGATATCTTATTAGATATCAACTCTTAAACACCCCTCTTTATTTGCAGCATGCAATATCTATATAAACTCAATTCAAATTCAAGAAGGCAGAAGGCAATAAAATTGTGTGCAACAGGTTTTTCAGAAAAGTTTTGATCATGTTTATAATTTAGAGGCCTTAGAAATTTGCGTATTAAAGGGGTCATGAACTGCCTTGTTTTATTGTTTTATAATGTTTCCTGGGGTTCACTTATAATGTTAATATGCTTTTAACATCAAAAATTGTCATAATTTAGAAATAAAAGGCATTTTTCCTACCCTGATTTTAGCCCTGATTTGAACGCTCTGATTTAAGGGGCGTGTCTGCTGTGAGACTTCAGTGTAAACGCCCACTGCTGTGATTGGCTAACATCTTTCCATTTGAAATAGTATTACTCCCTCAAAAACTTTTAGCACGTTTTTACTATTACAGCTCTCAAGGTTAACTAATCGTGAAAAGTGCTGCATTACATTTAGATCTATGGCATTATATTTAGATCGTGGCATGAAAGGTTGCAGTGATGAACAGTCGATCACAGACATGTTGTTGAGCGCGTGAAAACAGTGATCCCGTCAATTTCTGCACACTAACGAATGCTTTCATCATAACTAACAGTGCAAACACGATGTAACTAAGAGATTCGTTCAGATTCAAGTTTTGGCGCGAGTCCAGGAGTCACTGATAAACTCGCGCTGTTTGATTGACAGCTCCACCGATTGTAAAGGGAGCGTTCTTTGATTGCTTGATTTAATCACCATTTAAATAACAGATTATTTTCATCCTACTAAGAGAAACAACGTGAAGTTGACCGTTTAGTCACTGGTTTGATTTACTGACACATAGACAAAGAACATCTGACTGTACATGAATCATTACATATCAGATCAGGCATTAGAATTAACAGTTACTTACGAGTCCATATCGTAAAAGTCTGTTTGAAAATCCTGCGCCAAAATGCGATTGATTTACCAAAGAATCCACAGTGAAATGTACCGAATACAAATAAATAAAGCTCAACTGAGACATTCACATTGTTGAAAATAAATAACCATATTCCTAGTATTAGGATCCTTTGAAAGGTAATGTTATTTTTAGTCCTGTATCGCTCTTCTCTCCTCATCATCTCACTAACACGCCAGTGGGCGGGGCTAATGATGCAATGATGAAGTAGCCGTTGATTTCTTCTGCAGAGGCGGAGTTTCACCTATCTACAGGCACATTCCAGGACGAGTCAATATTAAAAGCTTTTATTGGACTTACAAGGAAATTTTCAGTTTTGAAACTTGCAGGATATTCTTATAGATGACCTCTTATATATCAAAAGCTCAAGGAAAAGTTGATTTCTCAATTCATGACCCCTTTAAATATGATAAAGTAGGCTTTATATGGTTAAACATTCCATGAAACATTCATGATTTCTGAATGGCGCAAAACTGTAGTTTTCCATTTAAATGGATGTTTCCCGATGTTAATTTTTGTAAAAAATATATACTTTTGAACATCTTCCTACATCTTTCATCGGATATATTTTGAGAAAATTGTTGTAAAAAGTTATTAAGGATAAAGACTAATACAGCCAGAGAGTCTGCATAGATATTTATGTCAGTAAAAATCTCTTCTAAACCTGCTTTTGCATCTTCATTGTGTTGATAACATATAATATTTACTCTGAGATATCATAATGCATTTCAATATTTTATCGATGATTGATGTTTAACTAGAGGATGTGACATTAAAGGCCTACATCCCTTTAATGTCAGTAAAGTTTGTTTTTGCAGTATTTAAATATTCAGGTGTATTTGTCAAAATCATCCATCCAACTATGTCTATATGAATTAACATGACAACCTTCCTAGTATTTGCTAAAGTGTTGAAAAGGTGTTCACAGTGGTTTCTGGGTGGTTGTTCTGGAAGTTTTTGCATCCATTACAAATATGAAGTCATAAAAGTGAGGACATCTGTTCTCAACAAACCACACAATATGAGCTGCTATTCATGTCTGTACAAATGCAAGAAAATCTAATTGTGTTGGTGATTTGTTTTAAACACAGAGTATGAGCTCTTAGATATTTTTGCCTTAGCCAACACTATAAGGAAAAGCACTTTGTTCAGTGGATGATGAGAGACATTCAGGGACAAACGCAGATGCACAGCAGCTCAACTTTTTGATTGGAGCTGTCATGACCAATTCAGTGTATTAAATCTACCTGTTAGCGACCCCTGCTGGTAATACATGACAATGCAGAGCTCGACAGATCGTGCCAGAAGTGATATGTACAGGTGTTTTTGTAGGCTGATATTAGTGAGTGTGAGTATATGAAGAGATTATGCTCTAAAGTGGATTATATGGTTTTTTTGTGCGGGACTTTGCTGTTTCATTATGCCTGTGGTAAATCCATGTTTTTGAGAGGAATATATCAGATACATTTTTATTCCTTTAGGAGATCAACAGTGCATTAGAGTGCACTAGATTTGATTAAAAATGCCCAGACAAATATCATAAGTATCTTAGGAACACCAAGGCTGCATTTATTTGATTAAAAATACAGTAAATAATGAAATAATATTACAAACTGAAAGAACTATTTTGCTGCTTATTTGCATATATGCATGGGAATTTCTTCACTGTAAATACTTTGCATTCATGCAAGTTTTCCATAAAATGGTCAGTATCTGAGATGCAGCCTCCAGTCTGTAAGCATGATGTCGTTGATTTGCTTTATGGTCAGGCAGAAGTTATGCAAGACGAAGGTTCAGAGATGCAGAACTGAAATAATGAGGCTGGTGCTCATCTGCTCACTTTGAACGATCCACAAAAATGAACGGGCGGCTGAAAAAATCCAACAGACATACAGTGAAGGAAGGACTCGAGCCTGTTGAGACTTTTCACTTCAGACAGTAAGAACAATTTAGAACACCTTAGAAAGTGCTTAACAACACCCTAGCAACCACTCAGAACACCCTATCACTCTTAGAAGAAAAGATTTAGCCCCGCCCATTTTCAGCGCTGCGCTCATTGTGTTCTGTCTTCCGGTTTGTATTTCCACAGCAGAAGGTAAGATCTTACAGATTTATGAATGAACCGCTCGTTTTAAACTCTTCCTGGTCTACTGACATTTGTCATGACATCCGCTTCAAACCACAATACTCATGATAACTTTTAATTAACTCTACAATAAGTAAATCCACTTCACCAGCTAATTACTCTTTGATAGCGATGCCATAGAAATATACAGAGCTATGGCAAAAGCGGAAGTTCAAAGACAAAATTCTAAAGATGGCTGCGTGGTTGTCTCTCTGGCGCCACCTTATTCCTGACGAACCTACTGCGCTTTGAATTATGGGCGGCACTTCCGGTTTGGGGAACTTGCATTCAAAAAGACTGAAACTAATCATTTCAAATCATAAGGTTGCCCTACAAATAAAGCTTGACTGAATGAGTTGTCAATTTTCCTTCATGTTTAATTTTCAGACATCATGAGAATAACGTAATGCTTGGTATTTGAACATGACATGTTATAACAAGAATATCTACGATAGCTCTTTTCAGTCGCTGCATTCTTTTCCTCACGATTATTTTCATTTTTCCCTTTGCATTCCGCTGTAATAGTATGAAAAAGGACAAAATATACTGCACATTTGTGGTCTGTTCTCCCATTGTCCCTTTAAGACAAGTCATTTCACTCAGCGGCCATCTTTGAAACGCCTCTTGGTCAGGCAAGTGCAGCTCCTATATCTTTGAATGGGGTAACATCAAATTCTCCAAAGCTGTTTGCCAAGCTTTCGATTAAATTTCATATTTGAAATTACCAATAAAATCTGACAACAACTGTCTCATAAATTTTGTTTCTAAACGCTCGAATTATGACCAAAAACGGCATTTTTCAGGCTGGATCAAGCCCAACTTCACGTCTCTCTAGAAAGCGCGCGTCTGGCTGTTTCTAACGGTCGCTGCAGTGACGCGATGACTTTACCAATCGGCGATTGGCTCTTATTTAGAAGGCGGGACTTAATCCGCCATATTGCGCGTTGCACTTTCTCCCATTCATAATAATACAAGTGCACCGTCTTTCTATATACAGTATAAAGTCTTTGGTTCTCCTGATTTAATTTACGATATATCCCATTAATAATTTACTGAAATGCACGAAGAATCTCTCGTTTTTCTCCTCAAATCCTCACGTCTCTTTCCAGGTTTGTTTTCACAGGTAAATACAATTTATTGTCTGTCAAAATGACGGAAATCACTTTGAAATAGTATCACGCAATGCTGAAGTTCATGAACATTTTTGATTAAGGCAACGTATGTTACATAATACATATAGTGATATTTAACCCATCTGTTATTGCTGTGGAAAGAATCGCACTTTTCGGGTTATTCGTGGTTATTCAATTACCTTGTTGATGCTTTTACACTTTTAAATGTCCTTTTAATGTTCGATGGTTGAAGGTTGAGTAGAATAATGTAATCTCATTGTACCCAGTTTTAAAAAAAACGTATTATTGCGTTCATAGAGCGAGCCTTTCACTGATTGTTTACAGCTTAACGGAAGTTACGCCCATAATTCGCGCATAGGAATAAAGTGGATAGAAACTTTTAGGGGTTCCATCATGGGATCATTTTATGGATTAAGTTTTAATTATTTAATTTTGTTTAATTATAATTAAATTTTATGAATTAAACAGCTCGTAAGCATACTTTATCACTAGAAAAAAAATGAAATAAGTTGTTAAACATAAAAGTATTCTGCATTAATTTAAGACATTTCTCCTTATATAGAACCTTTTCTTCAAAATTGAATCAAGAACCCTAAGGTTATATATAGATATATATTTTTTTTAATAAGACCACATATCAATGCAATGTGCTAATAACTACTTAGAACTGCTTAGAAAATGCACAGCAATGGCTGTTTTCTCACAGTTTCTCAGTAAAGTGTTGCACTGACACCTAACTTTGTCTTTAGACCGTGAGTGGCTACATGTGTTGGTCAGTAAACGCAGCATCCCAGTTCCCATCATAAAATATGCTCATGAATAATGAATGTTGACACAGGAAGAAGAGATGCACTCTCTTTTTTTTCCATGAGAATAAACAAGAGGAATTACACACCACAGAAGCGTGACGTCGCACTATAAATAGAAACGTGGCTTCTGCTTCAGGCTGTGATTGTATTTGAACAGGTCAGGGCTGCTATCATCTGCAGAATAAAGGTTCAAAATCAGAGACTTACGACTTCCTGCGTTTGAAAGCAAATACTTTAAAAAATACCAGACGTAAAAAACAGACTTCGGTTGTGACCCGAGTGATTGACTCATCATAGTTCTGAGATGCTCTGTGAGTTCAGGAAAGGAATCGATAGAGCTCTTCATGAGTTAATATAGAATAGCCCACACATGCATTACTAGTGTGGCATTCAGCCAGACTACAGGTGTGTGTGTGTGTGTGTGTGTGTGTGTGTGTGTGTGTGTGTGTGTGGCCCCCGCATTACCATCCAGAGATGCCGTCCATATACTCCTGAGAGCCAGTGATTCATTTCTACTGTAATGGACATGAGTTTCTTGTTAATATATCTGAGCGGGGCCGTGGCTAGGGTATCCGGGGCCCCGCTCCTCTGGTTTGCTTAGTTGGGGACACTTAATATTCAACAATTTTATTGATTTGACTGCACTGACACTATTGGAAGAGAACTGAACTGAACTGGACGATGATATCACTGCTTTATAGTTGAATTGAACTAATTTAATAATTGATGATCTACGGAACTAAATCAACACTGAACTGACTTCAGCTGAACAATGACACTGGTTTCTTTTTAAAGCTGCTCTGTTTGCATCAATGAAGCATTATTTTCCTGTTATCACTGTAAAGCTGCATTGAAACGATCTGAAAGCGCTGTATAAATAAAGGTGACTCGACTTTGAAATCACTTTCCGGGTCCCTGAGAGTCGTCACTACCTTTTCCCCCTCTAGCGACGGCCCTGTATCTGAGATCATAAAAACTGTTTTAAATCCTTGTGTATCTGAAAGAGGACATCATGGGATTCTCTGAAATGCCAAGTGTTTTGAGCTAAATAGAATGGAGTAGAACCTTTATTTACCCCTGTGAGTGGGGAAATTGCAGTGTTGCATTATCAAAATGGTTAAGACATTTACAGTAAGAAATTTACAGTATTTGTAAAGTCAGCATTTTTGGACATTTCAAAAGTTTAACCACTCTATTTACTTTCTTAAAGGGATAGTTCACCTAAAAATGAAAATTATCCCATGATTTACTCACCCTCAACCTAGGTGTATATGACTATCTTCTTTCAGACTAACACAATCGATGCGTTTTTGTAAGAAAAATATCCATATTTAAAACTTTATAAATTCAAATAACTAGCTTCCGGTGGATGACCGTACCCAGAATGCGCAAGTCAATTTGCGGCGGAAGAGTATTCTTTGACCTGACACACAACGTAATGATGAGCACGGAGGCGCAGAGGATAGAGCAAAACAAATCACCAGTCATGGATAATTTTAAAACGATAATTTTTAAAGAGAAATGTCGGAGGATTTTGATATAAAAGAAGAGGAGCTTGAGTTTGTTGCACAGCCTTATTTGTTTGAACCGTGAGAGGCGTCTAAGCTTACGATACTCCTACATCCTACGTCGCGTCAGGGGTTACTCATTTGGCGCAAGTCGACTTGCACATTCTGCGTACGGTCGTCTGCCGGAAGCTAGTTATTTGAATTTATAAAGTTTTAAATATGGATATTTTTCTTACAAAAACACATCGCTTCGCCTCAGAAGGCCTTTATTAACCCCCCGGAGCCATACTTTTTTTTATGGATGGATGCATTATTTTTGGCTTCAAAACGCAGCCCACCATTCACAAACATTATAAACCTTGAAGGACTAAGGATATTTTTAAATATATCTCTGATTGTGTTTGTCTGAAAGAAGATTGAGGAAAGAGTATTTGAGCCTTACTAATGGGGCTGTACACAAGACAGAACGGTTGGGAAACACTCACTGTAAACCCTAATGCTCAAAATACTTAATTGGTTTGAGTAGGACAAACTTAAATTGAACAGTTCAGTTAAATTAGCTGCTACGAGTATTTTGAACTTTCTTTTTCTTTTGAGTTCACAGCACTGACATATTTCAAGTAAACTGAACTGTTTCATTGTTTTGAGTTGTATGAACTCATTTCTTTTAATTTAGACTAACTTAAGTTTAACTGAAACTGGACTGGGATTTCTATTTCCCAGCTGCTTTGCCCATGGCACTCAAAAGGGAGAGTAAATGCTAAAACTAAGTGTTATAAATGTTTTTTTTGCACAAGATTAATGGTAAGGGAGATTTAGTAGCGATTAATGTTTTGTTATGCTAATTTAGAAGAGTTTCTGTTAATGTGGGTTTTTGGAGAGTTACCATCATGGTGACAAGTAGCGCTGGTATGAGAGCAGGTAAGTTACATGTTTTAAGTTGCTGTACTCATTCAGTAAGTGCTATACCATGCTATTGTTAACATGTTAGCAAATTAGCAAGTTGGCATTTTTTGTATTTTTTTTTTAGGGTTTACAGTGAAGTAAATAACACATTTGATTTGCAAGAACTCAAAATAATTACCAAATATTTTATGTAAATTGCTATCAAAATGTATGAGTTAGCTAACTCAGTACTTCAAGTTAGGAGCAATTAACATGCATGAGTACTACAAACTCAAAACTTGATAGTTCTGCTTACTTAAAATTGGGAACATCGTAACTCAAAAAATTTGATGTAACTGATTACCTCACATTTTCTTATTTAGCCCAACTTATTTGGGTTTACAGTGCTGGAGTAAGAGTAAGTTACTAACTAACGTTATTTTAATAATATAATATAAATAGTATTATAATTAGTAATTAAAAAGTAAATAAAAGTAATTTAAAAACTAATTTCAAATTTTACAGAGTAATTTAACACTTTACAACAAGATTCTATTTGTTAACATTTATTAATGTTAGTTAATGTTCAACATTTCTTATATATTATTAAAATCAAAAGTTGCATCTGTTAATATTATTTAATGGACCTGAACTAACAATGAACAGTTGTGTTTTAACTAACTTCAACAAATATTAATTAAAAAAAACTGTAACAAATGTAATGTTCATTGTAAATTAATAGGACCTTATTTTAAAGTGTTACCAAATGTATATACACTACCGTTCAAAAGTTTAGGGGCAGTACATTTTTGTTTTTGTTTTATTTTTTTAATAAAAGAAGTTACTTATTCTCACAAAGGCTTATTTGATTAAAAATACCTTAATGTTGTGAAATTTTATTACAATTTAAAATAACCATTTTCTTTTTAAATATATTTTAAAGTGTAATTTATTCCTGTGATCAAAGCTGAATTTTCAGCATCATTACTCCAGTCTTCAGTGTCACATGATCCTTCAGAAATCATTCTAATATGATGATTTTATGCTCAAGAAACATTTCGGATTATTATCAATGTTGAAAACTTAAATTGTGATATTTTTTTTAGAATGATTTGATGAAGGAAAAATATTTTTTAATAGAAATCTTTTGTAACATTGTAGGCTAAATGTCTTTACTGTCCCTTTTGATTAATTTAATAAATCCTTCTAAATAAAAAGTGTTTAAAAAAGTCTTACTGACACTAAATGTAAATTAATTTCATTTGCATAATTACAGCGTGTCTTACAGAAACTCTAAAATTGTGTAAACCTCTAAAACCCTTTGTTTTTTGCTGATTTCCCAGTGAGATATGAGCGCTGAATCTTCGCTCTGCTGCTCTCGCCTGCGCGCTTCCCTCATTCCCCCTCCAGAGTTCGATGCGCTCGGCTCTCGGCTCTGCCTGGAGTTCTCAGTGCGGCGACAGCGGTGCTGAATATGGCGTCAGACGGGATGATTTTAACAAACCACGACCACCAAATCCGGGTCGGCGTCTTGACAGGTAAAGGCTAGAATCCTTTAAGTCATCGTGGGGTTTCTTTTGGGGAAGAACGGCTAGGTATTTCCAGCTGTTTGCCAGCGGTGCCTCTCCTCCCCAAGTGTGTGTGTGTGTGTGTGTGTGTGCGTGCGTGCGTGCATGTGTGTGTATGTGTGTGTTTCTCTGCTGGTCAACGGTGATTTAATGCCTTTTTCCCCCTCTTTGCCAGAGATTAATTTACCTGCCAACCCCTGCACGATAAAGCAGCCCCGCTTCTGTTTAATCTGTATCTGTGATATTATGAAATTTCACAGGAGAATGTAGTTTTATCTGCTGAATTCTTCATTTTCGCTTGTTAAACCTTTAAATAGAGCTCAATGTTCACGCCACAGCGTTTCATGAGGATGTTTAATTCAGTGAATGATGTATTATTTGTACCTGGCCATATAGGCATCGGTGATAAAGATGTGATTTACTGTCAGGGACAGTGGATGCAGTGGGCTGATATTAGTGAGGATGGCTGTGAATCGTGGGCAGAATGCTGGTTTCCTCTCTGCATGACAGTCTCGTTAATGCAAACATGCATTCGCCGGTGATTTCCATTCGTTTTTTTTCAGTGATGCTAGTCTATGACGACTTAAATGTTCTAGCGAAGGTACTATAATATGCGATTAATCTCCTTCCTGTGTTAAAAATGGATGAAAATCAAATGCAGCCACCGAGTTACTGAACGATTGCATTTTGTGCTTGAAATCTCCCGAATTGGCAGGATAATACAGCTTTAGGGAGAGGGGAAAAACGTGAAGGCCACGGATTTTCGTGTGATGTGATAACCCTCTCATGGAAATCCGCTGCTGAAGGTGGTAATGTGCAGGGATGGAGAAAGAGCGAGAGAGAGAGAGAGAGAGAGGAGCTCCATCCAGCACTGAGGGAAACCCCGCTTCACCTCCCCCCTCCTCACTACTGTAGAGCGGGGAAACCAGCAGCGGCGGCGCTGTCCATGGTTCTGAAATATAGCGGCCGCTCGATGAACGCTGTCCGCGGTGCTGAAGCACAGCAGCCGCTCGATGAACGCTGTCCGCGGTGCTGAAACCTCTTGCCTGATTCAGATTAGTGGTCAAAGATATTGATTCATAAATTATTGTATTTGGTCCCCAAATGTAATTACAGCCTTGCTTTTATCTGTACATTTATTACAGGGAATGTCCCACGGGAGTAACCTGAGGATGTTTATTCTGCTCAGTTGCACAATGCATCAAACCTTGGTGGGCTTGAACCTACAAGCTATTGGTTAATCATGCCAGATATTTAACTACTAGTCTAGAGGAAATTTACAAGGGTAGTCAGGGCTACTGGGGCATTGGCTTGTATGTTAATTTATCACACTCTTTTATTCAGGGACATAAGGAGGACATGCTTTAAGTATTCAGATAAACCGATATGGTTTTTTTTCAGTGGCTGATTCTTAAAATGATGACATTCAGTCTCTATATGTGTTTACATGAAGTAAGGACAATCCCCATGAAGTAACCTAAGGATAGATACTATACCAGATTGTCGGGTTTGAACATACAACCGTTTGGTTACCAGGCCAGGTATTTCAAGGGAAACAAGGCTGCTGGTGTATTGGTCTGCATTGTTCAGAACCATCTCATTTATCAGATGCTTTTATCAGTACATTTATTATATGTTCAGTCCCTATGGTGTAACCTGAGGTTAAGAGTCTTGCACAAGGGCACAATGGTGGTAGTTCATAGATTAAGCCTTGTGGGGCTTGGACATACAACCTTTTGGTTACCAAGCCAGATGTTTGCTGGTTTGCAGGGCAAACAGTGCTACCGGGTATTTCCCTGCATTGTTCTGTACTGCTCGGCCATTTGTCAGATGTTTTTATCAGTGCACTTTACTAGGACAGCCCCCTTGGAGTTACCTCAGGTTAAAGTATCCTGCTCAGTGGCACAGTGGCGATAGTTCACATGCAGCTTGCACCTTCTAACCACTAGGTTACAGCACCACTGGTGTATTGTCATACGCTTTCAATGTGATTACCGTGTCGGCATGGATATCCAACACCCTCGAAACCTTTAGTTTATGTCACCACACATTGTCAGTTAAGCAAATACAAGCCAGCAGACACGTACACGAACACGCAATCGTCACGCTTGTCATGCGTCAGATTACTTTTGTGACCCCCTCTACACAGGGATGACATTTGAACAGGAAGCTCGCCAATATTTGTCTTGGTAACAAATATACCATTTCCACTTCTACTACTGACCCTCTCTCTCTTTCTCTGTATCTCCGAAAGCCCGTGTGTTGAGGGAAATGAAGACAGGAAGGTAAAAAGAAAGAGGAGAGAGATATCACAGTCTGTGTGTGTCATCTGACCTTTCAGAAATCTCTCTCTCGTTGCTGTTGCTCTTCCCTCTGTGCAGCTGTGGGATTTCACGTTGTTGAAAAGTGATTTCCTTTCGTATCTCTATCTTGCCAGTCACCTCTGAGACTCTCACTTACAGGCCGTTGAAGTATCTATATCATCAACAATCTAAAGATAAATGTCTATCTGTGATCAGAGTTGAACGTGTTGACCTTTGACATCAGTCCGTGTTGTTACTTCAGCCTTGTGTGCCTGTGCTTGACTAATCATCCAATGACACAGGGCCTAATCCACATCTGCTCAATCTTCCCCAATGACAGCAGGGTCATGTGACCAGACCTGTCCCCTTCTCTGGGGTTGAGAGGAGCTTTGGTTGGCATAGCAACACTGTGGAGGTTTTAGGAACCTGACAAGCATACGACAACTCCAAGATGTAGGGTGGGGTCATAGTTTGACACCCGGACACCATGGAGAGCTGCTGTTGGAGCCGTTTAACTTTTTTTTTTTTTTTAAATATATATATATATATATATATATATATAATAAATTTTTTTCAGCTTTATTTCAATTATCAAAAATGCTTTTTAACAGTTTTAGTTTCAGTTAACAATAACAACACTGGTTCCATCGATGGTTTGATTTGTTGAAATCATGCAGTACATGGAAAACTAATCTACTGGAGCCAAATGGAAATTAGCATGTCATTAGTTAAGAGATTTGACATGCTGCAATTAAGGATCATGTGACTGGGGCTTCCGGTTTGAGCGATGTAGACAGAGGACGCGTGTGTGTGTGAGCCTCCCGACAACTTCAAATTAAATATCAGTAATTATAATCTATAACAGGTCAGATGCTCACTACAGAGCTATAATAGAAGTGCAGCGGCAAAATGCCTAACTCTAAAACGAAAACCGATCAAGATCCAAAGAAAACTTCGATAAGCAGCAAGTTAGCTAAAATGGCGGCGGCCAATTCGGAGGCTAACAAGGAGTTCTCTATGAGTATGCTGACTATGGAGCTGGAAAAACAGCGCAAATATCTCAAAGAGGACATGAATGCGTTAATCAAGTCTTCCCTGGCACTAATTCAGCTTTCCATAGAATCGTTTCAAGAAACTGTGGATGCATTTGGAAAGCGTCTCGCAAGCGTGGAAACAACGGCTGGGGAAAACTTCAAGGCCCTTGCTAAAGCGGAGGTAGACATCGCTGCGTTAAAAGCAACCAACGAAGCATTGTTAGACCGTTTGGACGACCTGGAAAATCATTCACGCAGGGCAAATCTTCGGATCATAAATGTTCCCGAGGACAGTGAAATTGGAACGGACATGATCAAGTTTACCTCGGATCTGCTAAAAGATGTTTTGGGGGACCAGGTGTTCGAGAAGCCACCAGAACTGGAGAGAGCACACCGCACATTGGCGCCCAAACCCAGAGATGGTCAGCCTCCAAGACCCGTTATCGTCTGCTTTCATCGATTCCAGGAGAAGGAACGAGCTTTGCGCTGGGCCACGCAACACAAACTGCAGTACCGAGGGAAGATGCTCAGATTTTACCCCGACCTAAGCGCAGCACTTTCTAAGACGCGCACCGCCTTCAAGAACATTAAAACAATGCTCTATCAGAAAGGGATCCATTTCAGATTTCTCTACCCTGCCCGCTTGCGATTCACACACGATGGGGAAACCTTCACTTTCGAGTCAGCACCTGAAGCCAAAACCTTTTTCAAACAGCGGATCAACGTGACTACCGCTGCCGGGGAGTAATCTTTGCTAACTACAGGCTGTTACTTTGTAAATGACTGATTTAAAAGTACGCACACGTCTACTACTGTTGCAGTTTTTTCTTTACTATGATGGATCTTGTCGTTGTTTGGGAGGACACTGTTAATAAAAACACCGGTGAATGGACCGATCATGACGGTTTACGTCTTTGCTCGGGATTGTACTGTTAAAAAACATTGGAAGACAGACTATAAGTGACCTCCCCCAAACTTTTCTTCTTAATTTATTTTTTTTTCTTTCCATATTATTGTTTTTTTTCTGTCTGCCTGTCTGAATACAGTTTATATTTACATACTGCTGCGATGTTAAGGGATAGGTTGTTGGTGGGCTCAACAACAGTTGAGTAGTTAATTAAGAGTTGCTGGGAATACAATTGGGTGATAGGAGTCCTGCAGCTTGCCTCAGTTGGGGAGGTAAACATAGGAAAGAGTGTTTTATGTTCATGGGTTGGTTTACTGCCTCATTGATTGTGTTTTTTATTTATTTATTTTTTTTTTTTAATTTATTTTATTATTATCATTTTTTTTTTCAATGGATACTTCTACAATGGATGTTTTTGTTTTGAATTGGGTGAGAGATTTAGCTGGGTACCAGTTTTGACAGGAATGACAGGAAAGTCGTGTATTAGATATACATCATGGAATGTTAAAGGTCTTAATGGTCCTATAAAGAGGTCTAAAATTTTTTCTCATCTTAAACGTCTTAAATCCGATATAATCTTCCTTCAAGAGACACATTTACTCAATTCAGATCATCTTAGGTTGCAGAAACCATGGGTGGGACACATTTTCCATTCCAAATTTAATGCTAAGACAAGAGGAACAGCTATAATAATACACAAAAAAAATTCAGTTTTCTGCCTCTAATGTTATGCTGACCCTCAGGGTCATTATATCATGGTGTCTGGAAAACTATTTCATACCCAGGTCTTGCTTGTGAATGTTTATGGCCTCAATTGGGATGATAAGAATTTCGTTAATAAGCTGATTGCAGCTTTACCCAGCTTTAATTCACACTACCTGATTTTAGGTGGTGACCGCTCCAACCCGAAACCACAGGCCCCTTCTAAAATGGCAAATGAAATTTCAGCCTTTTTGAACCAGACTGGTTGTGTAGATCCCTGGCGTTTCTATAATCCCCATAATAAGGTTTTTTCTAATTTCTCACATGTACACCATTGCTATTCGAGAATTGATTACTTCTTCATAGACAAAAATCTCCTCCCTTCAGTAAAGGGAGTGGAATACTCCGCTATCGTAGAATCTGATCATACTCCCTTACTGCTAGATCTCTCCTTTCCATCAAATTTCACAAACTACATATGGCGATTAAACTCGTCGCGAATCATTTTGCCAACATGTATCTTCTTCAATTGACAATTTTTTACAATTTAACTCAACAGAGCAAGTCTCCCCCACTCTCCTTTGGGAGACGTTAAAAGTAGTGCTCAGGGGGGACATTATATCTTATACTGCTTTTATTAACAGAAAGCGGGAAAAGAAAAGACAACAACTAATTGAGACAATATCCAAAATTGACAGTCAGTACTCTTCTTCTCCTACACCAGAAGGATTGATCTTCAGACCCAATATAATTTAATCTCATCAAGCCAAGCAGAACAGCTTATTCTTCGGTCACAGGGTTTTTTCTATGAACACGGTGGTCGACTCTTAGCCCATCAACTTAAATCCAGGTCATCAGCACAACATATTTCCCAAATTGCAGATGATGCTGGGGACTTAACTATTGATCCCCTTACAATTAATAACATTTTTACGAACTTTTATTCTAGCCTTTATAAATCAGAAACCCCTAAAGATCAGTCTAAATTGGTAGAGTTTTTTGATCAAATAAATGTCCCCACTATTTCATCACAACATAAAAAAGACTTAGATCATCCCCTTCAGCTGCAAGAAATATCTGCGGCCATAACAGCCTTGCAAAGTGGCAAGGCCCCGGGACCCGATGGCTTCCCGATTGAATTCTATAAGAAGTTTTCTACTAAATTAACTCCACTCCTGCTCAATATGTTTGAACATTCTCTGTCTCAAGGAACTCTACCAAAGTCCCTTACTGAAGCACTGATTACACTGTTATTGAAGCCTGAGAAAGATCCAACACAGTGTAGCTCATATCGACCAATTTCTTTGCTAAATGTAGATGTCAAAATTTTAGCAAAATTACTAGCTCCCCAATTAGAGTCTCCCTTAGTCAATATCATTTCAGCTAATCAGACCGGTTTTATAAAAGGTCGGCATATTTTCTCTAACATCCATTGGCTCTTAAATGTTCTTTACACCCCTCCATCCCAGGACACCCCTGAAATTGTAGTATCGTTAGATGCCGAAAAGGCATTCGATTGGGTAGAATGGGACTATCTTTTTTTTGCTATGGATAGGTTTGGATTCGGCCCCAGATTTATAGAGTGGATCCGTTTTCTCTATGCTTCTCCAGTTGCTTCAGTGGTTACTAATAAATGGCGTTCCAAAAATTTTTCTTTATCAAGGGGTACTCGGCAGGGATGCCCATTAAGCCCCCTTTTGTTTACAATCGCAATCAAACCACTATCTCTGATATTAAAATCCATACATAAGAACATAAGCTCTCATTATATGCTTCTTTACATTTCAGATCCTTTATCATGTATCAATGATATTATCAAAATCTTGCACAATTTTGGGTCTTTATCGGGCTACAAATTGAATATTTCTAAAAGTGAATGCATGCATGTTAACACACTTGCTAGGCAAATGCCCGACTCTGTGTTCCCCTTTCGCTTGGCAAGATCTGGGTTTAAATATCTGGGTATCAATATTGCACATACCTTTAAAGGACTATATGAAAATAATTTTGCTCCTCTTTTGAGTAAACTCAAATCTGATCTTCAAAAATGGAGGATCCTTCATCTAACCCTAGTTGGCAGGGTGAACTGTGTTAAAATGACAGTTCTTCCGAGATTCTTATATCTATTTCAGTGCCTTCCCATCTTTTTTTCAACAGATTAGACAAATCTATTTCCAGTTTTATATGGGATGGGAAAACCCCTAGGATTCAAAAAGAGTTTCTCCAGAAAAATAGGAGTGATGGAGGGTTAGCTCTCCCTAATTTTTTTATATTATTATTAGGCGGCTCAAGTTAAAAAAATAGTCTATTGGATGCACTAATGATTGGTGTGAAACAGAATCTAAATCCTGCACAGCAACCTCTTTACAAGCCCTAGTAACATCTAGCTTACCTATTAAAATAGCACAATATACACTGAATCCGGTTGTTCATTCTACTCTTAAAATATGGACTCAGTTACGCCAACACTTGCAGTTAAGACAAGCTCTTCTGTCTCAGAGCCCAATATGCAATAATCATGAATTCCTCCCTGCCAAACTAGACTCTGCATTTAAACAATGGCAAGATAAGGGCATTGCTCAGTTTAGTGATCTTTATATTGATGGTCTTTTTGCTAGTTTTAATGATCTGTGTTCCAAATTCAATCTTAATCAAGCTGACCTTTTTCGTTATTTTCAGATTCGTCATTTTGTGAATGCTCAAAGCCCATCATTTCCATACATTCCATCCAAGTCTCCTGCAGACTCTTTGTTTGAAGCTCCCCTCCATCTACAAGGTTTTATTTCAAGAATATATACAAATCTTATGTCTTTAAAAAGTGTAGGAACAGACAAGATTAAAAGTGTTTGGGAGAAAGAGCTTGGAATAGTATTTTCAGAGGAATTTTGGAGCAGTGCCCTACGTAGAGTGAATGGTAGCACCTCCTGTGCCCGATTGAATTTAATACAGTTCAGGGTTTTGCACCGTGTTCACCTAAGCAGAACACGGATTGCTTCTTTTAATCTTACTTTTCGACCTGTATAAGATGTCACAATGGGGAAGCAGATCATATGTTTTGGACGTGCCCTAAACTTACTATTTACTGGGCAACCATATTTGATACACTTTCTAAAGTATGTGAAGTACAACTGAAGCCATGTGCTGAATTTGCTATTTTTGGTGCTCCAGGTGATGAATCAAGTCTGACTCAAAGACAACTAAATATTCTTGCCTTTGCATCCTTATTGGCTCGCAGACGGGTTTTATTACATTGGAAATCTGCAAACCCACCTAAAGCATCGCAATGGCTTCAAGATTTGATGTTATACCTACACTTGGAAAAAATTAAATATTCAATTAGAGGTTCTCATAAATTCTCTTATGTCAGGCAACCTTAACTATCATATTTCTCAGCCATAAATGTACTTCCTGGGGAGTGACGGGATTTACATTGATACTGTAACTATTTCTTTTTCACACACCTCTCTATATGGTGGTCTTGTGGTGTTTGATGCTTGGTACCTTTACATATGTAAATATGCAGGGTTTATGTTGCTTATTGTTGCATCACTGTTACACCTTAGATTGTGGTATCCAATTATCTATTTATTATTATTATTATTTTTAATATTTATATATTAACATTGTCCTTTAACTATTGCGTTTTATTATTATCTATTTTAATTTTGCTGTATCACTATTATTATAACTATTATTTTTTTTATTATCATTTGTACTATTACTGTTTAATTATCATCTAAGGCAGTTTGTTCGGGGGTGGCTGGGGAGGGGTTGAAAATGTAAAAAATACAATCTCTGATGTCTTTGGAATAAAAAAAAAAGAAAAAATTTTTAAAAAAGGATCACGTGATTAATGAATCCAAGCCAAAGGGTTCTAGTCTCTTCTTACGAGTGGTTTAGGTCTTGTTTCAGTAGCTGTTGGGTTTTGAAATATTTAGTTACTCCCCCTTTCAGCACTGGATCTACAAATGGCTTCTTTTTTAGCATCCTCACCTTGGTGAGTACTGACCTAAAAATAAACCCAATCTGACCTTGAGAAGGACCGCCATCTTCCTGTCACTTCTACAAAACATGAGTTACTATTAAGGGGACCAAGGAAAGTAGTTCAGCTCAGACAGACACAGACAGAGACAGAGATAGATAGATAGATAGATAGATAGATAGATAGATAGATAGATAGATAGATGAATAAATGATGGATAGTTGGATAGATGTTGGATGGATGGATGGATGAATGAAAAGATGATACATGGATGGATGGATGGATGGATAGATGGATGAATAGATTTTGATAGATAGATGGATAAATGGATGATTGATGGATGATGGATGAATAGATGATTGGATGGATGGATGGATGGATGGATGATAAATGAATAGATGATAGATAGATGGATGATGGATGGATAGATGGATACATGATAGATGGATGGATGGATGGATAAATGATGGACAGTTGGATAGATGTTGGATGGATGGATGGATGGATGGATGGATGAAAAGATGATACATGGATGGATGATGGATGGATAGATGGATGAATAGATTTTGATAGATGGATAAATGGATGATTGATGGATGATGGATGAATAGATGATTGGATGGATGGATGGATGATAAATGAATAGATGATAGATGGATGGATGGATGGATGGATAGATGGATACATGATAGATGGATGGATGGATGATAAATGAATAGATGATAGATGGATGGATGGATGGATGGATGGATAAATGATGGATAGTTGGATAGATGTTGGATGGATGGATGGATGGATGGATGGATGGATGGATGAAAAGATGATACATGGATGGATGATGGATGGATGGATGATGGATGGATAGATGGATGAATAGATTTTGATAGATGGATAAATGGATGATTGATGGATGATGGATGAATAGATGATTGGATGGATGGATGGATGGATGGATGATAAATGAATAGATGATAGATGGATGGATGGATGGATGGATAGATGGATACATGATAGATGGATGGATGGATGATAAATGATGGAAAGTTGGATAGATGTTGGATGGATGGATGGATGGATGGATGGATGAAATGATGATTAATGGATGGATGATGGATGGATTGATGGATGGATGGATGGAGAGATGGATGAATAGATTTTGATAGATGGATAAATGGATGATTGATGGATGATGGATGAATAGATGATTGGATGGATGGATGGATGATAAATGAATAGATGATAGATGGATGGATGGATGGATGGATAGATGGATACATGATAGATGGATGGATGGATGATAAATGAATAGATGATAGATGGATGGATGGATGGATGGATGGATGGATAAATGATGGATAGTTGGATAGATGTTGGATGGATGGATGGATGGATGAAAAGATGATACATGGATGGATGATGGATGGATGGATGGATGGATAGATGGATGAATAGATTTTGATAGATGGATAAATGGATGATTGATGGATGATGGATGAATAGATGATTGGATGGATGGATGGATGATAAATGAATAGATGATAGATAGATGGATGGATGGATGGATAGATGGATACATGATAGATGGATGGATGGATGATGGATGGATGGATGGATATATATATAGATAGATGCATGATAGATGGACAAATGATAGATGATGGATGCATGGATGGATGGATGGATAGATGATGGATGAATAGATGATAGATGGAATAGATAGATAGATAGATGGATAGATAGATGATGGATAGATGATGGATGGCTGAATAGATGGATGAATATTTAATAGATTATCTCTTGTGCATCAAGGTGGAAGAACACTTAATTTTCCCACAATGCATCACTTATATTAGATTTCTTTGAATTGCAGTTCAGTTAATTCCTCTTCCAATTCAATTCAAATTCATACCCATAAATTGAAAAGGAGCCAACTGTTACATTTTAAAATTCGCACAACCCTGTTAAAGCAACTGGACTTATAATTTTCACCAGTCAGTTGATAAAATGGGCGATAAATCCTTGTGACAGTGACAGAGCGCTTCACGCTGTCATTATAGTCATTACTTTTAACTTGTCACGCTGTTTGCATGCCTCATTAGTAAAGTGCAGTGTATTGTTGTCTAATTGTTGTTATCTGTTAAAGCACAACTGAATTCTGTGTGTGTGTGTGCGTGCGTGTGTGTGTGTGTGTGTAAATTGACCTGGCAGTAATAAGAGAAGGAAACCAGCTTTATGTCTTCACCCCGGCAACTCTCGTAAAGGCCTTCTTTCGTTTTTTACCTTAGAGCTGTGATTTTATAGATCCATATCACCTTTCTGCATGCCGCTGAGCTGGATTCTGTCTGAACTTGTGTCCTTCCACAGCAGGACCATTGAAATTCAGTCACTGAACTGAACTGCCAATGAAGAAACTCTCTGCGGCAGACAGCACATCTCCTCTCTTTCTCTCTCTCTTTCTTGCTCCTTAGATCTAGCGAATCTGGATTGTGTGGGCGGCGTTCCAATCTCACATGTGTATCAAAGAGACATGCATCGGCCACATTTACACGAGCGGCTAAATTTAGATGCCTGATAAAGTCATAAATAGGAATAAGATACAGTACAATCCACACTGGTTATTTAGCGTGACCAGTTGAATGTGTGTATTTTTTAACCCTTTTCCTTCCAATGTGTTTTTCAACACATTTATCATATAATGCCTGGAGAGAGCTAACCGTTAACGTTCCCATTCGTCTCTCCTCGGTTCTTCTGCCAGGTTTTTTTAGTCAGTCACCTGAATGTAAATGTCATGTGACTAACGACTCTATTTGAAAGAAAGAGATTCGCACATTGTTACATTAATCCCATTTGTGGATTAAAAATAGAAATGTTGCCTGATCTCAGATGCTATTTTTAATCAATAAATAGGAATAACGTAACAGTGTGCAGATCTTTCTCTTTAATGTATTTTTATGCTTTTCATCTGTCACCTGTTCATAAAGTACTGGATGTGTGTGCATTTTTATCCTCTTTTACACAAGTATACAACAACACTTCCTTACGCTGCATTATGAATTGTGGTCTGACACATTATGTAATGCAATAATGCATGAGTGTTTGCATTCACATACATCTGTACTTGACCTTGTTTCATTTCATAACTGATGAACTTTGCAACATAATTGGACTGAATTGAATCTAAATTGAGCTGAATAATGTCACTATTGTCTGTTATAGAGCTGCATTAGCTGAACTGAATTTGTTTCGAAATTGATGAATTTTGCAACATTGACACTGTTATTGAACTATGGAAGATTGTTTCCACCACTAAATAAAAAAGAAAAAATGTAATATCTCAGAAAAAAATTATCTCACAATTCTGACTTTTTTCTCAGAATTGCAAGATTTAAACTCGCAATTGCGTGTTATAAAGTCAGAATTGCGTGATATAAAGTGTTTTTATCACGCAATTCTGACTTTGTCATTTAATTCTGACTTCATAACTCACAATTCTGGCTTTATATCTCGCAATTATGACTTTATAACTCGCAATTATGACTTTATAACTCGCAATTATGACTTCATAACTCACAATTATGACTTCATAACTTGCAATTATGACTTCATAACTCACAATTCTGACTTCATAACTCACAATTCTGACTTCATAACTCGCAATTCTGAGTTTATAACAATTCTGACTTCATAACTCACAATTCTGGCTTTATATCTCGCAATTCTGACTTTATAACTCGCAATTCTGACTTCATAACTCACAATTATGACTTCATAACTTGCAATTATGACTTCATAACTCACAATTCTGACTTCATAACTTGCAATTGTGACTTTATAACTCGCAATTCTGACTTTATAACGCGCAATTATGAATACATAACTCGCAATTATGACTTCATAACTCGCAATTATGATTTCATAACAATTCTGACTTCATAACTCACAATTCTGACTTCATAACTCACAATTCTGAGTTTATAACAATTCTGACTTCATAACTCGCAATTATGACTTCATAACTCGCAATTATGACTTCATAACTCACAATTCTGACTTCATAACTCACAATTCTGACTTTATAACTCGCAATTATGACTTCATAACTTGCAATTATGACTTCATAACTCACAATTATGACTTCATAACTCACAATTCTGAGTTTATAACACAATTGTGACTTCATAACTCGCAATTATGACTTCATAACACAATTATGACTTCATAACTCACAATTCTGACTTTATAACTCGCAATTCTGAATTTATAACTCACAATTCTGACTTTATAATTCATAATTCTGACTTTATAACTTGCAATTCTGACTTTGTCACACAATTCTGACTTTATAACTCGCAATTGCGAGTGTATTTCTCACAATTCTGAGAAAAAAGGTCAGAATTGCAAGAAAAAAAGGTCAGAATTGTGAGTTAAACTGGCAATTGCGAGATTTTATCACGCAATTCTGGCTTCATAACTCGCAATTGTGCTTATATCTCTCAATTCTAAGAAAAAAGTCAGAAATGTGAGATAAAAAGTCACAAAGTTACCTTTTTTATTTTTTATTTCATGGCGGAAACAAGCTTCCATATTAACTGAATGAATGATGACACTATTGTTTCCCGTTGAGCTGCTTTACAGCTGAAATTGAAATTGTTTCATAAATATGTATGAATTATATAATTACAGAAGTACGTATGCGTGTTGCTGTAGTAGTCATTTTACATGCAGACAAAATAAACAACGAGAGAGTCTCATCTGGACAAAATCCATCTTTACGCTTTAGTGCTCTATTTAAACGTGTGTGTGTGTGTGTGTGTGTGTGTGTGTGTTAATGCATCTAAAAAAATGAAAACTTTTTGAACTGACCTCAAATCCTCCGCCATAATTTCACAGATAAACACACAAATGAATCAACCACGTGCTCCAAATACTCTGACATACTGACCTTACAAATGGATTTGGGATTGAGTTCATCTCTTCACACACAGGAAATGATTGTTTTTGATCAGAAAAAACACTGACAGCTTGCGTTGAGTCCGTCTCTGTCTAAATGTAATGGAATATGGAGCTTTCTGCGATCTTGAAGTCAAAATTGACCCTAATTATTTTGAATGAATCATTGCAGTGCATGTTATTCTAAAAACAAAAAGTGTTTGTCTTTGAAATCGTTCATCAGAATGTAATAATTCCGATATGTAACACCCACATCAATTGCTGATGGAAAAAATCAAGTCTTAATCTGTTTCTCCATTGTTTCACTCAGAAATGTGTCACATTATGGAAGTAAAATGTGTTGTGAATGTTTCATGTTGACTTTGAGCGTTTGGCAGTGAGGTTTTATCTGCTCTGGACTCATTAAGAGCTGCTGTAACACACGTGATTGGCAGTAAAAAGGAATTGCTGTCAAAGGGACGGTGAACATGAGTTTGTGTGTGTTAAGATTAATGGATTGTGACGTTACATGTCATGATACTTTGTAAGAGAGCTGCTTTTGTGTGTGTTTTAAGCTTTATAGGCCTGTAAAAAGGATTTGGACACTGAAGTCACACTTATAAATGTCAGAATGCCATTACATTAGATAAATATCAAAGTAAGTGGCATTTTTGAAAGAAATTTTTAATAAATAGATCTTTGACCTGTTTGAAATGCTAAAACAATAGTAGTGGCTGAAAGTGATGTCCAGCCTTGGAAATTGACATATTCACCCTCTATTTAAATATTATTAAAAATGTGTTAAAGATTTTGTAAGCATATTGTGTAGTTGAGCTTCAGTTAATTTGAAGACATTAAAGGGGTGGTTGATTATGATTTCACTTTTTTAACTTTAGTTAGTGTGTAATGTTGCTGTTTGAGCATAAACAACATCTGCAAAGTTATGACGCTCAAAGTTCAATGCAAAGGGAGATATTTTCTTTTAAAGAATTCGCTTTTTAAGGACTACAAGTAACGACTGGTAGGGACTACAACAAGCTTCTTCCCAGGTTGGTGACATCACTAACCCTAAAATTTACATAAACCCCGCCCCCGAGAACACGCTACAAAGGGGGTGAGGCCATGTTGGGCTGCTTTAGAGAAGAGGAAGAGTTGTTGTAGTAGAGTGTTGTTGACATGCCGTCATTTTACGCCGAACTGCTTCACAAACGAAGGTCAATTCAACGCTGGATTTGCACAAAAGATTAACATGACGGCACATGCTAGTCGATGAGTTGAATCAACTCCACAGCAACTACATAAATTTATCCACTAACCATTCAGAAACGTCCAGTTTCATTCTAAAAGTTGTAACTTCTTCCTGAGTCTCTCCATCAGTGTCCGACTCCGGTTTGAACAATGTAAGGCTGAACACTTTCGTCATTTTGGCTGCTTGAGATTCTCCAGCTTTGTTGTTGTTGAGCAACCGAAGCGTGAGCTGTTAAAGCTCCGCCCTCTTCTGGAAAGGGGGCGGGAGCAGCAGCTCATTTGCTTTTAAAGGGACACACACAAAAACGGCATGTTTTTGCTCACACCCGAATAGCGGCAAATTTGACAAGCTATAATAAATGATCTGTGGAATATTTTGAGCTGAAACTTCACAGACACATTCTGGGGACACCAGAGACTTATATTACATCTTGTGAAAAGGGGCATAATAGGTTTAAGACTTAAAAAATGAAAAAGTGACATTAGAGAAAAGAAAGATCCTGCAGCATTTGAGACACTTTATTTATTATTTTGTATCTAATTCAATGACATTCAGACTCTTAAGTGCCCACATATTTTCTGGGGTCACTGTAACTCCATATAAACAAATTCATGCATCTTTACATATCTGAAATTTGAAGCTGAAAGAGAAACTTTCCCACAGTGTTTGCGCTGGGCCTTGAGTTGGTGTGAGTAAGAATGTGTTTGTTTATGTGTGTGTGTGTGTGTGTGTGTGTGTGTATGTTCTGATGAGTCACCGCATGCTTCATTGCTGTCCATTGAACGTTTCTCTTTAATTAAGGAAGTGGGGATTAATAAACTCGTCAGTGACCTGCCCACTCACAAACTCTTTCTCCCACTTCATGGGTTTCACCATATCACGATTTGTGAAGTTGTGGGAGAAACAGCATCAGTAACACTTTACGATAAGGTTCATTTGTTAACATTAGTTAATACATTAACTAAAATGAACTAACAATGAGTAATATATTCTTACAGCATTCATTAACCTTTGATAATGTTAGTTATTAAAAATGTTTATGTTCATGTTAGTTCACAGTGCATTAACTAATGATAACAGATACAACTTTTGATCTTAATAATGTATTAGTAAATGTTCAGATTAACATTTAACTAAGAATAATAAATGCTGGTTAGTTCATGTAATTATAAATAATTAGTTAACTAATGATAACAAATGAAACCTTATTGTATAGTGTTACCATTCATTTTAATTTTAGTTTCTTTTAGTAATTTTGTTATGTGCTTTGTCACTTTATTGTCATTTAAATATTTCTATATAGCTTTAATTTACTGTTATTTCAGTTTTGGTTTTAGTTCCACCTTATTTTATGTGAGTTATCTGCTGAGGCAACATTTATCATTTTCATTTAAGTTTTTTATTATTCATCTAATATTTATACTTTATTTTTTCAGCTTTATTTCAAATAATGAAAACTATTTTTAATAGTTTTAGTAAACGCACTAATAACCACTGCTTTATATTCCAATTCAATTTCTGAATTTGAACTGAGGTAGCAATTTGAATCTGAAAACATTAAGTAGAATAAAATAAATTGAACTACAAAGAAATTCATATAACTATAATTTTTAACTACAAAAAGAGACAGACAGACAAATGGACAGATGGACGGACGGATGGATGGACGTAGACAGAGACAGAGATGGATGGATGGATAGATGTAGACAGACAGATGGATGAATGTATGCATGGATGGATGGATGGATGGATGGATGGATGGACAGTCGGACGGACGGACGGGACGGGACAGGACGGGACGGATGGATGGATAGACATGGATGGATGAATGGATTGATGGACGTAGATGGATGGATGGACAGACGGACAGATGGATGGATGGATAGATGGATAGACGTAGACAGATGGATGGATAGATGAATGGATGGATGGACGGACGGACAGATGGATAGATGTAGACAGATGGATGGATGGATGGACGGACAGACGGACGGACAGATGGATGGATGGATAGATGTAGACAGATAAATGGATAGATGAATGGATGGACGAACGGACGGACGGACAGACAAGATGGATGGATGGATGTAGACAGATGAATGGATGGATGGATGGATGGACGGACAGATGGATGGATGGATAGACGTAGACAGATGGATGGATAGATGAATGGATGGATGGACAGACGGACAGATGGATGGATGGATGGATGGATGGATAGATGTAGACGGATGGATAAATGAATGGATGATGGACGGACGGAGAGATGGATGGATGGATAGACGTAGCAGATGGATGGATAGATGAATGGATGGACGGATGGACGGACGGACGGACGGACGGATGGACGGACGGATGCACGGATGGATAGATAGATAGATAGATAGATAGATAGATAGATAGATAGATAGATAGACAGAAGGATAGATAGACAGACAGACAGACAGACAGACAGACAGACAGATAGATAGATAGATAGATAGATAGACAGACAGAAGGATAGACAGAAGGATAGACAGACAGATAGATAGATAGATAGATAGATAGATAGATAGATAGACAGACAGACAGACAGACAGATAGATAGATAGATAGATAGATAGATAGATAGATAGATAGAGCAGAATGAATGTTTTGTTGAATTTCTTTGAATTAAATTTCAGTAAATTCCTCTTCCAAAATTGCAAAACCGCCAAGAATGTTCCAGTAAGGCTCATACCCATAAAAAATCAAATGGAAACAGTTTTAATAAAGAAAAAGAAACCAGTTTTTATTGTCTTCATGACAATCCAGCCGTCATGTGCACGCTGAACCTGCACACACCTAGCTCAGCAAGCATTCTGCTTCTTTCTAAACACCGTAGACGTGTTTTATCCTTGTTGACTGACGTGGGAAAAGAGTAAATTAGGTTTTGGAGGCTTCAATCCTCTTCCCTGCCTAAATTTAACCTTCTTTCTCTGATGGCTTGTCTGTTCCTCACTAACACCCACTCCAGTGTGCTGGATTCTTCTCCGCTCGGTGTAAAAGCGAGTGCTTATACTTGCCGGCTTTAAATAATGGAAGAAGGTGCTTTTGCGGGGCACATGTGTGTAATGGCAGGGGTGAATAATTCAGCCTCGTCTACTCTCTGTCCTGTTCACTAGCACCATTATGAGGGAAGACACTCAGATCACGCAGCCACACCATAAAACGTTAACGTCAGTCTCGGGCCCCCTGCACTGGGTCCGGCTTGCGTGTGGCTCTCGGGGGGCCGACCTGAGGTCAGGGCTTTCAGGACAGAAAGCAGTGAGGCTGAACTCAGGTCTGCTGAGAGGAGCTTCTCTTGAGCTGATGCAGAGGGTTTGGGTTTGTCTTTATGAGTTATAGTGTGTAATATTGGAAAATCCTGCTTAGATGTTCAAATGTGCTGGAGGGCCGGGATTTAAAGGGGCAGTTCACCTAAAAATGTTGAACAAAAGAACAAAAACGATCTGAGAGCTACACCTCCGCTCAAAAGCTTGAGGTCTGTATGATTTTTTTTTTTTTTATGTTTTTGATAGGGATACACCTATACCACTTTTTCCAGAACGAGTCCGATACGATACTTTTATTTTTAGTACATGCCGATAAAGAGTATCGATACCTGTATGTGGGTCATTGACGAATAAGGTTAAAAAAAACCCAGAATGGAGATATAATTAATTTTGACGTTTTATGAAGTGTTAACAATGAGATTATGTGGTTTTTATAACCAGTTAACACTGCTTTTGTCATTTTTTTACCATATGGACAAAATTTGTCACCAAAAAGTAATTCGCTTTAACCACAATTTCGGTTTTACCAAATGATACTTTTGGTTATACCGAATGACGATATTTTCAAACAATGCTAACAGGCTGATATCTAGCTAGCTAGCAAAAGGACAATCAAACATTTTATAAATAGTACAAGTTTTTAAAATATTACATTTTCCATGTTTATAGCGGTTGTACCGAATGACCTGATGTTTCGGGACATGCGTATGAACAAGTGAAAACATGAATTTTTCAAATAGTTAAGAGAGAGATAGTTACTTTGCTTCACGACCATGTGGTCCTTTGCAGGTGTCTGAATGATGTCACATCCTGTCACATGATATTGACCGCATGACTTGATCCAAAATGGTCCCTTTATATTGGTTACTCCGAATGACATCAATGAAATTAATTTTTCCGGACATTCTTTCTCATAACAAAGCAATGACTTCTACACATAATTTTAATACCATTTTGCACTGTTGATATATGATGTTATAAAATCATGCCAGAATAAAAATATATACATTTATTACATTTTAAGATATTTTAGTCACAAATGAAATGGCTGTATTGTCCTTTGGACGGTTAAACCGAATGACTTTTTAGACACTTCAGAATCTTTAAAATACCTTTATATGTAGTGAAATATAATTAAAACCTTTTGGATTCAATAAAAGAGATCTAGTTGTGCTACCTTACATACTTTGGATGTCATATCTTTGTTTTTATTATTATTAAGGCCTTTGGACAAAAAAATGACCTGTCACGTCATTGACCCATTTTCATAGCATTTAAAAAAAATATTGGGCAGAGAAACCCAAAGAATATGAATAAAATTAGTTGACTTAGCAAATAGATATTTCCTTCATGCCTAATTATGCCTGTTAAAATGTATTGTAGGAGCTACTGTTACTTTCACTGTTCATATTATTGCTTTATCATAATTTATCTTTAATTTAATAACACAGTGAATATTTAGAGCTGCTCCAGCAGGGCTCAACCAGTCAAGAGCAGTGAGTGATTTTCTCTTTGTCTTTTGTTGTTAGATAAACATCGAGGACAAAGACAACAGTAGGTTTATTAGGCTGGTGTCACTTTAAGAGCTGCACGTACTATTACACACGCGTTTTCTTTCTCAACTGTTTATGTTCACTTTAGACATAACCGACTATGTTTCACAAGGGTACTTGCCTATACAGGCATTTTGACATAATTTAGTGTGAATTTGTCCGTTCAAGCACAAGAAGACATGAAAGAGAAAACGATTTAATAGGCTATTCGTGCGCAGTCTGAGAGGCAGCTTTCTGTGCGCGTGCTTCGGATGTGATTACTGTACTGCCTTCCTGTATGTAGGGAACCACTTGTTATACATAAATCATGTAACAGTTCGTGTTTTTACTTGCACTTAGTATGAGTGCAAGTTACTGATCCCAGACTTTTGAACTTGTTTTGTGTGGCACTTATCATGTGACCAAAAGCTAAGCAAATGATATCTTCTGCTGCAACGCACAAATGTGGGCATCCGTTGACCGATGAGAATTTAGACAAGAGTGAGAAATAGTGATGATACTTTCCTAAGCAAACGGCACCAAATATTTTAAGTGTCACAGCAAAGCATGAAAATACAGAGAAGATCTTAGAAAAGGCATATCTTAAAAGGAAGCAGGATGAAAAGGGAACGAGAGGATGAAATGGGAAGCTGAGGATCTGCAGTGTTGTAGTCGTAACAGTGAAGCTGTGCAGTAATTGCTGATGTCGTCCAGAGAATTGAATGCGATGAAGGCAGCTGCTTACAGCCAGATTCATTAGGACAGCTGTGCCCGGAGCAGAGAGACAGGGGGAGAGAGAGACAGACAGAAACTGAGAGATGGTTGCGTCCTGGGAAATAAGCAGATTCCAAAATCAGAGAGCGAGAGACAGCTGGCGTGAGACAGGGTTAAGGGGAGTCTCTCTGTCAGGGGAAATAAGTGCACTGCAGAGTCAGGAAACTCCAGCCATGAGCAGCGTGTTTGAGATCGCAGCAGTGCTGCAGTACTGAGAGCGCAGGGGTCTTCCCTTACTGCAGTGTGCTTGAACGCAGCCCACCGCTGCATACTAACAACAGCCACACATGACTGCATGCTGAGCTGCAATACTGCACGTGATATACAATACCAAACAGTGAGCATTGTGGAAGGAAGTATAGTGTTGCTTATTAATGGTATCATGTGTACTATACTAAACAACAATACTGTACATGATTTGATGCTAAACAACAATCCTATACACTACCGTTCAAAAGATTTTTTTAAAATAAATTAATGCTTGTATTGAGAAAGGATGCATTAAATTGATCAAAAGTGACACTAAACACATACATAATGTTTTTCAAGATTTATATTTAAAATAAATGCTGTTCTTTTGAACTTTTTATTCATCAAAGAATCACGGTTTCTACAAAAATATGAAGCAGCTGTTTTCAACATTGACAATAATCAGAAATCAGCATATTAGAATGACTTCTGAAGGATCATGTGACACTGAAGACTGGAGTAATGATGCTGAAAATTCAGCTTTGCATCACAGAAATAAATTACATTTTAAAACATATTCTAATAGAAAACTATTGTAATAATATTTCACAATATTTCTGTTTTTACTGCATTTTTGGTCAATTAAATGCAGCCTTAGTTTTTTATTAGAAAATGTGTTACAGAAGCATCAAAATACAATATATAACATCAAATATGTAACAAACAAAGGTACACTAAAGGGGCTTAATTTAAATCTACATAAAAATATCGAAAAGTTTACAAATTTTTAAAGTAAACGCAACCTTAGTGACCATATGAGATTTTTTGTAACATTTAAAAATCTTCCTGACCCCAAACTTTTGAATGTTAGTGTAAGCATCACTGGGATTGTGGGATTTTAGTTTTGATCTGATTATATCCTGAAGGACAAACTTTCCCCAAATGCTGAATCAGGTCTCGAGCTGTCAAGCTCCAAAAGCATCATAAACATGCACCATGTCACTTCGGCACTATGTTTCAAGCCTTCTGAAGTCTTTGGAGTTCGATTGACCACAGTCCCTTTCATTTCATTTTCACAGAAGAAAGAAAGTCATATGGGTTTCGAATGACATTAGAGTGAGTAAATGATGACGTTTATTTTGGGGTGAACTGTACCTTTAATGATGCGAAAGAGACATTGAATGCAGTTCAGTGATGTCTGTAACATCTGGATGAGCTCCACATGTTTAGTTGATCTCAGCTCACTTAAAGCATGCTTTTCGTCCTTCATAACTCTACAGTCTCTTTGAGACTGACCTTTGACCCTGACCCAAACTACATTACCCCAACAGCAGGATATATATATCACACAAACATCTAGGGTATATCTCACAGAGTGTTTCAATACATGTTAATCTACTTATAGCATTTGCAGTGGCGTCCTCCATTAACATCTCTCATTGAAATCTGATGAAATCTGGGATTCATAAGGATGCGTGATGGAAAACTGTCCCGAAGAGAGCCGTTGGGTAGATTTTAATTTTAATGCGCCTGTGTGGGGGTGGACACTTACGCTGGCAGTGTGTGTCAGTGTAATGTGGTTTAAATACGCAAGAGGCAGGCAACATTATTACTGGTGCTCATAGTTTAGTGTTAGTGATCCCTAATGTCATTAGTGCTCCAGACCACTGTAGTCTTTGTTACTCTTTTATACATTTTAATTTTAGTTAAAGTTTGTAGTAATTTTGTCATTTTATTATTATTTAAATATGTCTATATTTATTCCATTTCTGAAATTTGGAGAATTTTTCTTTTCATTTTTTTTGCAATTGCCTCATTAGTAAGTGTTCCTCTGATATTCACCGAGTACTTGATGAATTATCAATAAGACAGGCCTTCATACAGATCTGAGAGCAGAGAAACAAAGATTTCTGGAAAAGTTTAGGGAGAAATGAGTGAGAAAGACAGTCGACTCTGGCCGACGTGTGTCTGTTGAATTAACATCCCATCAGTTTGATCTCTTCCACCGTCACAAGGTTTGATTCCCAGCGAATAGGGGTGTGACGAGATCTTGTGCCACGAAATCTTGCGATGTGACAAGATTTCTCGCCGAGGTGAAAAGCTGTCTCGCGATATTGCCATGACGGGAGTGTGAGGGTGAAATTAGGATAGAATATGCCACTGCTACGTTTACATTACGCCTCCACTGTCGTTTTGCTTTTTATAGAAATTAAAGTCACTTAATTCAGTTGGATAACTGTCGCTTCAGTCCCATCCAGCTCATCCAACACGAGCTGCAGAGTTGTACGTAGTGCAGCAGGAATCAGAGTTCACTGATCATGTGACGAGAGTAAGTGACGACATGACTGACAAGACCATGGCGGAGGATTCGTTGCAAAACAGAGCCTAAGCATCTGACAAATGTCTTATCTTGTAGAATTTGTGCTCAGCACCGCTGCTCCCTATTCACAGAGTATGCGCGACCGTGAAATCGAAAGCGAAAGTAAAACGCGAGTGCGCATTCAAATGCGATTTCAGTACCACGCATTTTGAAAGCGGCTCACTGATTCATGCAAATATCTTTCAATATGAAAGCTATCTTAGGCTGGGCTGTGTAGTTGTAACCATCTCTCAGCTCTGTATCATGCTTGAAAAAAGATTTGGTGTCTATTTGCACTTTGAATATTGAGAGAATACTTTGATTATGGTTGCACTTATTATTTGCACTTAATAAGACTAAGAGAAAGCTGTTCATTCATTTTTATTTATACTGTTTTTATTTCTATGATCAATTTGTGGAAAGGAGTTCAGTGAGGAGGTCAGAAGTTCTCATGTGAAATCATTCAGGAGAGAAGCAGTTGAGTTTGTGGCAAAACCTTTTACAGTGCTTGAAAATTGTTGTCTTTTACTGCATATGATAATTCATACTCAGAATGTAGAACTGAAATGACATTCATTACAAGGTGATTAGTTAAAACATTTTAAATGCACCTGCAGACTATTTTTCTCGTCATGTATTTCGTCATTGAGGATTTCTTAAAAATACTGTTTAAAAATCTCGTCTTGTTCTCGTGAGCTAACTGTCTCGTCACACCCCTACCAGCGAACACACAAACTAAAGTCACTGGATGTGCTGATAAAATTGAGACATTCCTGATTTTACAAGCCATGTCAATCTGGATTCATGGAATCACAGTTGGGACACTATCTGTCCTGCTCTAAGTGAAGTGACACCAAATACTGGTTAATTATTTTGAAAACACAAATGTTGTTTGTTGCATTTTTATTCGAGTAGCTTTTTTTATTTTAATTAAAATTCAAGATTAATGTTTAAGACAAAGTATGTTTTATGGTGCTGTAACCGACAACTATTTTTTATTAAGTTTTTTTTAATCACCTTTTAGGTTCACTTAAATGGTCTTGTGATGCGACAAATGCATTTTTAATAATACAAATATTCCATGTAGTCTCATACAGGTCTGATACAGATCTTTTTAACTACTTATATACTTTCCCTTAAAGTAATTTCTCTTATATTTTAGTTCCTCTAACTGGTCACAGTTTTTTTCCCCCATAATTTTTAATCACCTTTTTGGCTTTACTAGTTCAATTAAATGGTCCAGTGTGGCAAATGCATTTCAAAAGAACAAATATTCCATGTAGTCTCATATGGCAATCTTTTAAATTAATCTTAATTATTAACTCAATTAAAATTCAACATTAATGTGAAGGGAAAAGAATGTAACTGGTCACCATTTAAAAAAAAAAAAAAATCATTATTTTTAATCGCCTTTTAAAGTCCCTCCAGCAGGATTTATTCTCTGTATCAGTGTCACTGTTTCTGAACTCCCTGAAACGCCTCCATTGTAGTCTTGAGTTTTCTTCCGGGAACGAACACGTCACATTATTCCTCATTTAAATAATTCCCACCCAAGGCATATGCAAAATAAATGGGCGGGGCCTGGTTGAGTTAGTAGCGTGTTGAAACTGGCGGTTATGATAAGGGGCGGGACATTTCCCAAACACACTTGAAGAGCTCAACCAATCACAACACACTGATCCAGCCGACCAATCAGAGCACATTGTGCTTTTCAGAGGGAGGGGCTTCACAGAGACAGGAACTAAACAGAGCGATACTGACAGACTGGGAAGAGAGGATCTGCAGCAATGGAGAATATGGGAAAAATAATGTGTTTTTTGAAAAAAAAAAATCCAGCATGAAAACCTATTCTAGTAGAGCCCAAAAACAAAATCAAGACTTTGAAAAAAGGTCATAAAAACTCCTATAAATGGCCTTTGATGTACATAAACATTTTTAAAAGTACAAATATTCTATCTAGTCTATATTAATATGAGTTTATAAAAGCTGCATGCACAATTATCAAATTATCATTTACACTAAATGTAATTTTTACACTTTACACTTTAAACATAAAGTTGGCGAAAAGATTTGAACGGTGCTTATTAAAGTGTGTGTTTAGTCCTCAATAGTTTATGCATGTAAGCAGCGACGTGCTGCTTATTATTGTGTGTTTAATAAGAGCGTTTTTGGGTGCGTGTTTGATAGCTGCTGCGATCCCTCTGCGGACCCCATCGCTGCTGCTCTCAGAATGAACAAGGTTGCTAAGATACGCTGGGCTTATATTAGATTATCTTATCTGCTGTTACTATATTTTCCCCAGCACCGTGAAACCTTTATTAATTTGGAAATTTACCCAGCTGCGGAATTAAGAAGCTGCTATGTGTACAGCAACGCTCGCTCTCTCTCTCTCTCTGCTGGACTGCTGGGAGCTTCATCCAGAACTCCCTCAGGTTTAATGTCGGCCCCTCCTTTGTACAAAGGCTGGGCTGATAAACAGCAGTAAGCCGCTGTAATCTTCATCCCAGGGGCCTCTGGATCATTTGATACCCCACTAACCAATAAGACATGCAGGCAAACAAAGCAGTGATGTCATCTCCTGCAGAGGCCATTGGTGGAGAGCTGAGGCCGTAACCCTCGCGTTAATTACATCGAGCTGCTCGGGGTGATACGAGGAACAAAACCTTGGAAAATGGTCCCGAAGGTATAAATATTTCCTCATAATTAATGCACAGGAGGCCACGTTAATGTATTTTATCTGAAAATACAAAACATTTGTTGCGATTACCTCGTTGTTTTATGGCGCTGGGCATACAGCTTCTTCATCCCTGAGTGTTAATTCATCTGAAATATTATTCAGATTACTGTTTTAAAGTTCATTTAACAAGTGTAATAGTTAATGTAATACCAGGTATTACATTAACTCTATTACATTTTTTAAATAGTGTTTTTTAGTGTACATGTATGTATATATTTAACAAAAATATTTATTTATATATAAAATATTTATATTTATATATAACAAACTATATATATAATCTACTAGCACTAGTGATCAGCTATTATTATTGTTTTGTTTTTTTTAAGTATGTCTGTATAGTTTTTATTTTTTATTTATTACTTTTTGTCTATATAGTTTTAGTTATTTTAATACTTAAAGTTAAACTAAATAAAAATGAGAATTGTTGCCTTGGCAACTAGCTGAAATATAATAAGTCACATTTTTATATTATATTATATTATATTGTATGTTTTGTTATGTTATGTGATGTGATGTTATATTATGTTATATGATATGATATGACGTTATGTGATATGTGATGTGATGTTATTATGATATATGATGTTATGTTATGTTATGTTATGTTATGTTATGTGATGTTATATTATGTTATATGATATGATATGATGTTATGTGATATTATATGATGTGATGTTATATTATGTTATGTTATGTTATGTTATGTTATGTTATGTTATGTTATGTTCAAGTAACAAAAATGTTTTTTTTATTATTTTAGTTTTACTTAAAGTTTTGGTAATTTTGTTCTGTGAAAGTGAGAAATGTTTCCTTGGCAACTAGCTGAAATATAAAAAATAATATAATTTTTTATATATTATTTTGTATTATTTTATAAAAAACAAAAAAAACAAAAAAATTGGCTTGTTGCCAAATATAATAAGTAAAAATATTTTATTATATAATTTTTATTTTATTTTAGGTAATGTTTATTGTTTCAAATGATGGAATTGTTTTTTATGGTTTTATTTTTTGTTTTACTTAACAAAAAAACAAAAAACAAATAAATATGCATAATATTACGAATACAGCCAATATCATAGTAACCTTTTCCATCTTCATGGTGCCGCTATAAAATATCACGATTATCCTATGGATTCTTCAGGCACTGTATTTGGTCAGGAACAAAAGGATGTAAGAACCTCATTTGGGATTCTGTCACCTTGTAACTGCAGTGGAGGGAAAGCCATTGTTCGTCCATTTTCTCGTTGTTTCCTGCTCTCCCGCAGGATTACTTGTCATTGGGGTCTTTTGCGGGGGCATTTGTATAATATGCTTTCTTGCTCTGGGTTCAGCATTGATTAATTAATCCATTCCTAATTATCTCATTGAGAGCTTTGATCGGCTCATTTCCTGTTGGCTTTGGTCTTGTTTGCTGATCATGTTTCCCTCACCTGAGAGCATGCATCACACCAGCGCCGCCTCAGTAAACGCAGAGACTCCTGAAGGAAACATGAGAACTAATGAGACGTGACCTCGTGAAAAATTAGCATAATGCAATTAACAGAAGTCTGACATAATACATGCAAACAAACATTTGCTTATTTCCGGTGTGACAGACAGATTCGAGGTGTTTGTCTATGCAAAATTTGCTGCCATGATGTGGGTGTTACTGATGGTTTTAGTGTGTTTTAGTCTGTTCCAGGTGCTTACTGTCATAAGAGTAAATATGAGCAATAGTAATAATCAGGGCTGCATGATTAATCGAAATAAAACCGAAACCTGAGACCCTTAAAAGGATCCCTGCAAATGTCCATCAAAAATAAAAGTTTGATGGTTTAAAGTTTGAAAATTAAGGATTTAAGACAGCCATAAATAACTGTTGGAACATAAAATACGATTATTATTATATTATCTTTCTTAAATAGATTTTATTATTTTACTGTGAAATCACAAGAGTAATATTTCTTATTTAGTTTTTATTTAATGATTTTTATGTAGTAATAATAATTAGTAGTAGTAGTAGTAGTAGTATTGTTATTATTAATAATATTATTATTGGCATAAGAATAATAATAAAAAATGTATATGAATTTGAATATTATTAATATTATTATTATCAGTATAAAGATAGTTATTATTATTATTATTGGAATAATATTTATTTATTTAGTATTGGTATAATGATAGTAATAGACAGTAATATTATTATTTTTATTATTATTATTATTGGAATAATAAATATTACAATAATAATTATTATTATCTGTATTATATTGGTATAATAATGATAATAAAAATTATTATTAGTTGTATTATTATTATTATTATCGGTATAATGATAGTAATAGACAGTATTATTATTGTTATTATTATTATGGGTATAATAATAATAAATATTATTATTATTATTAATAATAATATTAATATTAATATTGGAATAATAACAATAATTTATTATTATTATTGGTATAATAGTAATATTTATTATTATCATCATTAATATTAATATTATTATAATTTTATAGCTGTATTGATATATAATCACAAATTGTGCAGCAATTGTGCAGGAATTTTTACAAAATTTTTAAATCACAATTAGATTTTTTTTTCCCCAAAATTGAGCAGCCCTAGAAATAATGATGCTTGACTTAGCAGAAAGCATTAATGAAAATTGTGTTATTCAAAACAGATCCAAATTTCCTCAGCTTGTATGTTCTCCTACAAGAGGCACACTAGCATACTACTCATACTATTATTATTTAGTATGTGTAGTATGTGAAATTGCACTTTTCAGGCTCCAGTCGTAGTATCGGAGTGCATGTGAAGTGTACTTACTATGAAGTACTGCACTGTGTCCTCATTCAGACTGATAACAGCGGCTCTTCCCAATCGGGGACGATGAGGGGCAGGTCAAAGGTCACATGCTCCATCTTGTCCCTGTTGCAGTACAGATGGAGAAGCAGCAGGAATGCGTTTACTGCAGCATTCGCATCGGGCCTCTGGACCTGTTCCCTGTCCTGGAGCCATACTTAACTAAATCCAAACCAGCATGCTCTGATTACTAATTTGACATTTAGCTGATGCTTTTTATCCTAAGAAACTTACACCCTGTCCCAACCAGGCACACTTTGTCTGTTCACACTGAAGCTGTGCCATGGTTAAGACTACCGTTTAAAGTTTGGGGTTGGTAGATTTTTTTAAGTTTTTGAAAGTCTCTTCTCCTCACCAATGCTGCTTTTATTTGATCAAAAAATACAGTAAAAATTGTGAAATATTACAATTAAAAATAACAGTTTTCTATCTGAATATACTGTAAAATGTAATTTATTCCTGTGATCAAAGCTGAATTTTCAGCATCATTACTCCAGTCTTCAGTGTCACATGATCCTTCAGAAATCATTCTAATATGATGATTTGCTGCTTAAGAAACATTTCTGATTATTAAAAACAGTTGTGCTGCTTCATATTTTTGTGGAAACTGTGATTCTTTGATGAATAGAAAGTTCAAAAAAACAGCATTTATTTATACATTATACATTATAAATGTATTTACTGTCACTTTTGATCAATTTACTGAATAAAAATGTCAAAAAAAATGTACAGACCCCAAACTTTTGAATGGAAGCATGAAAACACCTCTAATTATTATTATTATTCTTATTGCAACACTCAAAATACATGGTAGAAATTGAGAATGTGTATGTATTACCTACTAATCTTCAATAAAAATGCTTTTGGGTTTCATTAGCAAGCATGAATGGACTGCAGCATATTTCTGGATGCCCTGCAGAGCAGTTTTCTTTCTACTTTTGAAATATTTCCTACTGAAACAGGAAGTTGGGCTGAGACATGTCGATATGCATAGAATTTTGCAGTTCATGGCAATAATAATAACTAGAAAAGCTTTATAAAGTGCTGCAGGCGTGACGTCAAAACCTGGAAGACTAATTCGCTTCGAGATTTTCCTGTGGGATTTTCAATTTATGAGTAAAATAAGGTTTATGGTAAACATAACTTGATGATACTTGGACGTTTTGTTCTACAGCGTAAATTGCATGCGGCCATATCGAAAATGTGAATTTTGAAGCTGTTATACGGTGAACATTTGGGGTGTGAGTGTGTGCAGTTTATGCTGTAGAACAAAACGTCAGTGTTTACCACAGACCTTATTTCACTCATAAATTGAAAAACCCCATTATAAAAACCCATAGGAAAATCTTGAGGGAACCAGCGGCGAATTAGTTTTTGGGTTTTAACATCAGGCCTGTGGCACTCTATCATAATGATGCTTTTGTTAGTTTTTGTACGCTTAACACTTTTGGTTCTGTGTTAGGGAGTCCAAAATGGCCTCAAAGCTATATCAGACATCACTTATCACCTATAAAGCCCCTTTCACAAGATGTAATATAAGTCTCTGGTGTCTCCAGAATGTGTCTGTGAAGTTTCAGCTCAAAATACCCCACAGATCATTTATTATAGCTTCTCAAATTTGCCCCTATTTGGGTGTGAGCAAAAACACGCCATTTTTGTGTGTGTCCCTTTAAATGCAAATGAGCTGCTGCTCCCGGCCCCCTTTCCAGAAGAGGGCGGAGCTTTAACAGCTCGCGCTTCGGTTGCTCAACAACAACAAAGCTGGAGAATCTCACGCAGCCAGAATGACGAAAGTGTTCAGCCTTACATTGTTCAAACCGGAGTCGGACACTAATGGAGAGACCCAGGAAGAAGTTACAACTTTTAGAATGAAACTGGTCGTTTCTGAATGGTTAGTGGATAAATTTATGTAGTTGCTGTGGAGTTGATTCAACTCATCGACTAGCATGTGCCGTCATGTTGATCTTTTGTGCAAATCCAGCGTTGAATTGACCCTCGTTTGTGAAGCAGTCCGGCGTAAAATGGCGGCATGTCAACAACACTCTACTACAACAACTCTTCCTCTTCTCTAAAGCAGCCCAACATGGCCTCACCCCCTATGTTGCGTGTTCTCGGGGGCGGGGTTTATGTAAATTTTGTGATGTCACCAACCCGGGAGGAAGCTCGTTGTAGTCCCTACCAGCCGTTTGTTGTAGTCCTTAAAAAGTGATTTCTGTAAAAGAAAATATCTCTCTTTGCATTGAACTTTGAGCGTCGTAACTTTGCAGATGTTGTTTATGCTCAAATCATAATCAAACACCCCTTTAACTCTTTCAGTTCTGTGTTTGGGAAGCTATCAATTTTCACTTTAAATATCTCAACTCTGGTGTAGGCTAGAACTGGTATAGAAACCGTGACTGTGCAAACCAGAGAACAGAGTAAATCAGATATCCATCGGCTTTATTGAGCTCTATACGCTGCAACGACCAACAAAAGCAGGAAACATGTTCTCTCTCTTCTTCTGTATCTCGTCTTTCTCTATCTTGCACTGGCTGCATTAACATTCCTTTGAAGCCTGATTCCAGTGCAGATCTTCATCTTTATCTGTCTCTCCTGATCTCGTGTTTGAACTGCTCTCTTTAGCTCGGCGTATCGCTGTAGTCGTGATGATCCAGGATACTCTTTGCTCCATGTGTAATCTTTAAACCCAACATGAAACCAAACTGTACTTCATCTTTCTTTCTTCATTCTTATTGTGAAGGATTCAGTGCATGTTGTGTCATGTTGACCATATGTCTCATTGAGTGTCAGTTTCCTGCAGTGGGTTGATTGAATGAAACTGACCTCGGAACAGATCACATGTGTTTGAGCTGTTACACAAAAACCAAAATAGCTTTTCTTTCTTTTTTCCCTGTATATATGTTTCCTTTCTCTTGATCTTTTCTTTCATCATGTGATGGAGCATCACCTCTCGAGGGACCGGTCTGATTCTGAGAGCTCTCTCTCACACTATATCACGCTTTTCATTTTGCTAGTGTCATATTGACACTGAACACAATGATGACTCATGGATGCTTACTGTCATTGGATACAGAAGTTGCATGTGTGTGTACGTGAATTTTATTTATTTATTGGTATTCCCATAGTAAATAGTAAAATAAATTTCTGTACGATATTGTTAATTACTTAATTTAGGAAAACAAACCCGCATGTACAATGCAAATCATTTCTATAATTTTTATTTTATTTTATTTTACTAGTTTTACCAATCAAATTAATAAAATGTTTTTGAGTGTGATATCCATTAGAAATGTTTTCAAAAGAAAGCAGAAACTAAAAGTCGTTTCTGATTTAACAAAAAGCTATAACATTTGATTAAAGATTGTGTTTGTGTATTTTTTTATTTAATTTTTTGGGATGGGGGGGTAATTTACACATGAAAATCTGATTAATCAGATTTCAATAAAATTAATTTCTGTGCAATGTTTTTAATTATTTGAATGAACCCACATTCACAATGTATGTAATTTCTATAATAAGACATGTTTGTGTATATTTAATGTTTTTATTTTATTTATTTATTTTTTTTTTTTTCCATTTTACTACTTTTACCAATCTTTGGAAGTCAGGGAAATTATAAAAAAATCTATTAAAAAAATCTTAAAAAGTTATGAACATTTCTATTGTAAGCTTTAAAACATTTTGTTGGTTATAAATTTATGTTTTTGAGTGTGATATCCATAGAATAAATTTTAGAAATGTTTTTTTTTTAAAAGAAAACAGAAACTAAAAGTAATTTCTAATGTAACAAAAAGCAATAACATTTGATATGTGTGTTTTTTATTTGATTTTATTTTTTATTTTTTGGGATGTAGCATCCCTAGTTCAATTTACACATGAAAATCTAAAATGAATCTCTGTAAGATATTATTAATTATTTAAACCTGCATTCACAATGTATGTAATTTCTATAATAAGACATGTTCATTTACATTTTATGTGTTTTTTATTTGATTACAATAATATATATAAAATTTATTCTATGGATTTTACCTTAGTAAGTCAGGTAAATTAATAATTATTAAAAAGTTATGGAAATTCTATTGTATTTTTTTCTAGTTATGCTTAGCTTTCAAATATTTTGTTGGGTAGAAATTTGTTTTTGAGTGCAATATCTATTGAATAACTTTGAAATGTTTTTTTTATTATTTTAGAAAAAAACTTTGAAAAATTTGATTTTTTAAAAAAAAAAAAACAAGTTAACAAAAAGTTAGTGTAATATAAGTCACTTAAATACAGTTTGGTGTCCTTTCACTGAAATATGGTGTGTTGAGTGTCCTACTGGTGTACTTACCCCAAAGCTGTATTCATTTGATCAAAAATACAGTAAAATTGAAATATTATTGCTGTTTTCTATGTGAATATATTTTAAACTGTAATTTATTCCTGTGATCAAAGCTGAATTTTCAGCATCATTCCTCCAGTCTTCAGTGTCACATGATCCTTCAGAAATCATTCTAATATGATGATTTGCTGCTCAAGAAATATTTCTGATTATTATCAATGTTTACTGACACTTTTGATCAATATAAAGCATAAAAGTTTTAATAAAAGTGTTCATTTCTTTAAAAAAATCTTACTGAGCCAAACGTTTGAATGGTAGTGAACATACCTCATGTGTTTAGTAGATCTGCACATTGAATGAACACTATAATGTTTATCTGTAATTCTACCTCTATTTAAACAGCATTTATAACCATCTCATCTCATGTATATCTCTGTGTTTGTGTTGCAGTAAGTGACAGCTGCTTTCGCAATCTCGCTGAGGACCGCAGCGGGGTCAACCTCAAAGATCTTGTGCACGACCCTTCCTTGTGAGTAACCTCCACAAAATACACACACACAATTTTAATTAAAAGATGTCCCTTGATGCTTTTCGAGTCATTTAAAATCTTGTTATTCAAATATTTGTAGTACTGTAACGTGCTGAATGACTTCAGTGGCTTGTTAGCTTCACTGCTCATATAATGAGACATTCATGTCATGCTAATCACTTGAATGCTCGTCAGGAGTTCAGGCTGTTAAACAGTTTTACATGCAGAACATGTGGTTGCATTGAACTCTTGATGGATATTAATGTCAGAACGACTCACTGTCAGCGTCACACTGCGCTGTAATGAAGTGTCATTGTACATGAATGAAATGTGCGTGATGCATATCAAACAGTGCAACCACATCCAAATACACACAGAAAATGACTTTATTTTATTATACTTTATATTAAAAAGTGCAAGCTAAACATGATTTCCCACATCGTCTTAACAACGTTCCTCATTAAGTGGGGTAACAAGCATTTATTTTACTATTATTTAAAGGTACACTGTAAAAAACTGCCAGGAATTTACAGGATTAAAGAGTATCATTTTACAGTAAATTACTGTAGTGAGAAATTTACAGTGAAATTAATGCATGCTGGGTCATTTTATTACACATTACTGTTAATCAACAGCAAAATGATGCTGACATCACTGTAATTTACTGTTAATTCACATTATAAAGTTGTCTTTAACCATGCCACTCATGCACGGCGCCAGAATTTTTTCTGTACCGGTGCTAAGGGGGGGCTAGACCATTATGCGGGGGTGCTAAGAAAATAATCGATATTCATGACGTCAGAGTTACTTCATAAAGAAATTGTCATTTTTTGTTTTTGTTTTTTTTATAAAAACAGTTATGGTACACACCACATTCAACAGAAGTGTAGTTTTAAATTATATTTGGCCAAAAAATAGGCATATTCAAAAACAAAAAATAGATATAAGCTTAATACAAGTGACCACAAGACAACGACAAAAAACTTTTACATGCAAAGGTGAAAGACTTCAGCACTGGATAGTGATTAAATATTCACGTCGTGTCTAAAAACGTGTGGAAAACGCTGGCCGCGCCACAATCTCATCTTTTCAAAAGCGCTCGAGAGCTTGCGCTCCTGTGGTGTCTGCCGTTGCTATGAGCCGTGAAGATGAAGAAGTTTCAGCAAAGGATAAATGAATTTCTATCCCTTGCATTAGCTCTACTACTAGATATATTTATGGAGATGAGAAATAAAAACCCGTCCTGTCGAAACCTCGTCCATCTCGGCTGAGCTTTTGACGTTTTGTTACGGAAAGGCCGAAGCTGATCGGTTGGTTCTTTCCACATGACCTGCGGTGCGCTTGCGGCATTCTGAAAAGTTGAGATTTTTTCATCTTGCTGCGCCTGGAAAAAACGAGCGCGTCACTTCTATTATGAGCGTGCTTGCCACGAATCTACATTTGAACATGCAAAAAACTCGGGCCCTAATGCAGGAAACTGCGCTCACATGACGCGGAGGTTACTGGCGTCGAAGAAAAGGGCGTCCTTCCACTGCTCCTGCTCTCCCTCATGTCTTGGCTCAGGAGTTTCTCTCTTAAACCTTTCTCTCTCTGACTCCTCTTTCAATTCCCCCCTCAGAGACAGGGTTTCCTACCTGCACTCTTGTCTTCTTTATCATCTCAACTGCTTGGGGGGCTAAACAGGGGCTATTCAAAATCCTGACGGGGCTATAGCCCCCCCTAGCCCCGGTGTAGCGCCGTCACTGATGCCACTGTAAGAAATTATATTGTTTAATACTGTAATTGTTTTGAAGTCACCACAATGGTGATCAGTGTTCCGTTTGCCTGGGATCTTGGACCTTGTATGTTCATATTTAAATTTCTGTTCTAGCCAAGTCAGAAGTGTGACAAATGAAAGCATTTGTTAAAACAATGACAAGCTAGAATATAAAATAAGCTAATTGGCTGATTTTAAGTTAATCAAACTATACTATTATTAGCGTTATTTCAGCATAAAGATTTACCAATATCTTATTTCAAATTCATAATTGTTTGTAAATGGATATTTCACAATAGTAAAGCAGCTGCTGAGATTTATCTTTGACAGGTGTGACATCATTTTGACATAATCACCTACATTTCAGTACACCTACAGTTCAGTACAATTAAACTTCTATAACTTTTTTGCACTTTCATTTTTTGAAGCTGCTTTCACTTCTGCAATAATCTGCTGAAAAATGATTTTATTATTAGAAATAATAGTATTATATTAGACATGATTTTCCACATATTTGTAGCTGTGCTCCTCTTATCAAGTATTTATTTTACTTTATTTAACTCTAGTTCATTGTTATTGTTGTTTTGATTTTATTTTGGTTTAGATTAAACACTGTAAAATGATTTTTCGGAGTTGTAACTAAAACAAAGTTCTTTGGAGGATAAGAAAAATACTTTTTCAGTTGTTCTACTTCAAAATTTCACTTTTTTTCAATGTGTTACTTGCCATTTCTTTGTAATAATTTGTGAAATTTACCAGCAATTTGGTGAAAATTGGTTTAAAGTGCAGTTTTTTGCAGCATTAAACACATTTAACTTGCGAATGATGCAGAATTTCCATTCAGAGATTTAGGGAAGAACTCATTTTTATCCATCAGTTTTATTGGGTTGTGAAATATGTTATTATTGGCTAATAGTATTTTTCTTTCCTGCCCTCACATTCTTGGTTGCTTCAGCAGAAAACAAAAGTCGTTTAAGACAGAGTTATTATTTTTTGAGAAAAATGATTTTTCTTTAGAATAAACAATAGGACTGCAGAGACACATGTATTGAAGGAATATTCCCCCCAAAAATGTGGATTCATGTTGTTTTGAACCCGTATGACTTTCTTCTATGGGAAACAAAAGTAGTTCATATGATTTGTGCACCATATTTCATGTCTTCTGAAGTCGTATGATAACGTGCGTGGAACAGACTGAAATTTAAGTCATTGTATATTGAAAATCTTTCTCTCTCTTTGGAATGTTGTGCACAAGTATATGACTACGTTTATGATACTTTAATGTTCCTTTTTGAAACTTTGAAACAGTTATGCACTATGAACTGCTGCTCATTTTGAGTGTGAGAAAGAAAGTCATACGGCTTCAGAACGACATGATGGCAGAATATACATTTTTTTGGGCAAACTATCCCTTTAAGACAACTGACAACACTCACTTGTAATGAATTCAGGAGGAAGTGTTTGGACGAGCTGTCAGGTGAAATAGAAACCCAGGTGGTTTTGGGGAGAGCAAGATGACAGACAGACGCGGCGGGACGACACAGATGAAGCGGATGTGTGTTAAGTGTGAACGCCGCAGGGTAGACGGGCTTGTTGCCGCTCTGTTGTCCTCACGCGACTGCAGTTGTAACTTCCGCTGTCAGTTGTGCTAATTGGTGGCACTAAAAATAGCCAGTGAATAAATCAGATCGGAGACGTGTGGCTCGTCTTACACTGACCCTTGTTAGAAAGCCAGGCAGAGAGAGTTCAGCTGACCTTGGGCATGCTGGGATAGTTTGTTGAGAAAATTAAATCCCATCCCATTTGGGTAAATCTCATTTTTCATCTAAAAATCTAAAGAAAAAAAATGAGAATTCATATTTTGCATAATGAAATTGAATTTTTAAGGTCAATAAGATATTTTACAGTTATTACAATTAAAGGTAGGGTAGGCAACTTTTTGTTATACTGGTTGAAATTCTTTTCACATCCTGATAGCAATCAATAATAGAAGAGGTCTAAATATTAAAAATGTACATATATCTTCTGTTGAAGTCTCAGGACCAAAAAATGTTTGTCCGAATGCAATGATACTATGTCCTACCTGGCTGCCTGTAAACATATGTATTTCCATACCTCCGTGCACCTGCTCGCGCAGACATCGCACATCATCAGTGCGCTCCATAAGGCTATCCAGAGTTGTAGACAGATGTCAGTCACCGAGTGCCACAAACAAACAGCAGTCATCTTTTACAGTTACTGCTCAACCAAACCTATGAGCTTATGCTGTGTTCATGCCATGTTGTAACCGTAATTGCAAGATGGCAACCCGTGATGTTCTACCCGGAGTTGTTCACGTCCTCAGACTCGGATTTTCCGGCTTTCTGTTTTTTTACTGTTATAAGGTAGGGGGCGTAGGGCTGGACGATTAAGCGAAAAGTAATCGAAACCGAAATTCAGAGCCTCTAACCGACATAATTTTCCCATGTCGGTTATTTTGTTTTTTTTAATCCTGTTAATACTTCCCCCTTAAAAACATACTACCACGTGTGTAGCCACGTGACTCCGCCCCGTCCAGTCAGCGGCATGGAAGCAACACGCAGGTGAACGCCGAGTCAACACACAGACGGCGCGCGAGCGGTGAGCCTTGCATCTTCAATTTGTCAGTTGTATGTGTTTTACAGTTTGCCAGTTTGGACATTCAAGCGATTTAGACGATCGGATGTGTATTATTATATCGAGCTACCGTGCTCGCGCAGCTGCATTGTGGCACGAACACTCATACAAACAGCAACGTTAGCTGCACAAAACGTGAAGATCACGCGCACAGAGAGGAACGCAGAAACTAGTTGTCAGCGTTGTCCTGTGATTTATCACTAAAGTAGCTTAGATACTCAAAAGTTATTATAACATATATTTTTCTACTTTTGAAGTAACTATTTACAACCCACAGCTTCACAATTAATAGAGAGACGGTATGACTAATTCACACTCGCAATCGCTCTCATTACATACTGGTACTGTGCTAATTTATCTTTATCTGATTTACAACGAGCAGAAATCTGTAAGATAAAATAACTGCTGAAAGTGAGCTGTTGTGTCAGATCACTCTTTCAATAGGAAAAAATATCCCACCTTTATTAGTCAAGCATATTTACAGTACAAACCTTGTAAGTGATCTATGAGGGCAAAAAAAAACCAGAAACAAAATAATTCATTAATCGTAATCGAGGTAAAATGTTCAATTTATCGAGGTTTTGATTTTAGGTCATAATCGTCCAGCCCTAAGGGGGCGCTATTACACATCTTCTGAAAGAGTACAGAATCTCCTGATCAAACACGTGCAAAGAAGATGCACAAACAAGTGATATCATATGTAATTATATGCATATGTAAAATAACGTGATCACCAACCGTAAACAATACATAAATCAAAACTGCCTAATGTTACTGAATGAAATGTCAATCTAGGACGAGACACAGGACTGTGATGGACTCGATTTACTCCATCTATGTTTTGATCATCGTTCTAAATCTGATCCAGATGTAGTCTTTGACAAAAACTCGATTTTCTCAGCTTTTTGCTCAAAATGTTGCTTTTTTTATGAAACTTACCCACATTCAAATGTTGATTAAAAAAATAATGCATGAATCTAGAATAAAACATTTGTTTTTTTTTGTTTGTTTAAAAGCAGAGGCTCTGTTCTTTCTTTTGATATATTGCATGTTCAGATATTCATGAATTTTTTGTGAAAATGATCAAAAACGATGGCGGTGGCTGGCAACTTTTTTTTAAAAAAAAAAAAAACGCTGGTGGGGAAAGAGTTAAGCACATTTACCTTTTTATCTTTGTTTATTAATGAAATTTTAAATATGATTTGCACTTATTGTATAATTAAATACATTTTTATTGCATTCTCAAAAGAGTAATGTTTTTGATTATTAATGAAATGTTAAATTGCTCAAACATGGTTTGCATTTATCATATCATTAAATATTTTTATTACATTTTTATAATAGTAATATTTTTGTTTCTTAATGAAAGGTTAAATTGCTCAAACATGGTTTGCACTAATGCAGCGACCCATCCATACTTCAGATGTTTAGTGCAGTAAGTGTGAGAGTGTTTTCAGGTAGCGTCTCAGCGAGGGTCCCTGCGTCCTCCAGCAGAGCTTTAAAGTGCGCCGAAAGCCGTCATTCAGCACAAAGGTGCTCCATTATTAATTAAATCACAGCAGCAGATGGCCTTGGTTTGGGAGCCCATCCAGAAGTGAAGCAGGCCCGTAAAGCTGGGTCACAGATGTGTGCAGCGGGACGCGTTCTCCTCCTCTGGCACACGCTCTCTGTCTTTCTTTATTCATACCCCGAGGAACACGGCGAGGCCAGGAATGATGTTTTTAAGTGTGGCAGGGTCCATATGACAGCAGGGTTCGATTAAACAGTCATAACTCTTCCGTTAGACAGAGAAAGACTCGGCCAACAATTTTGGCAGAGAAAAGTGCAACTGTTAAACTGTGCCAGAAATATCGCTGGAATCCTGTCGGGAGGATGTCAGTCCCTCGAAATGTTTTAGAGCTTTTGTTTTTTTCATTATAGGCACTTTTTCTAGGCATTTCTATAAATGGACTTATTAACATGTAGCATGTTGTTTCGGTCCCGCTGGTCACAATGGCTAGTTGCCAGTGTTCACAATATCATACTACCATAATACCACAGACTTCCTATTAAAAAGTCTTTTTAAAATATCACTAATTGGAAAAAAGTCATGGATTTTTGTCATTTATAGTTCAAAAACTCGGGGAACTAGTACTGGTAAATAACACTAAGAGCTATTTAGTATATAGTATGCATGGAATACCTTGATATGCCAAAATGTGTAGTATACAACAAAGCATACTTGCTGAATTCAAAAAAGCATACTATTCGACATTTCCACCATATCTTTACAATTACACTACTGTTCAAAAGTTTGAGGTCAGTAATATTTGTTAATGTTTTTAAAAGAAGTCTCTTCTGCTCACCAAGGCTGCATTTAGTTGATCAAAAATACAGTAAAAATTATGAAATATTATTACAATTTAAAATAACTGTTTCCTGTGTGAATATATAGTAAAATCTAATTTATTCCTGTGATCAAAGCTGAATTTTCAGCATCATTACTCCAGTCTTCAATGTCACATGATCCTTCAGAAATCATTCTAATATAAATATACATTTTTTTCAGGATTCGTTGATGAATATAAAGTTCAAAAGAACAGCATTTATTTGAAACAGTAATCTTTTGCAACATTATAAATGTCTTTACAGTCACTTTTATTTAATTTAATGCATCCTCGCTGAATAAAAGTATTAATTTAAAAAAAAAATGACTGACCCAAACCTTTTGAATGGTAGTGTATGTAGCAGAAATAGTTAAAAAAAAAAAAAAATAGTATGCTTTTCTAAATTCATCCACTTAGTATGCAGTTCAATTGACCTTCTCTTTGCAGTTTTCTTGGCTCATTATTATTTGTTGAGAATGCCAAAAGTCATTTTTAAATCAATTGGCACATTTTTACATACCATTTTTTATAAAAGTTGATAGTATGCAGTGTATAGTGTGCAGTATGTAGTAAGCTGTGTGCTAGTGTTGTCAAAAGTACTGATTTCGATACTGAAATTTAAAAAAATGTGACGCTTTGAGCGCTGTTGAGCGGATTCATAAACACCTCTGATTGGCCATTGTGTTCACATGCTCAACATATATGTCTGCGATTGGCTACAATAGCCGCTTTTCCACTGTCGGGTCAGTGCGAGCCAGGGCTTTCAACGCCCCGGGCTGGGCTAATAGCCTCGGACCTGCACAAAATCACATTGTGTTTCCACCCTCAGGCCAGACGCTCCGCAGCACTTCACTAAAACCCGCCTGTAACACGCCTCTCTGGAACAACGTCACACAAACCCATCATTTCACCAACAAATAGAAGTTTTATCAGAAAACTAAACAGAAATAAATCACTGGAAACTTGCGAGATCGCAAACAAACGAACATGATAAAAGCGGCCGTTTGTTGGCATTTTTTACTTAAAGATTTAAAACCTAAGCATCAATGTTTTACCACAGTTTTACAATAATAAGTGATACATTCATCATAAGGAATTAATTTGTGTCAAGATTAAACATTAGTCACAGAAATAAAGTGGTATTTACCATTATTTCACAAAAGACAAAGGACACGCGTACTCATTCAGTCGCGTCTGCTTCTGTTTATTTGTAGTCATGGGACAGTATGTTTAAATCACATTTAGAAAGAATGATCATTTCTACAAATTTTCCACCAAAAATACAACCTGAGGAGCTTTAACACTCTCTCCAGTGACAGTCCCAATAGTTATATTTTCAGCCAGAGAAACAAAGGAAGCTCCCAAAAAACCGGAGTTGCTTTATTTTATGACATAGTCTATGCGGAGCTAAATATGGATATCAGACAGTCCGGTATAAAGAAACAAGACGTACTGACAGATAAAATAAATACACGATTGTGATAGCCTGTATGATTTGTCTGGTTTCTTCAAGCGGTCGTATTTACCATGTTTACTATAAATATTTCTACCTTATACAGAAGTTATTTCAAATACTCTGCTGTCTGAAAGTGTGTTTTGAGCTAAAATGATTTTAATGCTGATGTTAGCTGGTAACCTATATGAAATCATCCGCTGACTGCCGTCTAAACTCCGCCTTTGTTCGTAACCACTCCCTCAAGCCCGAGCTGGCCCGCTTTGGACCGAGGTATTCGGAGGGCCAGAAAACCCTGGCTGTTGGCCCCGAGAAAGCCTCAACGAGGCATGATCAAGCCCCGGAAGTGACAGTGGAAATGCGACTGGCCCTGGCACGCACTACCACACCCGCTTTTGGCTCGACAGTGGAAACACGGCTAATGATCACTGCACGGGAGTGTTTGAAAGCGTTTTGAGCGCTTAAAAAGTGGGTGTCTATCAGCGGACCGGTCCACTGATGCTCCTGTGTGTAAGCGCTCGGTGAAGAGCATCATTGATGTCTATTTACAACATGTTTTTGAAGCGTTGGTCATTGTAGCCAATCACAGACATATCTGTTGAGTGTGTGAACATAATGACCAATCAGAGGTGTTTACGAATCCTCTCAACAGTGCTCAAAGCTTCACATTTTTTAAATTTCAGTATCGACTTAGTATCAAAGTCAATACTTTTGACAACACTAACTGGGCGCTGGCGTTCCATTCTGAACCTCTTTATCTTCCTCTGTGGTTTGGTTTCCTCCTCGCTTCCTGTCCGCTCATCTCTATTGCCTCTAGAACCTCTGGAAATGATTTTAGTCCCATAAAGCCCGGAATACACCAAGCCGACGCCGACGAACTAGTAGCAACGAAAGCAGACTGAGGGGTTGGCTCACGTCGGCTGGGTCCAAAGTTGCCCTGACACACCAAACCGACGCTCGACACTCGACGGCCAAGTAGCACGTCCGTTCTGCGCCTGCGTAAGAAGAAATGCCTTTCTGTACCAGCAGGTGGCAGTAGCTGAACAGCCATCCGACGAGCTCCGACGCCGATTCAACATGTCGAATCGGCCGAAAAAAAGCCGATGAGGACCAACTTCAGCCGACGGTGCGGAACACACTGAGAAAACAAAAACTTGGTGTGTTCTGGGCTTTATATTTAATTTTTAGACCAGCACACTCCAGTACAAATGATTTTCTTACTCTGACACTCTCCACTTGGGAGTCTCGCAAAACAATTGAGCTCAATCAGATTTAACCATATTATTTAAATTGCATCAAGACCTTGAAATCTGTTGCGCGACGATTAAGAAATCTCCCACTGATGTCTGTATTAGCAACATAAAACCGGGTTGAATGAAGTTTATGCTTTGCCTTCTTTCGCCATGTAGTTCAAATATGGCATGCCAAGATGTGTTTTTTTCTCTTATTGGAGCTTGAAAAGTTTACCTGAAATGAGAGTGAGTAGATGGCGACAGAATATTTATTTATAGGGTGAACTATACTGTACATTTAAAGAGAGAGATGCTGAAATGAAAGCACAGGTATCTCACATTGAGCAGAATTAACCTCAGGCACGTTCTGTTGTTCATTAAATGAGTTTTCCACATGTTCCACACTGGGTCCAAACCGTGTGTCTACAGTCTAGCATCACAAATGCTCTGAAACACACACACACACACACACACACACACACACACACACAGAGAGAGAGAGAGATGATGCCACCAGAGGCTGTAGTCTGAAGTGGTTTCCTTGGAAACGGAAGAAAAGATCCCAAGTTATTTGCTATCAGTATAATGTTATTTATGCAAAGAGTGAAGCCAATAACACTCAAGGGTTACTGTGTTTTACCTGACAGGTGTGTGTCCTACAGAATAAACTGGCATTTATTTAAATGGACATAAAATGTGTTTGTGTTGAAAGAAAAGTTTTCAATGTGTTATATAGATAGAGATGTACTCTATATTCTCTAAACTTTCTTTAGAGATTTTTGGGAACATCAAAGTAAAATATCTAAAGCAATATAAAATAAAACCTTTTTATAAATATGAAAAAAACTTTCAGATAACGGGGCAGCTGAAGAAAAAACAGAACTGATGTAGAGAACCTTAATGTCCTACATTTAATAATCCATTTTCATTCTAGTTATCTAGAATTTTGTATTTTATAATTTTTTATTTATTTATAAAGACATATATTTATTTTTTTATATTTTACTTTGTTTATTTGTTTATTATTTCAGATTATAGTTTATAGGGTGCTGAGTAAAATGGAGTTGCAATTGTTGTATTTTCTGTACAATTCATTTAGATTTTGCAGATGCAATTCTATTTGTATATTTTTCTTTGCAAAGCTTGAAATAATACATTTAATGTATCTATTTTATGTACTTATATAAACTTAATTATGTTTTCTGTGATGAAAGTGTGTAGGTCATTTTACAGCTGTGTGTGTTTGTGCGTGTGTGCGTATGTGAGTGTGTTTGTGTGCATATGTGTGTGTGGTTGTGCGTGTGGTTGTGTGTTGTGTGTGTGTGTGTGTGTGTGTGTGTGCATTTGTGTGTGTGTGCGTGTGCGTTTGTGTGAGTGTGTGTGTGTTTGTGTGTGTGTGTGTGCAATGTGCGTTTGTGTGAGTGTGTGTGTTTGTGCGTCTGTGCGTGTTTGTGCGTTTGTGTTGTGTGTGTGTGTGTGTGTGCATGTATGTCTGAGTGTGTGCGTATGTGCGTGTGGTTGTGCGTGTGGTTGTGTGTGTGGTTGTGTGTGTTGTGTGTGTCTGAGTGTGTGTGTGTATGTGCGTGCGTGTGCGCACATTTGTACTTTTGTGTGTGTGTGCTTTTGTGTGTGTGTGTGTGTGCGTGTGCATGTGCGTTTGTGTGAGTGTGTGTGTGTTTGTGCATGTGTGTGTGTGTGTGTGTGTGTGCATGTGCGTTTGTGTGAGTGTGTGTGTGTGTGCGTTTGTGTGTGTGTGTGCATGTGCGTTTGTGTGAGTGTGTGTGTGTTTGTGCATGTGTGCGTATGTGAGTGTGTGTTTGTGCATATGTGAGTGGGTGTGTGCGTATGTGTGTGTGTGTCTGAATGTGTGTGTGTGTGTGCATGTGCGTTTGTGTGAGTGTGAGTGTGTGTGTGTGTGTGTGTTTGTGCATGTGTGCGTATGTGAGTGTGAGTTTGTGCGTATGTGAGTGGGTGTGTGCGTATGTGTGTGTGTGTGTGTGTGAGTGTGCATGTGCGTTTGTGTGAGTGTGTGTGTGTGTGTTTGTGCATGTGTGCGTATGTGAGTGTGTGTTTGTGCGTATGTGAGTGGGTGTGTGCGTATGTGCGTGTGTGTCTGAGTGTGTGTGTGTGCATGTGTATGTGCACGTGTGTGCATGTGTGTGTGCACGTGTTGTGTGTGTGTCTGAATGTGTGTGTGTGTGTGTGTGCATGTGCGTTTGTGTGAGTGTGAGTGTGTGTGTGTGTGTGTGTTTGTGCATGTGTGCGTATGTGAGTGTGAGTTTGTGCGTATGTGAGTGGGTGTGTGCGTATGTGTGTGCGTGTGCATGTGCGTTTGTGTGAGTGTGTGTGTGTGTGTGTTTGTGCATGTGTGCGTATGTGAGTGTGTGTGTGTTTGTGCGTATGTGAGTGGGTGTGTGCGTATGTGCATGTGTGTGTGTGTCTGAGTGTGTGTGTGTGCGCATGTGTGTGTGCACGTGTTGTGTGTGTGTCTGAGTGTGTGTGTGTGTGTGTGCGTGTTTTTGTGACATATCAGGACACAAATTTGTATAATGACATGGGTATGACATAGGTATTACCCCATGTCCCCATTTTTCAAAAGGCTTATAAATCATACAGAATGAATTTTTGTGAGAAAGTAAAAATGTGCAGTTTCCTGTGATGGGGTTTAGGTGTAGGGTTGGTGTAGGGCGATAGAAAATACGGTTTGTACAGTATAAAAACCATTACGCCTATGGAATGTCCCCACAATTCACAATAACAAACGTGTGTGTCTTGAGTGTATATGCGTGTGTGTGGGGTTGTGTGTGCGTGTGTGCATGTGTGTTTGTGTGTGTGTCCGACTGCTATCATCACAAGGAAACATGATGCTATAGTTTCCTAAAAATAACACACGCAAAAGGGGGGGGTGGGGGGAAGGAAAAAGAGACCTTACATAAGACCTGTCTGCTGCTCTACACCTCCTGCCTCAAGTGCTTTTCTCCTGCTCTCTTTCTCTCTCTCTTGCTCTCTCACACACAGATACACACACACACACACACACACACACTCATACACCCCCCACCCCCCCTCTCTCTCCTCTCTCTGTGTTTGTCCTAGTTCTTGATTTGGCCACAGGATGGTGCCATGCAATAAACTAAACGCTTGATTTCTACAAACACATCACCTGTATGGCCCTGTAGATGTTCTTCTAACACTGTGATCTTGGTTTTCAGGCTTGGAGGAACCATCTCAGCTTACAAAATCGTTCCTGATGAAATTGATGAGATCAAGGTATGTTTTTAAAGTTCAGATAACAGGAAAAGTAAATTATTTCAGTTTATTTAAAAATGTAAGCTCTCTGTATGATATGATGACAAATAGCAGCCTAAAAATGACACTGCTGTGCCAATGTAAATGTGTGTGTTTATTGATGTTTGTTTCAGGAGACTCTGGTCGACTGGTGTGATGAGAAAGAGTTAAACCTGATTTTGACCACCGGTGGCACAGGCTTCGCTCCTCGAGATGTCACACCTGAGGTAGATCATGTGTGTGTGTGGAGAGTCAGATGTGTGTTCCTGCCTTAAATATTCTCTTACAGACCTGAATAACACAATGAGTCTCATCAACACTCCTCCTTTTATGTTTTCCCTTGTGACTTTCCAGACCTTTTTCATGCTCAAACAGCAACATTACACCCTAAAGAAAGCTGGACATGTACAAAAGCATAATAGGGCCCTTTTAAAGAGATATAACTTTCCTGAGGCGTCTCTGTCTTTCTGTCTGTCCAGGCCACTAAAGAGGTGATCGAGCGGGAAGCTCCAGGGATGTCTCTGGCCATGCTGATGGGCTCTCTGAATGTCACTCCTCTGGGAATGCTCTCCAGGTCTCGCTTCAACACGTCCTCAACATGCAGCGCCGCTGATCACAGGATCATCTTTGACATTCACTCATAATTATACTTATCAGGATATTCAGAGAAAAACTGATCCCGGATCAGCCTCTCAATCAAAGACATGAACTTATTGGCTCGTGCACAGAACAGACGCTTCCAGCGTTACAGGAATAGCTCATTTTCAAAATATAATAATAATGCAAACTGAATACTTTAAATTCAGAATTTACAGTTATTTGTTTTATTAATACACAACTGATATACAATTAATAACAATAATATTTATACTATACTGTTCAAAAGTCAGTAAGTTTTTTTAATGTTTTGAAGTCTCACCAAAGCTGCATTTATTTTAATCAAAAATACCATAAAAACAGTAATATTTTGAAACATTATTAAAATTTTAAAATAACTGTTTTCTATGTGAATATATTATTTTATTTCTGTGATCAAAGCTGAATTTTCAGCATCATTACTCCAGTCTTCAGTGTCACATGATCCTTCAGAAATCATTCTGATATGCTGATTTGCTGCTCAAGAAACATTTCTGATTATTATCAATATTGAAAACAACTGATTAATATTTTCCGGTTCAAAAGAACAGCATTTACTTGAAATGGAAATCTTTTGTAACATTATTAATGTCTTTTCTGTTACTTTTAATCAATTCAATGTATCCTTGCTGAATAAACTATTAATTTCTTTGGGAAAAAATAGTGTATGTACAGTATATGAGAATGAATAATAATCAGTTTCTTCTGAATTGTCTTGATTTGTGTGTACAGACCCGTGTGTGGTATCCGAGGGAAAACTCTCATCATAAATTTGCCGGGCAGTAAAAAAGGTTCACAGGTAAGAATCATTTTTTCTTTCACTAAGAGTCTGGTTAATAATATAGTCATATGTCTCAGTACTGGTCTAGTTCTTAATGGAAACTATGTACTCCACTAGGAAATTCAAAACCGCTCGTGGTCTCAATACAATATACACTAATGGGTGCTGAAAATAGAGATAAACATGAATAATTATAGAGCCCCTTATGGATCATTCCAGAATAGTTTAAGGGTTATAACTTTTTTCATTGCGTGTCTAATTTATGAGAAACCCTGGAGATTTTTTAAAATAAAGTTTGCAGTAAATCACCTACAATAGTGGTTTATCCCATACAAAAATTTACTTCCATGGTTATTGTCCAAAAACATGGTACTTTTTGGTACTTTTTTGTTAGTTACAATATTGCGTTACTCCCTAAAAAAATAACTAATTGAGGTTTCTTCTTACTTCTAACAAAGAACGGTCTCTGCTTCTAAACTATTGGCTGAAGTCCCCGGATTTTGCTGTGTTCACACCGGGAACATGGCCCGGGGGAGAAATTAGTTCTCTGGGAACTATCCTAGTGACTAGTTCCTATAACTGAGTTCCTTGAACTATTCGGTGCGAAAGCCCCTTAATAAACCAGACAACTACTAATACTACTACTGCTACTTCTTCTTTGCGCGTATTCAATGTAGTGACGATGCAAGCTGCCTCTAAAAACACCAACGAAGAAGAAGAAGAACAACATAGTGACGAAACACGCTCTGTTTGTCCATTTAGGGATACTTTAGAAAAATGGTGGCGCAAAATGGCGACTTCCATGTCAGGGTGTATGTAGATAGAAATGGCTCATTTTAAGGTAATACATAACATGCATGCACATAACAATATAAAAACATAACAGTTCGTTATGTAAGGTCTTTATACACCACTGAGAACATAGTTATGTATATTAAACTGCATTTCTGTCAATAGATCCTCCTAAATATTACACACTGGACCTTTAAGGCCCTTTAACACCGAAAGTAAAATGAATAAGCCTCAGGCTGAAGGAAATGCAAATTCACGCCTGTACAGTAGAGGGCACAGTTCAAACAAACCTTTCAGCTGTGCTGCCATTCTGGATCTCAGAAGAATAGGATGTAGGAGAAGAAACCCTTATTTCAAAACAACACAAAATAATGAAAAACAAATGTGATGTCTATCTAAAGTAATTTTTGCTTACAAGTATGGTTGAATTGGATCATTGAAGGTCAGCAGCAAAGACATTGTTTTATAAAGTTTTTAAGATGGTACGAAGTAACATTTATCTTCATTTATCAGCAGCACTGTGAAAGTGAAAAGCAGGCAGTACAACCACAGATATGCATCACATGACTAAACATGCGTCATCATTTTCAAATACTTCCGTTTTCACAGTTCACACTTCAATGTGAAAACAGCATTTTCAGAATTATCCACTTAGGGGAGCTTCTTCAAAAAGCTCAGTTTTTGCTAGACAAAAAATACCATCTCAGCCTTCACGAAAGGCCAAAATATTAAGAAAAAGATGCGTTTTCAAATGTATCTCGATTAAATTTATGTCTAGCACAGAAATGCACAAAGCTCTTTGTTTTATTTTTTCTTTGCTGCAGGAATGCTTCCAGTTCATCCTTCCCGCTCTCCCGCACGCCATCGACCTGCTCCGAGAAGCCGTGGTCAAAGTGAAGGAGGTGCCCAATGAGCTGGAGGACCTGCCCTCGCCTCCGCCGCCTCTGTCCCCGCTGCCCGCCAGCAGCCCGCACCGTCAGACGGAGGACAAGGGGGTGCAATGTGAGGAAGAGGAGGAGGAGAAGAAGGACAGCGGCGTGGCCTCCACAGAGGACAGCTCCTCCTCGCACATCACAGCCGCCTCCATTGCTGCCAAGGTAATCCTGTTCATATAATGTCGTTTTCCATAAATTAGCTATGCTATGCAAATATATTTCTCACATGACTCTGTTGGACATTTGCAGGTGTTCCATTTGTCTTCATTCCCATCATGAAATTGTGTGTCATCTTCATGTGTGCTGCAGCATCCTCTGGTGTGAGTGAATGTCGTACTATCATCTTCATATCATTTGTGTGATTGTTGTGCACCTCGTTTGTCATGTCATTCCAGGGCTGGGCGATATGGCCAAAAATATTATCACAATATTTTTTGTAAGCAATAAGGTACGAGAGGCTGTGCTGTATCGTGAATAAGTCACGGCTGAAGGGCGTTGTTAGGCCCGACGTGAAGCCGTGACTTATTCACGATACAGCACTAGCCTCGAGTACCTTATTGCTTTTATAAAACGATTACCACACAATACAAATATTAAAGCCAAAAATATGTATCAATGCAACTTTCATGAAGTAAACTTTCACTAAAAGCCTTCCTTACGCCAGAAAAAATAGTCCCTGACCGTGAACAGCAACAGAAGTTACATTATTACGCCATTAGATGGCGGCAAAGACTGTCTTTATGAGTGTGTCAGTCAGTAGCGAAGACTTTTATATTGAAAAGACTGAATTGTTGTGAACACGGAACAAGACGCAACTGACAAATGCTTTGACTAGCGCTGTCAGTCACGGGAAAACCCCTTAAATGTTAAAAGGACAAGATAATACATCGGACATTTAACAGATTTTTTATTATGAACACAGGACTGACCTGAAGGAAAATGCTAAATCTGAATGCAGGTAATAAACTCGCTCACTCGATCTCTTTCTCACAATACTCTTCTACATAATACAGTAAGCTTTAATGAACAATATCAATTGAGAACATACAGTTTACGTTGCTAAGAGTGGTTGCTAAGGGTGTTGTGTAGTGATACACAGAACCGTCGGGTGAAGCGGTCATAGTTTTATCGTGAATAAAACACAGCTATTGACCAATCAGAATCAAGGACAGGAACTAACCGTTTTATAATCCATATTATACGATATCGATATTTATCATGGCGATATTCATTTACCTACCTTTAATGGGGAAGGAAATGCTTTCCACATATTTGTTACACCTTGGGAATGAATGTAAACGTGTAAACTTGTTTGTTAACAATTAAACTCCAGAGAGTAGCTAACTTTTATTTTAGGGAATCTGAAGTGAAGTGACACTCAAAGCAACTCTGGAGATGAAGTTCATGTGTTCATGTGCTCATATATTGAGACGGCAGACGCTGAAAACACCGTGAGGTATTTATTTATTCCAGTTTGTGTATCGGACGAAACCGCGGCTTTCAGTCACAGAGAGACACGCAGATATCACTTATTAGCGACATGCACTGACTGGCTGTTGTCGTGTTTATTTCTGCCGTGTGATTAATCCATATCGAGTAAAAATGCCCACAGCTTATCATCATTATCGATGTAAATTTTATAGCGATATCAATATGATATCATTGATCATTCATAGCCTGATGGACAGATAACTCACCCAATCATGCTTCAGGCTGCATCCTAATTTGCATACTTATACTACCCTTATGAAAAAGAAGGGTACAGAAATAATATACTTAAGTGTGATCTGAATGTAATGTTTTGGACCCTTAATTGCATGTTATTTGCAATTAAATGAAATTGTATTATAATTCAAATTTATTTTAAATGCAATTTGCTTTTTCAACCGACTTAAGTACAACTTTATGTCATTTCATAATTACTTCTATTGTCTTTGAAATATGGCTAAAGCATACTGATGAATGCAAACTAAAATTTAATGCCATTTCTATTAAATCGTATATATCATGTATTTAAGTATATTTGTAATTACACATTTGTAATACTGAAGTTGTAATTTAGTATATTTAAAATATATTTCATTTAAATGTAATATTGAATAGGACACTGCAGTTTAAATTATAATCAAGTGCTTTACATGTGCTTTTAGTTTATTATGTTAGTTAACATTTAAATACAGTAAGTGTACTTACAAAAGATTATTAAAACATAATGATTTAAAATGTACTTTAAAGTAAAACTTTAAATTTGGCATTATTACAAAGTGCACTTCTTTAAAAAAAAAAAAGTACTTAAAGTAAGTGTGTTTACATTCAATATACTAAAAAGTGCACTACTTTTTCACAATTGTTCCTTGTCATATTTCTACTTTATTACATGCACTGAAAAAATGGTGTATGATTTACTTTGAAACAATTTTCATTCCTATATTTCACAAATAATTACAAAGAAACAGCAAGATGCACATTGAATTAAAAGTAAAATTTTGTATTTTACAAGTATTTTCTTTTAAAATGTACTCTAAAATCTTTTTTTTATTTACAACTTTGAAAAAAAAAACATTTTGTGTTTAGCTAAATTTATTACCTCAACATTCGTTATTACTTTTAAAAACTCTATCTTCAACTTCACATTCTGCACAATTTTCTACTTAAAACCAAAAAAAAGTTGATAGGAAACTCACAATCTCCTCCTCGTCCATGTAGCAGTAGGTTTTGGGTGATTTAAGCCCTAAAAACATCAAACACACTTCGAAATCCATTGAAAATATTGTGTCATCCATGCACTTTTGGCATACTTTTTTCAGTGTATGGAATGCACTAATTGTAGCATATACTAAATAGCATGCAAATTGGGTTAGCATTCATGTGTGATTAGAAACATGACCAAAACATGTCAAGATAATTTTAAATGCAAACTTTGACTTTTTACATTTGCATAATGCACAAAGAGTAAGTGAACCAATGTTTAGAGGTCTCTGATTATAATAAACATCCTTCTCCGTGTCTCAGATTCCCGACTCCATCATCTCACGGGGCGTCCAGGTCCTTCCCCGTGACACGGCATCTTTGAGCACCACGCCGTCCGAGTCGCCGCGAGCCCAGGCTACCTCTCGCCTCTCCACTGCTTCCTGTCCCACCCCCAAGGTGAGAGCGCATCACTTCCTGTTTCCTGTCCCCGCACTGTTCGCTTCCTGTCTGCCGTTCCTCTGCCTCCCCACCTCACTCACCCCGCTGCCGAACTCCACGCTCACCTCACCCCAAAACTCCTCACATGCTCCGAGCTGTCAGAGTCCCATCTGTGTGTGGATTTCACAGGGTTCTGTTTCATATTTAGGATATCGAAAAATTATACGGAAGCTTGTTTCTGCCACGGAATAAAAATAATAAAGTTATTTGCGACTTTTTATCTCAGAATTCTTCTCGCAATTGCAAGTTTATATCTCACAACAGAGTGCAACAGTCAGGTTCCCGAAGTAACAACTACATTACCCATGATGCTGTACAGTAAATTCCACCAGTCAGAGAGTCACCACAATTAAAACACGGCAAAAGAGCTCGTTAGCTCCGCCTATTCCCATGAAACACTGTGAATGACATAGAGTCGTACTCTCAAGATACTTAAATATTTGTATATATATTTGCAATAAACTTAAAATATATTGTTTTTATATATATAATCAATATTTTTAAATGAGTAGTTTTATATTTCTATATCGTTCTTAATTTGATTATTCTTTTCGCAATGCTTCATGGGATTGTAGTTCTTTCCCTCACTAAAGCTAAGTACAAGTTAAGTACACAGTCTTGTACCTTTGTCTTTTTGTCTGATTTTCAAATACTTTTTTGCTTCAAATCAAAGTTTGTAATGTTATTATTATGAAAGCTGGTTGGTTTGGTTCATGGCTTATAACGCTTTAGCGAAATTTTTTTAAAAACCCCATGGGAAAAATGAATGGAAAAAATACTTCCGGAGCCAATGTCGCTGAAAAAGTGGGCAGGCACTGTTGCACTCTATTCAGACATTTTTTCTCAGAATTGTGAGATAAAAAGCCGCAATTATGTTCTTTAATTGAGAGGTTTTTCTTGCAATTCCGAGTTTATATCTCACAATGCTGAGAAAAAATAATAATTTTGAGTTATAAACTCAGAATTGCAAGAAATAAAGTCAGAATTGTAAGATATAAACTTGCAATTGCATGGATAAAAGCCACTTTTTACATTTTTTATTCTGTAATATATATTCTATGATGTTGCAGAATATCATAAAAGCAGCTCATATGAATTTCCAAGTCTTACAATAGCTTTGTGCGAGGCACAGACCGGAAGTGAAGTTATAATTAATGGAAAATTTTCGTGAATGTACTACTTTATTCATACTTTTATGTTGCTTTTTGTTGTCCTTTTTGGTAAAGTATTCTTTAAAGCTGTGCTTCTCAACCGGTTTTAATCCAAGGTCCTCCTATTGTCCACAAAAATACTCAAAGGCCCCATTTTTCTGAATAGAGATTTTTTAAAAATATTTCTTGCTCACAATTTTCTACCTGATAAAATAATTTCAAGTTTGGCATAATAAGAAAAAAAGCATTAATTTTAGAAATTCCTATGATAATATTTTATCAATGGACCATATGCACGGAACGTTCTTAAGAACTTCCGCAATAATATAAGCCAGCTGGAAAACTTTAAATGTCACTTGTTGGTGTGTCAGTATCTTCAATGTACTGAGGTAGCTTTAACAGCATCAATAGTGTAATATTTAGTTTATAATCAGAATATACTCACTTAAATAGTCAAGCTTAGCATTAATTTAGTTATTCAAATGCAAGACGACATAAAAAAATACAGTGTTCCTCCTCAGCAAACTCAATTCGACCATCTGTTTTCACACTTTTGTGTGGAAAAACGCATCAGCACACTGTAAATTAAAGATTTATTGTGCTTTTAGTTAGATTCAATAAATAAAATGCTGAAATCATTGATCTTGCGCTGCACTGACTGACAGCTTCTGTGATTATAAAGTGAGAGCGCGGCACTCGCTTTCTGTGTAATTTATTCACAAGAAAAGTTATTGTTTTTCATAAGATTTTATGAGTACTTCATACTTCACCTTGACAAAATGTATTTTTAAACCTAGTGATTTTCTAATGTTTAATATTTATTCAAAAGAGAAACTGAGTGAAAAACTATTACAGGAAATGGCTAATATATGTGCAAATAAATGGTCCTCTGCCGCCATCTGATGGTTATACTGGTAATTAATGTCTTTTTTTATTTTTTAAATAAAAGTGTTTTCTATCAAATGTATTTCCTACATCTTGAAACATTCGGTTTTACAAATGGGGACAATCTCAGAAGGATCATCACATTAAAAATAACATTTGAAATGCTGGAAAAATGTTGCGGATGCGTTAGAGATGCACCGATACTAAATTTTTCCACCGATACCGATTATTCAAAGTGATAGTTTGGGGGTTCTGCCTTTTGTACCTTCTTTTAAATTAATGATAATTTCATTATAATTAATAATTAATCATTATATTTTTAATTATTAATTCTATTTAATTATTTGCATTTGCATTTATATACAGGTTGTGTGTTATATTTAATAAATAAGTTGATAATAAAAGCAACAAATGAAATAAAATAAAAACATTTAACTCATTACACATGCATGACGTGATTTACAGCTACTGTCGCACTTTTTCGTAATGTCATAGCATTTTATTTTAAAGTGGAGCGGTTCCTTGTGCCAAGAGCGGCCCCCGACTAAAGATTTTTCTAGTAGTCGTTCATTTAGGAAATTAAACATTTATATTAAATGAATTAATATAATAATAGCCTACTAAACCATCCTTTAATAATCTATATAGCTGTGATATAGCACATTCCGCGCTGAAGCTCGCGCATAAATCTTGCTGCAAAGCACCGGCAAAAGTAATGATTATGAATGTGTTGGGGGGAAAAGAACACATTTTAAACTATTTAAAACATTCAAACTATAGTGCTTTCTGAGTCAGCGTCGACTGCAAAGATGAAGTTGCCGACGCTGACAAAAAAAAAAAAAAGAGAGAGCGAATTCTCTGGCGCCGCCCCTGTCTCCATTTCATCAACTTGTTTCAGAGTAACTGGTATCAGTTATAAACATAAACACATTACTCAAATTAATATTAACAACAAATTCTGAAGATTAAATTAATATTTCTTAACTTTCTGAATGTTATTAATTCATATAATTACTATTAATATTGAACATCAAACTGGTTTCTTAGCATCTTCTTTACACAAAGCCCAAACTTAGTGCATTTTCCCGCCCTCTTTTGATTGACAGGATATATCGGCTCTGACTATTGGCCGATAGCTGATAGTATGAAAATTTGCTTTTATTGGCCGATACCGATTATTGGCCGATATACCGATGCGTGTCCAATTATAGCCACCGTGTTTCTTATTCCAACGTTCGCAATAGCTTCAAGTCTTTAATGTAATCAATAAAACTGATTTATTGGCAAATTAGGTAAGTGTGATAACTGCATTAAAATATAAATACAACATTAAAAAGTCAACCATTGATGGTTTTGACAGCTAACAGTTCACCGGAAATGCCCAAGCTGGCTTAACGAAAACCAGGAAGTAACCGTGCATATGGTCAATTTACATGACTTTCCCAGGTCTAGAAAATTAGACTTTTTTCATATATCCAGGTTTTTAAAGACAGTGGGAACCCTGGTTCTTCCAAAAGGAAAATCATTTGTTGAGGGAGTGAACTAAAATAAAAAATAACATCTTGATTTTTTTTGTCTTTGTCTTATTTTGGCCCCCTTGGAAGTAAGCTTGTGATAAACTTGTGATAAATAGGTGGTAAATTACATGACATCTGTTTATAAACATATATGCACATTTGCATTCATACATTTGGCAGATGCTTTTATCCGACATTGCATTCAAGCTGTAAATTGTTTTATTTAAATTCGTGCATTCTCTAAGAATCGAACCCATGACCTTGGCGTTGCTAGCGCCATGCTCTACTGTTTGAGCTGGACAGCTCAACCCATCTGACTCAAGACTCTCACCCGAGCCGGGCGAGGAGCGCTCGTTCGTCAGCTCATATGTCACAATCATTTCTCGCCCCGCTGTGTGGATATGGAGGGTTGTCATGGGAGCGGGCGTTGCCATGGAGACTGTGCTATGCTCATATGAGTGAGAGAGTTTGTACAGGTATCAGTTTGGACAGAGATGCATAATTCTGTCATCATTTACTCACCTTCATGTCATTGCAAACCTGTATGACTTGCGTTTTCCGATGTTCATCCTGCTGTTTTCTATACATTGAAAGCATCTAGTGAACCCAAGCGGCTGAGCTCCAAAAACTATAAAAAACATTACAAACAGTCCATATGTATATATATGTCACTATATATCACTAGAAACGTCACCGTCATTTAACTGATTCATAGCCGTCCTGATCACTAGCATACACTGAGACTCTCTCTCTGTCTCTCGATGTCACTTCCTGTCTTCTGTTCTCTCACAGTCGCACACACACACACACACACAAAGATGATGATATGGCTGTGGCAGTTCACACACGTTATATAACACAGTTACATAACAGTGAGCCACTAACACATATACCAGTTCCTGTGATTATCTGCAAATGCAATTCTGCATCTAATTTGAATGCACAAGTAATTAGGCTGGATGATGGTTGCTCATCGTTAAGAATATATTGATTTAAACCCTCTATCCTCGTTCTTAAGTCTTAAGATGGGCACTTAATGGAGTTATTTTCAAGTTTTATAAAAAGTATTTTTGCATTTGTAGCCTGCTGTTGATTTAGACTCATACCTCAGTTTGTATGAATGAATAAGAATGTATCATGCATCATACATGTACACTACCATTCAAATGATTTTCTTTAAACTTTTATTTCAGCAAGGATGCATTAAATTGATCAAAAGTGACAGTAAAAATAAAAGTAAAGGCATTATAGACATAACAGTATGATTTCTGTAAAGCTGCTTTGAAACAATGTGTATTGCAAAAAGTGCTATACAAATAAATTTGAATTAATGCTACTGTTTTTAACATTGATAATAATCAGAAATGTTTCTTGAGCATCGAATCATCATATTAGAATGATTTCTGAAGGATCATGTGACACTGAAGACTGGTGTAATGATGCTGAAAATTCAGCTTTGATCATAGGAATAAAATATAAAATATATTCAAACAGAAAACAGTCATTTTGAATTGGAATAATATTTCACAGTTTTACTGTTTTTACTGTATTTTTGATCAAGTAAATCCTTGGTGAGCTTTCAAAAAAAATATAAAATGTTAATAAAAACTTTTGAATGGTAGTGTAAATAAGTAGTAGGTAGTGATTGATTGCACTGTTTTTAAAGTATTACCACATTTTTGCTGTTGATGAAATGCTTTAATTTAGTGCAATTAATTATAAAATTATTAAAATAAAATAAAAACCTGAATCAAATATTCCAGCTGTGCAGTAGCTCCATTAATCCTGGTTTGCTCCATGTTGGACTGTGTCTACAGTTTGTGTTTCCAGTGTTTTGGATGTCCAAACCTGTGTGTGTGTGTGTGTGTGGTTCAAATAAATCCTACATGATGGCAGTATCCGAAATCCTTGTCCTTGTGGGGAAATGTTTTGGTCGCCATAAAAAACAAAACAAAATAAGAGATGTTTTTTAAAAAAAATTTTCTGTGATGGTAGGTTTAGGGTTAGGGGTTAAAATATATGGTTTGTACAGTATAAAAACCATTATGTCTATGTAATGTCCGCATAAAACATGAAAAACCAACTTTATGTGTGTGTGTGTGTGTGTGTGCGTGTGTGCTTGTGTGTGTTCATTCTTCATTTCTCTTTTTGTACTGTTTCTTTCTCCTCTTTATGTCCCTCTAATGCTTTTTTCAGATTACAACTCTTGCCTGCTCTCTCTCTCTCTCTCTCTCTCTCTCTACTCCTCCTCCTCTCTCCATCCATATGTGTGTGTGTGTACACTTCCTCTCTGTCAGTGTGTGTGTGTGTGTGTGAGAGAGAGAGACAGATCTCAGTCTTCATGTAGATGATGGTAAGTCCTCACTCTTCCTCTGGTATTTCATGTTTTTTGAGTCAGAAGACACGTGTGTTTAGTATTATAATCCATTTGATAGTTTAATAATCAGTCAAATAGAGTTAATTCTATAGGTGCTGGTATGTGTGAGTGATTTTGTGCATTTTTTTATGGTGTGTGTGTGTGTGTGTATTTCACTATATTTGATAGAAAATATGATAGAAAAAAAATGACTGCACACATAAAACAAACTTGTTGCTCTGAGGTCTGCATTCATCAGTCCATCCATCTATCTTCTTGTTTTTTGGCTATATGATTTATAGAGATTTTAAATTTTGCCTAATAATTAGTATTTACTCTTGGCAATTTGTCTGATGTGATATTGTCCAGTTGTGTGTAAATATTCATATTTTGTTCATTGTATCGTACTTTTGTGATATTCATCCCACAGTATGCGATGTACATCAGAAGATCAGATCATGTGTTCTTTCAGATGTTTGGCTGAATTTGAGTATGTTTGATAACTCCCTAAAGCTGCTTTCAAATGCGGTCTGCCAATAATCTTGAGTTAGATAATAACTTGATGTTTTTTAGGATGTTTTGAGACTAGCAAATGCCTGCAGTGTGTTGGCTAAAATGTATTATAGATTTTCAGATGAATTTGAATTTATGTTTTAATAAATTATTTAATATTATGGATATATATATTACATTCATTCATATATATATGTATATATATATTTATAATATGTAATATTATTATTATTATGTTGAACACATTCAGATACATGGTGCTCAACTGGAAATTATCGTAATAAAACTTTGCCACAGTTTTATCACAGTGCTAGTTTGAGGATATTGAGATTATAGACAGATATAAATGTGTAAAATGACTGTAACTCAGTCAGCTGATAATGACAGGCAGGCAACTGCTTATTTTAGCCCAATTCTGAAAGGAGAGTCTTGCTTGTTATGAAAATGTTTAAAGTTCATGAAAGATTTTTTTAAGATCTCTAAAGAGAAATGGACAATTTAAAGTATGCACCAGCACTGATATCTCAAACATTGTGGATTATGAACAGATATTAATGTTGCTTTAGTGCATCGTAGTGTCCACAGATGAAGTAGCTAAAGGCTTGTCTTTGGTGTAGTTTCGCATCCAAATAGCTGCAGTACAGAAGGACCTACTAAAGCATTATTAAATACAGCATGGCAGAAACCGCTTTGCTGTGCATTAAAGTCTTGAACAGATTGTGTGTGTCCTGTTAGCCGCCCTCGCTCCCTTCAGACGGGTCAAATCTGAGTCTCGCGACTGAGCCAGACGTTTTATGAGGTTTTAAAGGAATATTTCTCCCAAAATGAAAATAATTCTGTTATCATTTACTTACCCTAATGTCATTCCAAACTGTGTGGAACACACTCCAAAAATATTTAGCCCTAAATTTAAGATTTATCTATTTTAATTGCATATAAATTTTCCATCCATTTGGATTACAGAGTTTTAACCAGCAGTGGACAGTAACAAAGTATTTTTACTTCATTACTATACTTAAAGGGTCATGAAACCAGTCAGTTCTCATCACAGTGGGCGTGGTTTAGCTGTGGAGTGGAGGGGGAAGATGGGAGACTGACAACACAGAACGACTTCAGACAGTTTTATTTCTCTCTCATTGAGTTAAAAGCATCAAAGCTTCCCACAAATGCAAGCTGCAATTTACCATTACACACAACACAATATACACATGGTTTTGTAAGCTCACCGTAAACCATTACACATATACATACATATCCTGTGACAGCTATAATTTAATGCACAAATAAATGCACAGCCGTTCGCATTTGTACTCTGCAATGCATGAAAAATATATATGCATATGCATCTTTAATAACTTTTGAGGCTTATTGGTAAAAAATATTTTATTAATTATTAGGCTTAAATGAACATATTCTCACAGTGAGACTTGGTAACCACAGGTAAAACCATACATGGACCACTGTCAAATGATATTATATTATGATATGTTATATAGGCCTATAAAAAATGCCTAAACACAGGTACAGACTACACCTTAACAAAGACATGAGTTATATATTCCCCAACCCACCTAATAAATATTGCAATATAAATGGCTATAACATAGTTTTCAATATAAATATTCCACATTTCCACAAACCATGGTAATTTACTACAGTTCATTAATGGTAAATGTTTGTAAGGGTGGTGATTTTGAGATTTAAAAAGTCTTCTATCTTCATTCATGGCATGTTTCTCCTGTTTTCCTCATCAGCCTTGTTGGGAATGTTGGCTGTTTCATCCGATTTAAAACTAGTGATTTGTGGTTTGTAACCGAGAGGTGTGTGTCGAATTGAAACGCTAATCTCACTTGATGTCGCAACGCTGTTTAATAATGGTGACCAGGAATAAACGCAGCTCCTTTAAGCTTTCGTTCCGTTATCCACTGGGTCGTGCTGTGTAGTTCAAAGTAAACTATTGAAACACATGAAAACAGCGCTGTTTGTTCTGTATTTGTTGTTATTGACCGAGAAACAACTACAGATTATTCAGAGACAGAGCGGTCCGAACGAATCCAAATCGTTTCAGATCGTTATGCAAGCGCGTTTGGCCAATTCACGGAAAAGAAAGTCGACAGAAATATGGGACACGCATAATAACTGCTGAAATATTCGCACGGAAAACGTTTCTCAGGTCAGTCGGAGGAGCGTGCATGGTACGAACAGTGCGTATATAGCCATACAGCTGCAGGCGCCACTGCAGCCACGTATCTGACCAAATTTAGCCACACCGCCAGGAAAAGAGGAGGAGGGAGATTGAGGTGCCGCGGGCCGGATGAAGATGATTGGCGGGCTGGATTTGGCCCGCGGGCCGCCAGTTGACGAGCCCTGGTCTAACGAATACTCTAATGACTGCTAGTTGACATGTAGTTGCAAAGTTAATTATAGTTAGTAGAACATCTAAAGTGAACTTTCAAAATAAAGTGTTATGCTTATATTTCAATCAGAATTGAAAAGTATCAATTTTATGCTTATTAGAGTATTGAAACTGACCTTATGAGAAAATGTATTTAACAAGAACAGACATTCCGACACGGTGGCCATTTTGTATGAATTTGTACATTGGGATTTTTATGAAATTTGTGTGATTTGTACCAAAGTATGTGGAAGGTCTAGCCCTAAACTAACCGGCACTGAGGTAGACTTTATAAAACAATGGACGTAGTGTCCGTGACGTCACCCGTAGGTTTCTGAAGAACATATTTGAAGCCCAAAGTGGGCGGAGCCGTCGCCATCTTGGCAGCGCTTCACCGTGCATCACTCTCGGATAACCAAAAATGGGCAAAGAGGCGGGACGTGGGTGGAGCTGAGACAGCAGACAAACAGCTATTAGTGACAGCAGCGGCAATCCACCTGTCACTCAAGTGGCCACGCCCTTAATTATGCATAACTTTAAGGCTTAATATAATTTAAACGGATGAGTTCACCCCCCTCACAGTTGTCATGAAGGGCAAAATTAGCTATATAGACCAAAACCACTTTTTGTACCAGACTGTAAACATATTTTTTTTCTGCTGTAAAGTTGGGCATTTTAACATGGGGGATCTATGGGATTGACTCCCTTTTGGAGCCTTTCTCTAGCAGCCAGTCGATTAATTGCAGTTTAAGTCACATCCGTGTTGGATTTAAGAGAGAGACCGGAAGGTTGCCGCTTGGCAAAAATACAAATGAGATTGTACGAATTCATATGAATTAGCCACCAATTTGGTAAAATGCAAAATAGTTACGAATCACATGTTAGCAACATTTTAATCAGTTGGTGAAGCACTATTTGTGTTAAATCACCTTGAGAAAAACAGTTTTCTGAGGACATTGCACATGTAAAACTGTGTGCTGTACGCTGCGGTAAAAGCGCTGTGTGTGTTTGTGTGTGTGGTGATAAATAACTGTTGTAAAGATCATATCTGTAGTGCCTTGAGTTTCACTTGAACATTAAACTCGGGTGGGCTGCAGCCTGCAAGATATATTACTCCGTTCCTGGACCACAAGGACACCTTGCATGCGTGAACGTAAGATGCAGTGCTGATTTTATGGCAAAGGTGACAAAGCGCAATAAGTACCAAATGATTCTTGTCAGCGCTGGCAGGATTTTAAAGGTGCTGTATGTAATGTGTACTAAAGCATAAAAAACCATCATATGTTTGCAGAGATTTTGTTCTTGTTATTCTGAAAAACAATTCTTCAGCCAGTTATTCTATTTTGAAATGTGCGTTCCGTGTCGGAATGTCTGTTTTTGTTTTGGTCTGTGTGACTCCGCCCACTGCCAATTTACCCAATAGTATTTCGAAACCCCGGGTTGCCAGGTGGAGGAAAACACAGCATATTGCAGCCATGAACGCAAGCAAAACGACTGGGTCAGAGATCACAGATTATGCCAGACCTAAAAAGCCTCGGCATCCATCTAAAAATCTCTATGACCAGAGGCATATTAGACGCAGATACATTAGCGGATCAACTTATCAACTCGTCACTTGCGCTCGTTCCTGTTGTGTGTCCTCAACCTGGCAACCCGCGTGAGCCGGGAGAAACAACTCTATCCAGTATTTTGAATTGGGACTGCAGTACCCATTTCAACCACTAGCTCCAGTCTTCAGTGTCACATGATCCTTCAGAAATCATTCTAATATGCTGATTTGCTGCTCAAGAAACATTTCTGATTATTATCAGTGTTGAAAACAGTCCTGCTGCTTAATATTTTTGTGGAAACTGTGATACATTATTTTTTTAATAGAAAGTTCAATCGAAAACTTATTTATTTGAAAGCTTTTGTAACATTATAAATGTCTTTACTGTCACTTTTGATGCATTTAATGAATCCTTGTTGAATAGTATTAATTTCTTTTCTAAAAAAAAAAACTTTCTAAACCCCAACGTTTCAATGATAGAATATATTGAGTATATGTGAAATCATTTTTGAATATCCCTGTGCACTCCCTGTACAAAAAATAGCTGTAAAAAAAAACTAAACAAATTTGCACAGTAAAGTACCGTTTTCCATTGAAACAGTAATATACTGTAAAAACAATGCATTCTGGGTAATATTATTTGTCATTTTTGAGAAAGTAACCTATAGGCTACTTTCTCAAAAATGACAAATATTACCCAGAATGCATTGTTTTTTGTTTTGTTTTGTTTTGTTTTTTTTACAGTATATGACTTCTGTATATTACAATACATTCTGTATATTACAATGCATTCTGGGTAATATTATTTGTCATTTTTGAGAAAGTATAGGGTACTTTCAGAATGCATTGTTTTTATGGTACATTACTGTTTCAATGGAAAACGGTATTTTACTGTATAAATTTGTTTCGTTTTTAACAGCTATTTTTTAGAGTGAAATTTTCCCATAAATATTGACATTAGTGTTGTTGTTTTGGGAAATGTGATCATCAGTAATGTAGTTAACTGGATCATGGTAGTTTCAGCATGTTTTAGTTGCATAACAAAGTGTTTCACCCATCTTGTCATTTTTGCTGTATTTGTGTGTGTGCTTGTCCGTATGTGTTGTAAATCCAATATAAATTGGATTTAATGTGACCACGTTTATCCCCAAGCTAACATCGAAATGGGATCACAAATGATTGTAAAAGAACTCCAAAAAAAAACCAGATGAACTTGCATTCAAAATATCAAGCACAAATCCCAGATCGTGCCTGAAACACGCTCTATGCAAATACGCGAGTGTAAACGCTGTGTTTGCGTAGTCTTTATCTCCATATCTGCTCTTTTTTAAATGTCTTCTGTTCCCAGCTGCTTTGGCTTGCCGTGCTCAAGCAGTCCTCCGGGCCAGCAGGGGGCGGCAGTGTCTGTCTCAGCTTGGCTTTGCTGGCTCTTATATTTAATTGTCTTCTCTTTTCCCCCTTCTCGTGGCACCCAGGCGCGGCTCCCCTCCTCTTCATCCACCCTAAGCATTGCTGAGGTATTCCTGCATGCGTCTCGGGCCAGATCAGCATGGCAACAGCTCTCCTCCACCTCGACACGTTGCCATGTGACACGTTTCGTCCTGCCCACGATGACTGTTGCTTCCTGCTCTGCCTGAATCCCTTCCTGTCTTGTCATGCATGATTATCTCAAGTGCAAAAGAGATGAAATGACTTTCAGTCATTTTTATGACAAATATGGATGTTTGTCTTGGAGATTTTTTTTGTTGTTGTTTTAAGTGTTTTTGACTTTTTGGTTTATCCATCATTTTTTCTTTAAAGAATTTTTTTGTGCATTTTTAATGTCATTTTTTCTTCATCCATGAAACGCTTAAATGAATGTATGGCCGAGGGGTTATTGTTACTAGTGACAGAAGCCAATTAATTTATAATAATTTAGGATGATAGTTGGCCATTTTGAGATTATCATTAATAAAACAGAGGTTAATCTACAGCAATTTGAAGTAGGCTACATTGTATTTGCTAACACTAAATTGTATTATTTATATATCGATAATAAATCAGCCTAGATTTTCTGTATCAGCCAATGAAAAACCTGTATCAGTCGACAACTAGTCATTACCTCCATAAAACACACTCTAAAAGATACTCTAAAAGTGCAGCTTTTAATTTCTCTCTCAGCTATATTTTAGACATATTTTTCTTTACTTTTTTCTTTAAAGAACATATTGGGATCCACTTTTTTCACTCTGCTTGATCGAAAGAGTTTTTAATAGTTTTTAAAATACGTTTTATCCAATGATTCATCCATATAGCTTATATAGTATACTGTACAGCTTATATATTATATACTATATTGAGATGTTTTATTTAATATTTAGTTATTTAGTAATCAGTAAATTATTCATTTTTATAAAATTTTATTAGTGTGACAGCTATTAAAATGTTTAAATTGGTGTTGTTTTTCCAGTAACAAATTGTTTTTGTTTTGTTTTTTATTAAAAACAAAAAAATTTAATGGCAAAAACACATTTTTTGTCCAATTGTATTGCAGATATCTTAAAAACATAGAAGTAGCATCTGTTAAAATAGTTTAAATGTTGTCTTTTTTCCAGTAACAAATTAATTAAATTTTTTATTAATTTTTTTAAATTCATTATTTAAAATTTTTGGACAGATTGTATTCTATAGAAGCTTGTTTCCACCACGAATATAAAAAAAATTAAAAGAAAATTGCGACATTTTATCTTGCAATTCTGACTTTTCTTTTATATAAACTCGTACTTGTGAGAAAAAAAGTCAGAATTGTGAGAAAAAAGGTGCAAGAAAAATAATCAAAATTGTTAGATAAAAAGTCGCAATTACCTTTTTTATTTTTTATTTAGTGGCTTATAGATATCATAAAAATCAAGATATCATTTTTTTAGTAAATTTTAGTAAACTACACTTAATTTACTGTGTTTATCCAATTGAACAATGTATTTGAATTGACAAAATAAAAAAAGTTATCTCAACTTTAGGAAGTAAGTAAAACTCAAAAAAAAAAAAAGAGAAACAAAATATAATGAGTTGAGATTTTTAAGCTATTTTTATACATTTTTATAAATTTGTATTAGCGTGACAGTAGTTTAGCTATTTTAAATGTTGTCTTTTTCCAATAAAAAAATATTTTTTATTATTTATTAAAAATAATTTTAAATTAAGAGAGAGATAAATATTGTTCATTTTCTATACTTTTATAATGATATTGCTCTCTTTTATAGCTTCAATGCAGTTAGTTTACTGACTAATTTTAGTTAGTTCCTCATAATGTAGTAACTACTCAAACAGGCAGCATAGGTTCTGAACAGCTTGTATCTTGACAATCTACAGTTTCAAAGTTGCTTCCCTAACAAGTGCTTTGAGAAGCTCGATGTGAGTGTCGTTCACCATGGAAGTGATTTCTCCTTCTCCACGATTTCTTTTCTGTTGGTTTGTTCCTATTTATCACTCACAATTTACAGCATTAGATCAGTTGAGTTGGTTTTAACAGGGGTGAGTTTTCATTTTGTTCAGCTGGTCATATTGCACATCATTGCAGTGTTTTTATTACTGTGCGTCTTGTTGGAGAGAATTAGTCTGTGAGTGTGTTTGTGTCAGTGTTTGTGGCAGAGCATGCTCATAAATGTGTTTGATAGAATGCGGATTGATTCTGTATCTGTGCCTGTTGGATATGGAGAGGTTTGTGTGTGTGCGTGTGTGTGTGGGAAAGATAGGAGTGTGTGTGTGTTTAGGGTGAGTGACTATCCTGTGGCTTCCTCCAGGCGTCACGGCGAGAGTTCAGAGCACACCTGGATGAGGTCATCACACTCAAGTCAAGGTACTCTACCTTGGACCAGGTAAAGAGCTCATCTTTAATCATAGCTTGCCGGCAGAATGCGAGACGAATTTAGCCTGTAAAGCGTACGCTGAAAAATACACTGTAAAAAATACTCTTTGGAAGTTATAAATACAGCAAAAATTATTTGAGTACGTTTTACTATTTCAGTCTTTCTACTTCAAAATTTTATGTTTAATTCGATGTGTTTCTTTGCATTTGCTTGCTAGCAGTTTCTCAGTAAAAATAGTTTCAAAGTAAATCCTACACCAGTGTTGTTTTGTACATATATCAGCTACGAAAACAGATTCACCATTGTTTACTAAAATCACAACAGAGTTTTCAATCGGTTAAAATATTTAGCTGTATCAGTCGACTACTAGTTACTCTGTTAAACACAGATTAGGACACAGTTATTAGAATATAAAATTCATTTTATAAATATATATATATATATATATATAAAAATGTCTTTGACCCGTATACATATGTAATCAGACTTTTATGTTAGATTCGATTAATCACGATTAATCGATTTGACAGCACTATATATAAATGATGCTAAACCACAAAACTCAACTAAAAAGGACATCACAGGTTAGCAAAATTTTAAGCATATTTACGTACCATTATTTACCATCGTAACTACATTCTCCTCCAAAATACCATAGTTACTACAGTTAATATGTGTAACTTGCTATTAGCAACTTATCATTTACAAATGGAAAATAGAAGCAAGTTCAATGCAGCGAGTTTTTTTGCGACATGTAATTTGTCTGTCCACTACACTGTAAAATGTTTTTTCTAAGTTGTAAGTAAAACAAGTATTCTAATTTAAGACGTCATGCTTTAATTCAGTGTGTTACTTGCCGTTTCTTTGTAATTATTTGTAAAATTTACTTGCAGAGTAAATCCTACACCAAAGTTGGAAGATTTTTCCATTAAAGTCACTGTTTTATCATGTTTGAAGGAGATTTAGTATGCATTCAGGATGATTTTACTGTAGAAACAATGGTATTTTGGTGGACACCATGGCTACTTAGCTAAATTCTTGTTGTGTTAAGATGAAGAGAAGCACATTGCACAGAGCACAGTGATGGCCATATGCTATATTATAGCATGAATATTTTCACTTTTATATGATCTTTTAGAAGACACTGTAATCAAAAGTGGCTTAAAACAACCAAAATGATTGCTCTGACACGCTCATTCACCTCCATTTGTTCTCTTTTTGTTTTACTCATGTGTGACGTTATTTGTGTCGAGGATATAACAGTGTGTTTGCAGCAGTGTATGTGTGTTGGAGAGACTTTAATGAATATGTTTATGCCTGTGTGCATGTGTGTGTAGCATTGTATTAGTCAGACTTGTTGTGTAACTTCCCTCAAAACAGTTCTGAGAATATTGCAGCGGAAAGATCCTCTTAAGCTACACTTACAACGGCAGCCATTGATAACATCCCTATAAAACCTCAATGCTAGTAGAAAACACTGAGTTTCTGCTTTGCAAAACTCACAAGTTGTGTTCCAAAACCAAGTGAGTTGCCTACAAAGACAGCAGTGTTTCAAATGCTTAATGAAACAGAACTGGAAGTGACTGATTTGAGACACTACATAGGCAATGCATGAATATCAGTTTCAATTAGAGCTGCACGATTAATCGTGATCCTAATTCAAACACCCACGTGATCTTATTCCTAAATGACAATGATTCAGCTCTGTCGATTAAACCTTTGACAAGTACGATCACAGCGACTATTCAGGTCTGCGTTTGCGCTGCCACTGATCCAGAGAGCCGTTGTCGTGTATCGGGATGAAACAGCTTCACAAACAGTCTTTTCAACCACATAAGATCATTATTTCTGTTTCAGATTATCACAGAAGTACTGGGATAAAAGTTTATAGTTCGGATATAAACGCTGATGTCTACAATCAAATATAGTAAATCACCTTTTGAAAGTAACTTGACGCTTCAAATAAAGATTGTATCAATTACATCGTTACACCAGTAGGTGGCGACAAGTGACTGTTTATTATTGTTATTGTTTATTCAAGAGATTCGTTCAAAAGCGCTGATTCATCCAGGAATGAAACAAGTGTCTTTATGAGTGAGTCATTGAATCATTCATTCAATCCATTTTTTTTTTAATTCAAATTAATTAAATATTTTTTAAATAGACTGCAGCAATTAACATTTTGTCAGAACCTCTAATAAATTAGATGTTATTTTGTTAATTTGTCAATTCAGAATCATGGGAGAATTGTGATCTCTGTTTAATAATAAAAAAAAAGATTCTCAATTTGTCCAGAATCGTGCAGCTCTAATATCATTAGCGTTTAAATGGCATAGTTTAGGTCTGTTTTGGAATGTGCACGTGATTGTGTGTGTGAATTAAAGCACATGCTTGTGAGTAAATGTGCTTTCCCATGATGCCTCAGCACTTCAGGAGTGTGTTGAGTTCAGCTTCACAGTTAAAGTTACTGCAGATTGTCAAAATGACGAGCTTGTGTCCTGTTTCAACCCCGTCACTGTCTCATTTGGGCGTCAGTACAGGCTCCATCATATGGTTTGATCTTCTGACATCAGTAGTATCACTAAAACCATCACTAATACTAACTAACCCACACAAACACTCCAGTTTTATTACATATACTCTTAAAAAGAAAGCTTCCAAAAGGGGGGTTTCACAGCAATGCCATTTTTGGTTCCTCGAAGAACCTTTTAAGTGATCGGTTCTTAAAAGTTCTGAAGAACATTTTAATAATCTGAAGAACCTTTTATCATTATAAAGAACCTTTTGTGGAATGGAAAAGGTTCTTCATGGAACCATTGATTCCAATAAAGAACTTTTATTTTTAAGAGTGTTATTAACAGAAATTAAGTATTTGTCATGCATTTTTGTGAATATCTGTATTCACTCCACTCCACTCCATCCACCAACACAGGTGTCAAGCATAATTAATTCCTAGATTAAACATCTAAAGTCATGAAATTAATTATCAAGAATAAGGCCATGAAATTAATGTGATGAGACAATTCCAAAACACTTTCTTTTTTCCGCTCAGAATCACAATACTGATCGTTCGATAATACAAAAACAACATGAGCTAAAAGATAATTAGATACCATGTGACATTACAAAAAAAAAATCATATTTCTTTTAAATGTCTTTACACATCAGGTCACTACTCGTATTAATTATCCCACATCTAAGATATTTAGTGAGGGAATTCTAGCAAATTCTGAGTGAAAATTGTTTCAAAATTAAATCCTACACCAATTTTTTTTGCAGTGCATCCTATTTTTTTTTTTTTTTTTTCATTTAATATTTACACTCAGAAATACATTGCAATAATTAAAATTGGTGTTGCATGACATGTCATGTTGACTTTAAACTGGTTATATCGTTCACTAAAGCTTTACTTTAAGGTGTCTGTGTTACTAATACTTTATATATTATTCTTGGCAATTTAAATGTAATTGTATATGAAATGTTCACTAACATCCTCTAGTTCAGGGGTTTTCAAACTGGGATCCGGGGCCTCAAGGGAGTCTAAAATAAATAATTAAATAAATAAATTAGATTAAAATAAATAAATGAATAATAAAAATTTAATAAAAAGGATGCAAAATTCTTTTACATTCTTTTTAACATAATTATGTGTCAGCGGTGTGTGTACACAGCCACCCTATTATAGTAAAAATCCATTGTTATTTTCCCCATAATTTAGAAACAGTGTCTCAAAATGCTATTTATCATTGTATCAGGCTCCGCCCACAACGGACAGCCCTATTAGCTTAGCTCCTCCCCTGAGTGAGCCGTACACCATCTGCCATGTTTATCTCCTTGCTAGATCATTTAACAGCAGCGTTCAAGTAAGAAATGTATTCTTATTAAAGCTACTAAAGTTATTCAGTCAAGAGGAGTGAGTGATTTTCTGTTTAACAGCATAGAGCAGCAGCTACTGTACATTTGGCTGCTTTCACTTTAATACGCAGATCTGCGATTTCTTTCACAACTGTTTACGTTCACAGACTTAACCAACTGTGTTTATGTGAACTTAATTAGTATTTGACGGATTTCTGTGCGCACGCTTCAGATGTAAATAATAAACTTTCATGATGACTAAGAACTGCATCCAAATAGTATCTGAGGCACGAGCTGTAAAGGCTCCGCCCTCTTCTGGAAAGGAGGGCGGGGATCAGCAGCTCATTTGCATTTAAAGATACACACACGAAAACAGCATGTTTTTGCTTCCACCCAAAAAGGGGCATTTACAGTATGATATAATAAATGATCTGTGGGGTATTTTGAGCTGAAAATTCACAGACACATTCTGGGGACACCAGAATGGTTAAAAAAAAATGGTTATTAATCTATTAAATAGATTAAATTAGATAAAAATAAATAAATACACATTTTTGATTAATATAAATAAATAAAAATTACATCCAAATTAAATAAATTAATAACTATTTAACAGTATATTACAATATGTAATAATGTAACATTAATTTTTCAGTGTATAAATTGGGTGTTTATAAAAGATAGATCCCTTTTAAATTTTAGGATGGGGTCCCTCACACTAGTGTGATCATATCTGCGGGTCCATGGCGTCTAAATGATTGAAAACCCCTGCTCTAGTTCTTCTGACACCTGAAAGTTAAATGTGACTTCTGTCTGTCTCTGTATCTTGAGTTTCCTGCCGCTCTCAGTTTTCAGTTGGATTGTTTCTTCTGTTGCTTGTAACTGATGGACTGATGACTTTATCTCCGTAAGCTCCAGTGTAGGTTGGAGGTGCTTAAAGACGATCGTCGCGGCCATAGGACCTTCAGTTCTCGAGTAACTATCCCAGAACCATCAGCCCTTCACATGACAAACTCTCTCTTTGACTTCTTTTCCTTCTTTTCTTTTGCTCGCCACTTTGTTCTGTCTTTCTTTTAGCATTTCCTAATCCTATTTTGCTTTTTGTATATTTTGAATGTATGATACATGGGGAACACTTTAAAATAGGTTTTCCATTAGTTAACATAAACTAACAATGAAAAATACTTCTACAGCATGTATTAATCTTACACTCTAAAAAAATGCTGGGTTGTTTCAACCTCATGTTTGGGTCAAATATGGACAAACCCAACCGTCGGTTTAAATTTTTAAATTACATTTTTAAGCCCAACAGTTGGGTTTGTCTATAATTGTCCAAAACATGAGGTTGAAACAACCCAGCATTTTAATTATTTATTTCAAGATTTACTAATATATTATTAAAATCAAAAGTTGTATGTGTTAATATTATTTAATGCAGTTGAATTTTATTAACTAACATTAACAAAGATTAATAAATACCACACCAGATGTATTAGTTAATGTTAGTTAATGCATTAACCAATGTTAACTAATAGGACTTTATTGTAAAGTGTTGCTGATATATTATTTATTTGATATTTAATTTCAAAATTAGGGTGAAAATGTTTACATTTGTAAAAAACTGAAGTTCATTTGCTTTTTAAATCATTGTTGCTGCCATCTATCCTTCTTTTCATACTTTAATTTCTATGAGTAGATTTTCATTTTCGAGTGAACTATCCTTTTAACAAAGGTTATTAAATGCTGTAAAAATATATTGCTTATAGTTAGTTCATGCATTAACTAATGTTAACAAATGAGACCTTATTGTAAAGTTTTACCATAAAAGGTAATATAGCATGAAAAGCCACTATGTCAGTAGCATAAAATGGTGATTTTAGCCTGAAAGGTGAACCTGCATAATGCACAAACACAAACAACAAGTCAGATTACTGGAACCCCTGAACATTTCTGTTTGTTTGTTCACTTTTTTTTCAGAAGCTATTGTGTTTTGGGAGTTTTGCTGACATCATCATCTTGTTTGATTTATTATTCCCTCGCTGCGTTTTGCTCTTTCAGCTGTTCTGTGCGTCTCTCTCACATGTTTCATGAGCTGTGTGGCGTTCTGGGTCTTACGCTCTCGTAATTGTCTTTCTCTCCTCCTCTGGTTCTTCAGTCGCTCTTCACTAGACGGTGTCTGCTTCTCCTCGGGCAGCAGTAGATCTTCAGGAACATATCACTCCATCATCCTCTCTCTTTCTCACTGTAGAGCACTAGACAGTCTATTAGATCTTTCCTAGCACTGATTATAGGGTGCTTTTCACAAGTACAGTCATCACAAACGCCAGGAACGACCACTCCAGCTCAGGAGGGTCGTGCAACATGTTGAGTTTACAGAGAGGATGACGTTTTTAAAAGAAAAGAAAGTATGAATGAAAAGAGAAAGGAAATGGGTTCTATTTAGAACTCCAGGGTTCAATTTGAAAGAACTCTTTATGCCAAAAAGGTTCTATGTAAGGAGAAATGATTCAATAATACTTTCATGTTTAATGAGTTTTTTCTAGTGATAAAGTATGTTTATGAGCTGCTTAATTCATAAAATGTAATTAAAATTAAAAATTAAAAACCTTTTCTTCTAAGAGTGGCAGATTTAAAAAATTTTATCATGGGAATAGGGAAGATTCAGTCTTTTTAAAATCAGATGAAGTTTGATGTTATTACGTCTCTTATCTCTAATATTTCTTGTCTGAATCTCACTACCGTTCAAAAGTTTGGGGTCAGTAAGTTTTTTTTTTTTTGAAAGAAGTTGTTTTATTCAGCGAGGATGCATTAAATTGATCAAAAGGGACAGTAAAGATTTTATAATGTTACAAAAATAATTTTATTGTAAATAAATGCTGTTCTTTTTAACTTTCTATTCATTAAATCATGAGTGTTCGGAATTATATCATGAGTTTCCACAAAAACTGAAATGTTTCTTGAGCATCAAATCATCATATTAGAATGATTTCTGAAGGATCATGTGACACTGAAGACTGGAGTAATGATGCTGAAAATTCAGCTTTGAATCACAGGAATAAATTATATTTTAACATATATTCAAACAGAAAACAGATATTTTAAATTGTAATAATATTTCACCATTTTTACTGTATTTTTGATCAAATAAATGCAGCCTTGGTGAGCAGAAGAGACTTCTTTCAAAAACATCTTCCTGACCCCAAACATTTAAACGGTGATGTAGCTCTGTCTGTTTCTCCTCATTACATCCCAGAATTCTCAGCTCCATGTTTGTCTCCGACTCCGAGTTTCATAATGACAGCAGCATGACATCGCTTACTGTTTTCTGGGGTTTTTATAGCAAACATCTCATAAAAGCTCCATGAAAACACAGAGAATTTAAATATTAACTTTTTTCTGTCTTTCTTTCCTTCTTTTCTTTTTTCAGGTGCAGTCACGATGCAGCAGCAAAGAAAATATCTTACGAGCTAGTAGGTTTAAAATTTGTAAAATGACTTTTTCCTTGTGTTTCTTCTGCATGTGATTATGAAATATTCAGTATCACTGTGTGCTTTTCCAGTCTGTGTCTATGACTCTCACTAAGTGTTTTAGTCGTCAAGCCTGATAAATATGCCAATATTTTGTATCAGCAGTTAATTTGGTCGATTAATATCACAAGACAGACTTTTGACAGCATACAGTCTGGTACATATTTTTTATGTGTGAACAAATGATAATAATGGCACGAAACTTATATAAATTAACTATTTTTTTAATATTATTAATAATATTTATGGGGTGAGGCTATTTACTATAAGTGCAAATAGAAAAAAAAAATATTTTAGATGTTTAGACTTGCAGTTAGTCTTTAATTAGTCTTTGCAATTAATCAATTAAGTACTATTTGCACCTCACTGTGTTTTAGTACAATGTAAGTATGAGTTGTAAATAAAACAGATTTTTGTAGTACAAGAAAATACAATTTCAGTTTCAGTTTCACGTTTAATTCAATGTGTTACTTGACATTTTTTTTGTAATTTTTTTGTAAATTTACTAGCAATTTTTGAGTGACAATTGTCTCTACACCAATTTTTTCAGTGCACATTATAAAACAGTATGCAATAATAATATCATATTCAGTGTTTATAATTATATTTATTAAAAAGGACAGGCTATTTGTGTTTAGATACTTAAAATAAATTAGATGGATTAAATAGACACATTCAATTCAATCCATTTCAGTGTTTTCTGTGTGTTATTTATTATCATTTATGCATCAATACAGCCTCTTTATCTAGATATCTGCATCAGACACTGAAAGTTGAGCATTACTTGTGTATATATGATGTTTAGGATTGCGTGTGTGTTTGTAGGTCATAGTGCAGTGGACATCACCAAAGTGGCTCGGAGACACCGTATGTCTCCATTCCCTCTCACCTCTATGGATAAAGCCTTCATCACTGTGCTGGAGATGACCGCAGTTCTGGGCACTGAGATCATTAACTACAGAGGTACACACACACACACACACACACACACACACACACACAAGTGTTTCAGACCGTCAGCTCGGGTTGTTGTGATGGATTTTTGTCTTTTTCTGTCTAATTTATGTCTTTCTTCTTCTTACACTAACAAAAAAAATACCAAAAAGCACCACCATGGTATTATACTATCTGATAGTGTCACCAAAGTATCTTTTATAATTAGTTTTTCTCTGATCCCCTTTTTAGTGATTTAATTTTTAATTTAAATTTTAATTCATCCTTTTAGCTTGCTATCATTAACTCAAGTGCTATTAAACCATTCAAGCGCGATAAGGTGCAAAAAAAAAAGAAGTTAAATCTGTACTGGCACGCTGTCTGTCCGTGAATCTCCTGTCTGTGTGACAAACACACACGACTCATGTGCACAGAAAGCCTCTTCAGACAGCATTGAAAGCTGCTTCAGACACAAAATTATGCCAAAATGCCCTCTTTGTCGGGTATCCTTGTCTTAAATGAGTTAAATAAAGTCTTAAATGACCGTTAAGAGTTGAGAGGACATCAGATGTCTGTCAGATCTTAAAGTGACAGCAGCCTAAAAAACCTGCTGCAGTCTGTCATTAATGTTAATCAAAGAACAAACAGACAAAGAGAAAACTTTTGTAGCTTTAATAAGTATTAATTTATATTTAATTTATAGTTAATGCAGTGAAGACTGTGAAGTGTTTGATAACTTTATTCAATTTCTGTATATTTCCTACCTGTTAGATCAAATATTTAAAAAATACTGTCTTTATGTTGTTTCTACATTAATTTGGAGATTAAATGTTAAATTGTTACAATAAAAAAGATATTAAAAACTTTAATGTTGGGTGTGATTAATCACGATTAATTAGAGAAAATGTGCGATTAAGTAGTTACTTTTTTTAATCAATTGACAGCACTAATTATATTATATTATATTATATTATATTATATTATATTATATTATATTATATTATAATATCGTGCCCTATCGTGTATATTATATGGTCTCAGTTCACTTCACTTCACAAAGCGTTTAGAGAGACTGTAAACACTGTTTATACTGTAAAAAAAAAAAAAATGCTTGAAATTTTAACTAAAAATGCTACAAGTAAAATCCTGTTAATTTGTTAACGGCAAGTTAAGTCTATTTTAAGTAATTTTACAGTAAAATACTGTTAAATATACAGACTTTGGAAGTAAAAATGAACAGTGAAAGCTAAAATTTACAGTGAAAAAACATAAACTGATATTCCCACAATTCCCTGTGTGACACTTTACATTTGATGGTGTTTTGTTGTGGCTCTCATTCCACAATTAACAATTATGGCTCTCTGAAAAACTGATTGGTTAATCACAGCAGTCTACAATCAAATAAGAAGTTAGAATGACACTAAAATGTATAATTGACAGTTTTCCCATGCAGGATAAATGATTTTCCTGTATTGCTGTGCTAATTTCATTCTCTCTAATTTCATGTTTCCATCTGATCGATTAGGATCACAAGACTTCTGACAGCAGCATATGTGAATAAATGTCTATAATGGGACAAAACAGAAATCAAGAGAAGTCAGCATCTAAAATGCACTAAATTTTAATTTTTTACAGATTTATTTTTATTTTATTTGTTTATTTTGGTGGGTAAATATTAGGTTGTCCCTTATGGCCTGTTTTGCATGCATATTATTTGCAAGTTAACACACTTCTTGTTCTCCATGTTGTTGTTCTCATAGACGGCATGGGTCGAGTTCTGGCTCAGGACGTTTATGCCAAAGACAACCTGCCTCCGTTCCCAGCCTCTGTTAAAGATGGCTACGCTGTAAGAGGTGAGAACCCACATGACTGGATGAGTGAATCGGTTAACCGGCGCTCTGACAGACCTGGTTAACTCACGCTCTAGTGCTCGCGTCAGGACGGCATATCGAAAGCATTGCTCACGTCTGCTAGAGAGCGACACTCAAAATGTCTCTCAGGGGATGAATGTTAAATGCTTCATTCATTTATAATGGACTTTGTGCTGGATGGGATTTTCCCTCTTAAAAATGTCATAACAAGAACTTATGCAGCGTAAACTTAAGCATTTGAGGATTTTGCATTAATTGGATATTTATGAGCTTATGAGAAGTTACTGACAGTCTGTAAACACATTTGTCTGTTGGACGAAACTCAATGTAGGCCGCATTGTGGCAGCTTTCTGGTGTGAGATTCTCCAGCTTTGTTGTTGTTGAGCAACCGAAGTGTGAGCTTTTAAAGCTCCGCCCTCTTCTGGAAAGGGGGCCGGGAGCAGCAGCTCATTTGCATTTAAAGGGACACACACAAAAACGGCGTGTTTTTGCTCACACCCAAAAAGAGGCAAATTTGACAAGCTATAATAAGTGATCTGTGGGGTATTTTGAGCTGAAACTTCACAGACACATTCTGGAGACACCAGAGATATTACATCTTGTGAAAGGGGGATTATAGGTCCCCTTTATGGTTCCATATAGAAGCTTTTCTTCTAAGAGTGTACGGTTTTGTCTCTGTGTCCTGACAGCGGCTGATGGTCCTGGTGACAGATTTATTATCGGCGAGTCTCAGGCCGGAGAGCAGGTGAGAAAACATCTCAAATGTAAGATACGATTTGAGAAATCCACCTTCAGATGTGAGGAAAGTTATCCATATGAACTGCTGTGATGTGTGTTTCCAGCCCACACACACCGTGATGCCGGGTCAGGTGATGCGGGTGACGACAGGCGCTCCTATTCCATGCGGAGCGGACGCTGTGGTTCAAGTAGAAGACACTGAACTCCTGAGAGAGTCTGAAGACGTGAGTTACAGCCTTTTATAAATCATGATTATACATCATTGAATCATTTTCATTTATTTATATACATTACCTTTCAAAGTTTGGGGGCGGTAAGATTTTTTAATGTTTGAAAGAAGTCTCTTCTGCTCACCAAGGCTGCATTTATCTGATCAAAAATACAGTAAAAATTGTGAAATATTATTACGATTAAAAAGAACTGTTTTCTATGTGAATAGACTGTAAAATGTAATTTATTCCTGTGATCAAAGCTGAATTTTCAGCATCATTACTGCAGTCTTCAGTGTCACATGATCCTTCAGAAATCATTCTAATATGCTGATTTGCTGCTCAAGAAACATTTCTGATTATTATCAATGTTGAAAACAGTTGTGCTGCTTCATATTTTTGTGGAAACTGTGATATATTTAAATTTTTAGGATTCTTTTAGCAATAGAAATTTGAAAAGAATTATTATATTTATATTTATTTGAAATAGAATCATTTTGTAACATTATAAATGTATTTAGTATCACTTTTGATCAATTTAATGCATCCTTGCTGAATAAAAGTATTGATTTCTTCCAAAAAAAATCTTCCTGAACAGAGTAAAATAAATCTTCTGAAGGTTATTGTGGTCATTTAATATGAATATATGTTATATAATATAATAACAATATATTTATATTTAAAAATATATATATTTATATATAATATATATAAATGTATTAAATATATTTAAATATATTGTAATATATATACATTTTTTTTTTTTTTTTTACCTATTTTCTACTCAAAATCTGAGGCAAAGTCTAAGGTAAATAATTGGCCAAGCAGACATAGTTATCCATTAATAATCTGAAAATATTTCAGTCTACCCATAATTACCATCTCGGCTATCAATTATTCCTTATTTCTTTAAGAGTTATTTGTCTCTTCCAGGGTTATTATTATCACTGAAACTAAAACTAAAACCATTACAAAAAAAACTTTTTCTTACTTGAAATAAAATAAACGTTATCTGAAATAAAATAAAATATACAAAAACTTAAACATATTTTATTTCAGCTAGTGGCCAAGGCAACATTTCACAAAAATTAATAAAGACTATATAGACACATTAAAAAAACAACAACACATTTACTAAAACTTTAACTGAAATTAAAAATATTACAATAAAATCTAACTCCAAATATGAATAAAAACTATAATGATACTAAAATAACACTGTTCCCATCTAAATTCATTCGTCAGGGCACAGAAGAGCTGGAGGTGAGGATTCTGGTTCAAGCGCGTCCAGGTCAAGACATCAGGTGAGCAGCTGTGAGCGGATCTCAGCGTGTCTGTGTGTGTCTCACGTGTGTCTGAAAGAGTCTGTCGTGTTCTGCAGGCCCATCGGTCATGACATTAAGCGAGGCGAATGCGTGTTGGCCAAAGGCACTCACATGGGCCCGTCTGAAATCGGCCTGCTGGCCACGGTGGGCGTCACGGAGGTGGAAGTGCAGAAGTTTCCCGTCGTGGCTGTGATGTCTACAGGAAACGAGGTGACGTTACGGCACAGCAATGAGATCAAATGTGGACATTTGATGAAGACTCCCACTTCAGATGTTTATATAAACTATATGATATATATCCAACTTTATATATAGAGCTGTGTGATAAAACAGTTGACATTTTATAACAATATAAACAATCACAGAGATTTGCTATGCATATATTGCTTTATGTGAGTGTACTGTGTGAAACTGATGAAAATTTCCATGATGCCAAAGTCAGAGATGTCAATATGTCAAGATTTTAGGATGAGGGAGTTGTACACTCGTTTTTGTAATGCATTGTGGGATTGAATGTGTGCACTTGATATGGTTTCGGACACCACTACAAATGGCTGTCCCCACAAATAGTGCCCTATTTAAGGGTATAGGGGGCAATTTCGGACACAGCCAATAACAGCCAATCAGAATCCATCCTGCTTTAAAGAGCTTGAGAATTTAAAGCAACAGACGACAAAACTGCAGCATGCACTTTTAATAAACAGAACAACATCATCCGCTGCTGTGGATGCTGATATAGTTATCGCTGTAGTTATTGTTCTTAGTGTGAACGGGCCTTTATTGCTGACTTACTAAGCAGTAAACTGTCTTCTTTTCAGCTGCTGAACCCAGAGGATGATTTACATCCCGGTAAGATCAGAGACTCGAATCGCTCTACGCTGCTGGCCACCATTCAGGAGCACGGATACCCGACCATCAACCTGGGCATCGTGGGAGACAAGTGAGCATCTTTCACCCTACTATACAGAAATATAAATCATTGTGTGCCAAATTTCAGTAATGGTAACCATTACCTTGGTGTCCTACAGCCCTTTATACTTTAACACTTTAACTGGATCGAAATTGAATAGAAAAACTCCAAAAAGTAATCTTGGATGCCAGTCCATTTCATTTCATTTCATTTTATTTTATTTTATTTTATTTTATTTTTTTTAAAAAGTAATGGAGTAATAGAAATAGTAATTAATAGAAATTAATCAAAAAATAAATAGTAATATATTTTATTACTCTCCACTTTAACTGGATCGAAGTTGAATAGAAAAACTCCAAAAAGTAGACTTGGATGCCAGTCCATTTTATTTTATTTTATTGTATTTTATTTTATTTTATTTTATTTTATTTTATTTTATTGTATTTTATTTTATTTTATTTTATTTTATTTTATTTTATTTTATTTTAATAATTTATTTTTATTTTTTATTTTATTTCATTTTATTTTTTAAAAAAAGTAATGAAGTAATAGAAATAATAATTAATAGAAATTAGTAAAATTGAATAGAAAAACTCCAAAAAGTAGACTTGGATGCCATTTTATTTTATTTTATTTTATTTATTATTTTATTTATTTTATTTTATTATTTTATTTTATTTATTTTATTTTATTTTAATCATTTCTTTTTATTTTTTATTTTATTTCATTTTATTTTTTTAAAAAAAGTAATGAAGTAATAGAAATAATAATTAATAGAAATTAGTAAAATTGAATAGAAAAACTCCAAAAAGTAGACTTGGATGCCAGTCCATTTTATTTTATTTTATTTTATTTTTTATTTTTTTTATTTATTTATTTCATTTTAATTTTTTAGAAAAGTAATGGAGTAATAGAAATAGTAATTAATAGAAATTAATCAAAAAATAAATAGTAATATATTTTATTACTCTCCACTTTAACTGGATCGAAAGTGAATAGAAAAACTCCAAAAAGTAGACTTGGATGCCAGTCCATTTATTTTATTTTATTTTATTATTTTATTTTATTTTATTTATTTATTTATTTATTTATTTATTTATTTTTTTTTTTTATCATTTCTTTTTATTTTTTTTTTTTATTTTATTTTGTTTCATTTTATTTTTTTAAAAAAGTAATGGAGCAATAGAAATAATAATTAATAGAAATTAATCAAAAAATAAATAGTAATATATTTTATTATTTTCCACTTTAACTGGATCGAAATTATATAGAAAAACTCCAAAAAGTAGACTTGGATGCCAGTCCATTTAATCTATTTTACTTTATTTTATTTTATTATTTTATTTTTAGTTTAATTTTTAGAAAAGTAATAGAATAATAATACTATACAGAAATATAATCAGACTTTAGTAAAGGTAACTGTTACGTTGGTGTCCTACAGCCCTGATGACCTGTTGAATGCTCTGAATGAGGGAATCAGCCGTGCCGACGTCATCATCACCTCAGGGGGCGTGTCTATGGGGGAAAAGGTACAAGACCTTTTATATTTGATCTATTTTTTGTTGGCAGCTTTGTAAAGACAAAATCAACAGCTAAATGGTGTTTTTATAATATTTGGTTTGATGATGTTCCAAATGCAGTAATGTCCCTGTAAAAGGAAAAACTGCGATTTTAGGAAGATGCATGGAAAAGCATAACAGGTCCGAAGATGATGTGCAGACTTTGAGTTTGATTTAGTAATCACTGCTTTATACTGACATCTAGTGGCTGGATGGTAGTAAGACCCGCTGACCCCTTCAGATGAGATGTTTCTCACTGAGATTTTCACATCAAAGAGTTTTACACCTAAAGAAATGAGGTGCCTTGTACTTTACATAATTACAGATCTGTTTAAAATGATGTACACACATGAGATGAGATAATACTGTTTTTCTACAATCAGAAAACTTTGTCACTGCACAGTTTGCGAGTTTATGGCATCATTAAGATGATTTTAAATGGATGTTTTCACAGGATTACCTGAAACAGGTACTTGATATCGATCTTCATGCTCAGATACACTTTGGACGTGTCTTCATGAAACCAGGGTGAGTCTTTGAAGAAACAGGTGACATCTGCGTAAAGATTGTGCAAGTGATGCAGATTCAGGGTGTTTTCACGCTTAAGTCCTCGATAAATGAAATAAACACTTTAACTGGATCGAAATCGAATAGAAAAACTCCAAAAAGTAGACTTGGATGTCATTTTACATTTTATTTTATTTTATTTTATTTTATTTTATTATTTTAATGTAATTTAATTTTATTTATTTTATTTTGTTTTTTAGAAAAGTCATAGAATAATAAAAATAATAATGAATAGAAATTAATCAAAAAAAGTAAAAAAAAAAAAAAAAAGTAATATATTTTATTATTCTCCACTTTAACTGGATCGAAATTGAATAGAAAAACTACAAAAAGTAGACTTGGATGCCAGTCCATTTAATGTATTTTATTTTATTTTATTTTATTTATTTTATTATTTATTTTTTATTATTTTATTTCATTTTTTATTTTATTTTATTTATTTATTTTATTCATTTTATTTTATTTTTTAGGTCATAGAATAATAAAAAAAATTAATAGAAATTAATCAAAAAATATATAGTAAAAATAAATAGTAATATATTTTATTATTATCCACTTTAACTGGATCGAAATTGAATAGAAAAACTAAAAAAAAGTAGACTTGGATGCCAAAGTAAAATTTTATTTTATTTTATGTTTAGAAAAGTAATAGAATAATAGAAATATTAATTCATAGAAATTAATCCAAAAATAAATATTAATATAATTATTTACTATCCACTTTAACTGGATCGAAATTGAATAAAAAAAAACTCGTAAAAGTAGACTTGGATGTCAGTCCATTTAATCCATTTTTATTTTATTTTATTTTTAGAAAAATAATAGAATAATAGAAATAATAATTAATAGAAATTAATCAAAAAATAAATAGTAATATATTTTATTACGATTCACTTTAACTGGATCGAAATTGAATAGAAAAACTCAGAAAAGTAGACTTGGATGCCAGTCCATTTTATTTTATTTTATTTTTTTCATTTTATTTTTTTTTTTTTCACAAAAGTAATAGAATAATATAAATAATAATTAATAGAAATTAATTTAAAAAAAACAGTAATATATTTTGTAACTATGTCGCAACTTCTTTACTTGGATCGAGCATTTTTGCATAAAACACAGAAAGACCTTAGTGAGTGTATGTGTAGTTTACAGTAGTTATACTAAAAATAGGTGTGCCATTATGGTTACCTGTAATGAGCAAAAATGCTTGTTTGTTTGTTTTATTTGACTGAAAATAAAGTCAAATAGAGTGCTTTGAATTCACATTACACATTCTAGGTGAACCTCATTTCACCACAGACTTAAAGCGAACTGTATTCAGACCGTGTCTTAGTTCAGTTCGCTTTGCAGCAGTTAAAGCGATCACCGACAGTGTAAATCATGCAAACTGCTCTCAGCTCGACATGAACCCAGTGTGAAAACACCCTGATATTGAGTGTCAAACAATGAGAATCAGTCCACGCGGATATTGAGCTCTGGTTTGTCTTCCGTTAGTCTCCCCACAACATTTGCCACTCTTGATATGGACGGGTCTCGAAAACTTATCTTTGCTCTGCCAGGTAGGGACGGTGAGAGAGTTTATTGGTGTATTTTTTCAAAACACATACTACACAGATTTCACGATTTCTTTTGTCTATTATGTTTCCTCAATTTAATGAGCACCCTCTCTCGTGCTTCACAGGGAATCCCGTGTCAGCGGTCGTAACTTGTAACCTCTTCGTCATTCCCGCCTTGAGGAAGATGCAGGGAATCTTAGACCCGCGGCCCACCATAATAAAAGCCAGGGTAAGATCACCTTTGACTTTACGAGTAATAATAACAGAGGACTTTTACACACTGTAAAAAAAGTAGCTTGAACAAAGATTATTTAGTAGGTTGAGACAGTTTAATATTATTAGTGAAACTAGGGCTGTCAAATCAATTAATCGCATCTAACATAATGTTTATATAATATGTGTGTGTATATATTATTATATTTATATATATATTGTATGTATGTGTGTGTGTGTGTGTGTGTGTTATATATAAACACAAACTTTTATGTTAGATGTGATTAATTGTGATTAATCGATTTGACAGCCCTACTCTAAACATGATGCTAACAAAAGTTGTTTTGTTGACCTTATTTAGATTCTCAAGTAATTGTCCAAACTTTACAAATAGTGTTATCTGAACAAACAATTTTACATTAAACAATGATGTGCCAGTTCCCAGCATGCATTCCAGCTAAAAAAATGGCCATTGCTTTGCATTTACTGGCTTAATTTATGCTGCTGCTGCTGTTATTTAGCCATCATATTACTGAATGAACATTTGTTGATCATCACCATGTTTGAGATTAGTGTTGTGTTGAGGTATATGTGCATCTCATTGCAACTTTTGTATGTGTTAGAAGCAATGTTTCCCTCTAGTTTTAAGGCAAATAATGTTCATATCATGTAGTTAGCTTTGAAAATCAAACAAAATGAAAGAAGATGATAGAAGAAGGGCTGTAGCCCCTTGCATTGTTAAATGCTAAACAGTCTTTAGTTGCTTTGACAAGAGTTTTTGGTAACACTTTAGCATGGGGAACAATTCTCACTTTTAACTAGTTGCTTATTATCTTGCATATTGGCTGTTTATTAGTACTTATAAAGCACATTTTAATGCCTTATTCTGCATGACCATATTCTACATCCCTTAATCCTACCCAATACCTAAACTTAACACCTACCTTACTAACTATTAATACGCAGTAAATTAGGAGTTTATTGAGACAAAAGTCATAGTTAGTAGTGAATATGTGTGCCCCATACTAAAGTGTTACCGAATTTTTAAGTTCAGAAGACTACCTGTTACTCATTAGATGAACAAAAGTGTTTGGGTTGACTTTAATAGAAGCAAATTAGTTGAGTTAACTTAACAAGTTGAATGTGATAGTTTTTTACAGTGCATATAGAGCATGTATAGAGATTTTTTTATTGTTTTTGAAAGTCTCTTTTATCGAAGCTTGTTTCCGCCACTGAATAAAAAATAAAGGTAATTGTGACTTTTTTTCTCACAATTCTTACTTTTTTCTCATAATTGTGTGATATAAGCTCACAATTGAGTGTAACCTGTACGAGCAAAAATGCTCATAAAAATTGTTTATATCTCGCAATTCTGAGAAAAAAGTCAGTCTTTTTTCCCCCTAAGAATTTATATCTCCCAATTTGCGAGAAAAAAGTCAGAATCGCGAGATAAAAAGTCGCAATTATCTTTTAAATTGTTTTATTCTGAAAAGCTCTTCTGCTTGCAAGGACTGCATTTATTTGATCAAAAATCCAATAAAAACAGTAATATTGTGAAATATTATTATAATTTAAAATAACTGTTTTCTATGTGAATATGTTGTAAAATTTAATTTATTTCTGTGAATTTTCAGCATCATTACTCCAGTCTTCAGTGTCACATGATCCTTCAGAAATCATTCTAATATGCTGATTTGCTGCTCAAGAAACATTTCTGATTATTATCAATGTTGAAAACAGTTGTGCTGCTTCATATTTTTGTTGAAACAGTGATACATTGTTTAGTATTATTTGATCAAATAATATTTATGTGAAATAGAAATCTTTTATAACATAAATGTCTTTACTGTCACTTTTGCGTTCTTGCTGAATAAAAGTTCTTTCAAAACAATTAAAGACCCCAAACTTATATATATATATCAAATGAGTTACTGAGCTCTCAGAAATATAATCAGTTTTGTTTGCTGAATTGGAATTGAATATGTCAGTGCATTAACTTCAAAACAGTAATTGCAAAACATTCAAATCTATTGACAGCCCTAATAAAAAAAAACTAAAATCTGCTTGATTGTTTCCAGTTGTCATGTGATGTGAAGCTGGATCCGCGTCCTGAGTATCACCGCTGTATTTTGACATGGCACCATCAGGAACCTCTGCCATGGGCACAGAGCACAGGTAACAGATCTGTTATCCCTTTTTTGCTGTCCTGCATTGTCTCATACTCTCTTATTTGTCCTTGAGAACTTTTTGGATTCATCCATTATAGCTGTGGATGACCATATAGCAAAATGCATGTTGGTTCTTCTGACATTAGTGGTTCCTGCACTTTTAAAGGGGTCATATGATGCTATCTTAAAAGTGCATTATTTTGTTTATTGGGTGTAATAGAATAGGTTATTTTACACATACTATTGCAGCACCTTTATTCCCACTCTGAATGAGTTCCGGTTTCTACAAAGCCCCTCCCCAAGAGTGCTCTGATTGGCCAGCTGCCCCAGTGTGTTGTGATTGGCCAAACACAAGTGTGTGTCGGAAATGTAACAGCCCTTACCATAATCATGAGCTTCAGCTAAGCAACTGTAAACACACAGTTAATAGCGCTAGTTTTACCAGATCAGTGTTCTCTGTTAGATGGAATAAATCTCTATTGTGGGAGATTTGTAACTTTGCAGATCTCATACAAGCACAAACAGATACTTTACACAGTACAGGAAAAGGCCTTTTGTGGAATGGAAAGGTTAAAGGTTCTTTACGGAACCATCAATGCCAATAAATCAATGCCAATAAAGAACCTTTAACCTTTCCATTCCACAAAAGGTTCTTTAGATTATTAAAATGACCTTTGCACTAATAAAAAATGGTTCTTTTAAGAACTGTTCACTGAAAGGTTGTTTGGGGATCCAAAAATGGTGGTTTTATTATGGCATCGCTGCAAAACCTCCTTAATTTTTTTGAGTTAAGGGTATTTTCACACCTGGCTCGTTTTGAGCGTTTGTTTCAGAACCTGGTGCCTTTTCTCCATTAGTTCGGTTCGTATAGGCATGTATGAACACAACAAACATGCTAAGAAAACACGCTACGCACCAAAACAATCGCTCCGAGATCGCCTGAACGAGGTGGTCTCGGCCCGATTGAAAACGAACTCTGGAGTGGTTTGGTTGAGGTGAAAGCAATTCAACCCAACGGACAAACAAACCAAGTGCTATCATAAATTATAATGTGTTATATAAAAAGCAGCAGTGTCTGATTCTGTGAGTGAGCACATTAGTTATCACAGTTGAAAACCAAAGAGCGCCTCTTCATCTTAATATGTTGTGTAATTGCTTTTCTCTGTGCATTGCATATATATATATATAAATACAGGGCTTAACATGAACTTTTTTGCTCACCAGTCACTGTGGCTATTGGTTTTCCAAAGTTACTAGCATTTTCACTAGTCACAATTTTGACATCGATACCATGGGGAAAAACTGCCATATAGCTATTTTTAATATTATCTCATAATTTGGCAGCAGGTATATTAGGCTGCTGTCACTTTAAGACCTGATGCACGGATCCATTATACTGTTACACATGCGTTTTCTTTCTCAACTGTTTGTTCACTTAAAACAACTGACTGTGTTTACGTGAATACTCGCCAAGACCGGCATTTTGACATTACTTTGTGTGTATTTGACTGTTTAAGCGCAATAAGCAGAAAAAAATAATTCAATTTAGTGCTGAGAGGCGGCTTTATGTGTGCGCACTTTGGGTGTGAGAGCAAAATCTGCGGGAATGAGTAAAATTATGTGCAGTCCCACGCCGAAATTCAAGCCCTGTAACACCAACAATATTCATCCGGAGCAAATGAAATGAGTGAGCGAAGGGAGGCGGGTTTGTGTGTCGACTTGCTGTCGGAGAGATGAGAGAGAGAGAAAGATCAGCTGGTATTGTGTGTCAGTTCTGCCGAAAATTAGTATTGGAAGCATTTCAGAGATTTCAGTATCGATATGTATCGAAAAATCAATATTTTTGACAACACTACATTGCACTTAGTTCATTATTTCAGATGCCTTTTTAAAAGACCACAATTGAAAAATGCATATATATATAAAATTCAACCCGCCAAAGTGTCTAGTAGGATTGACTGTGTTACACGCCACTGCTGAAATTGGCGGGTGTTAATGGCAAACCCTGTGTGTATATGTATATATATATATATATATATATATATAGAGGAAACTCAATAAGAGGACAGCTTTACTCACATGTGATTTGCAAAAACACATTTTGGTACACTTTGAAAGCGAACCGAACCAAGAAGAAAATGCGTTCCTATTTCAGAACGAAGCAAACGATCTACAGGTCTGAAAACGCCCTCAGACCAGCAGGCTGAAGTGGCAGTACTTTCACACTTTCCTTCCTCTTCCTCTCGTCTTTGTCCAGGGAACCAGGTTAGCAGCAGACTCATGAGCATGCGCAGCGCTAACGGACTCCTGATGCTTCCTCCCAAAACCGAGCAATACGTGGAGCTGCACAAGGGCGAGGTGGTGGACGTCATGGTCATCGGCCGTCTATGATGGCGTCAGAGAGCAGAAGGACGGAGAGTGACGGTGGTTCACGGTGCATGTTCACATATCATTGACTGTAATATGCAACGGCACAGCTAGTTTTTATTGATTTGGATAACGCTGAAGTATAGTCAACATCTTGATCACAAAACTAGATACATATGAGAAAAAAAAATCTATTATTTCAAAGAAAGAAAAAATATAACTTTTAAATTATAAAATCTAATTATAAAAAGAGATTTATTCTGTATTATTATTATTATTATTGCATTTTTCTTGTCATTATTATTAATTATTATTATTATATTAAGGCAACTTTATTCTTTTCATTGCAGTTGCTTTGTGTGTTCAATGCTAGATCTTATAGCTGTAGCATTTTAATAGAAAACTGTAGGTGCCTGCCCGGAGAAAAAAAAGAGAATATTATTTCCCCGTTTTAACGTAAAAATAAGACAGGTAAATGAAAAACGACTGCTTTTGTTTTTTTCGGACATGGGGAAGAACGCAACAACTTGAAATCCGGACTCTGGAGGGTGGCACTTTTTGTCTTACGTGTCATTGACGTGACACTTTTACTTTTCCTCCCATTAGTAGGCATCATTATGACATCACAAAGAGCTTTGCTTGTCGTTTATCTCGTGAGTCTTGTTTGTGTGCGCAGTGCCAAACGCGTGGGTGCACGAAGGTCGTGCCCGGGGGAACACGGGCCTGGTCACCCAATCCCTGAAGCTTCCTTATAATCACATGACCTGGTGTAGCCCCGCCCCCCTCCCCCAGGGGGTGGAGTCACAGGCGAACGTTTTGTTTGAATATACTTTAAAAAGAGGAGAAAAACAAACAACAGCTTATTTAAGTGCTGACTGCCTTTTTAATCAACTACACAAAAATGTACAGTAAAAAAAGAAGAATTGAATTGTACAGATAAATGTGACCAGCACTCCTGCGGAATATGACCAAGCAATGAGGAGACATTGAACAAATCTGTATAATAACATTTTCTGTAATGATAAGAACCTAATGAGAGAGACTACAATAATAAAATCCTTGATCATTATATAAAAATAGCATTGTGGAATTTTCTTGTAATAAAATGAATAAAAACATAATTCCTTAACATGTGTGATTGTGGTTTAACTCACCAGCTTCTGCAATGTTTTGTATCTCTGAAATTTAATGGTTTTTATTTTTATTTTTTTACAGTTTCATTATAAACTTGGAATATGTCAGACACAAACATGGCTTTGTATATATTATATTATAAAACGGTTAGTTTCTGTCCTTGATTCTGATTGGTCAATAGCTGTGTTTTATTCACGATAAAACTATGACCGCTTCACCCAACGGTTCTGTGTATCACTACACAACACCCTTAGCAACCACTCTTAGCAACGTAAACTGTATGTTCTTAATCGATATTGTTCATTGAAGCTTACTGTATTATGTAGAAGAGTATTGTGAGAAAGAGATCGAGTGAGCGAGTTTATTCAACGCTATCTCACAACCAATTCGTAGGCATTTTATGAGGTGGCTAATTCGTACGAGTTAGGTCGTACGAATTCATACGATTTGTCTAAACCCCAGTGACGGGTAGGTTTAGGGGCGGGTTTTGGGGTAGGTCATATCTTGTCCTTTTAACATTTAAGGGGTTTTCCCGTGACTGACAGCGCTAGTCAAAGCATTTGTCAGTTGCGTCTTGTTCAGTGTTCACAACAATTCAGTCTTTTCAATATAAAAGTCTTCGCTACTGACTGACACACTCATAAAGACAGTCTTTGCCGCCATCTAATGGCGTAATAATGTAACTTCTGTTGCTGTTCACGGTCAGGGAGTATTTTTTCTGGCGTAAGGAAGGCTTTTAGTGAAAGTTTACTTCATGAAAGTTGTAGTGATACATATTTTTAGCTTTAATATTTGTATTGTGTGGTAACCGTTTTATAAAAGCAATAAGGTACTCGAGGCTAGTGCTGTATCGTGAATAAGTCACGGCTGAAGGGCATTGTTAGGCACGACGCGAAGCCAGTCAATATCACATATATCAATATCACAGCCTCTTGTACCTTATTGCTTATATTATATTATATTATATTATATTATATTATATTTTTAAATCACCAACAAATATATATATATATATATATATATACAGGTGCTGGTCATATAATTAGATTATCATCAAAAAGTTGATTTATTTCACTAATTCCATTCAAAAAGTGAAACTTGTATATTATATTCATTCATTACACACAGACTGATATATTTCAAATGTTTATTTCTTTTAATTTTGATGATTATAACTGACAACTAAGGAAAATCCCAAATTCAGTATCTTAGAAAATTAGAATATTACTTAAGACCAATACAAAGAAAGGATTTTTAGAAATCTTGGCCAACTGAAAAGTATGAACATGAAAGTATGAGCATGTACAGCACTCAATACTTAGTTGGGGCTCCTTTTGCCTGAATTACTGCAGCAATGCGGCGTGGCATGGAGTCGATCAGTCTGTGGCACTGCTCAGGTGTTATAAGAGCCCAGGTTGCTCTGATAGTGGCCTTCAGATCTTCTGCATTGTTGGGTCTGGCATATCGCATCTTCCTCTTCACAATACCCCATAGATTTTCTATGGAGTTAAGGTCAGGCGAGTTTGCTGGCCAATTAAGAACAGGGATACCATGGTCCTTAAACCAGGTACTGGTAGCTTTGGCACTGTGTGCAGGTGCCAAGTCCTGTTGGAAAATGAAATCTGCATCTCCATAAAGTTGGTCAGCAGCAGGAAGCATGAAGTGCTCTAAAACTTCCTGGTATACGGCTGCGTTGACCTTGGACCTCAGAAAACACAGTGGACCAACACCAGCAGATGACATGGCACCCCAAACCATCACTGACTGTGGAAACTTTACACTGGACCTCAAGCAACGTGGATTGTGTGCCTCTCCTCTCTTCCTCCAGACTCTGGGACCCTGATTTCCAAAGGAAATGCAAAATTTACTTTCATCAGAGAACATAACTTTGGACCACTCAGCAGCAGTCCAGTCCTTTTTGTCTTTAGCCCAGGCGAGATGCTTCTGACGCTGTCTGTTGTTCAAGAGTGGCTTGACACAAGGAATGCGACAGCTGAAACCCATGTCTTGCATACGTCTGTGCGTAGTGGTTCTTGAAGCACTGACTCCAGCTGCAGTCCACTCTTTGTGAATCTCCCCCACATTTTTGAATGGGTTTTGTTTAACAATCCTCTCCAGGGTGCGGTTATCCCTATTGCTTGTACACTTTTTTCTACCACATCTTTTCCTTCCCTTTGCCTCTCTATTAATGTGCTTGGACACGGAGCTCTGTGAACAGCCAGCCTCTTTTGCAATGACCTTTTGTGTCTTGCCCTCCTTGTGCAAGGTGTCAATGGTCGTCTTTTGGACAACTGTCAAGTCAGCAGTCTTCCCCATGATTGTGTAGCCTACAGAACTAGACTGAGAGACCATTTAAAAGCCTTTGCAGGTGTTTTGAGTTAATTAGCTGATTAGAGTGTGGCACCAGGTGTCTTCAATATTGAACCTTTTCACAATATTCTAATTTTCTGAGATACTGAATTTGGGATTTTCCTTAGTTGTCAGTTATAATCATCAAAATTAAAAGAAATAAACATTTGAAATATATCAGTCTGTGTGTAATGAATGAATATAATATACAAGTTTCACTTTTTGAATGGAATTAGTGAAATAAATAAACTTTTTGATGATATTCTAATTATATGACCAGCACCTGTATATATATATATATATATATATATTTTTTTTTTTTTTTTTTAATCACCAAAAAAGCATATGATTGGATGGATGTAGTCAATTTGCAGAAAAAAAAATTATAAAAATTAATTTAATTATTAATGTGATTATTGAAATCATATGCTTTTTTATGTCATTTATTTTGTTAATTTTTCTAAGATTAAATTAAGGTACTGCTACTTAATCTCATTTCATTTTCAATCATATGCTTATTTGGGACTTATTTTCTGGTGTAAAGAAATTATTTTCTTTCTCAGGTCTTGTGACATTTCTCTTCCATGTGGTGCCATTGCTGACAGCATGAAATGGGAAGGGGTTTTAACACCCTTTATAGTCAACTGTCTGCTGGACACCTGTGTAATGAATAATCAAACTCACCTGTGGTTGAATTCTTTTGTAGTCTAAAATGTAGCTTTGCTCCAGAGACTTTCAGTGGGGTGTACTCATTTTTGCATCAACCTAATTTGAGTAAAACTGAACATTTTTTTCTCTAAGTTATATTATTAACCTTACTTTCATGTTATGAGTTAAACAGATGTTATATTAAACTTAGTCTTGTCAACATTTTGGAAATTGTTTTTGTGTTCATTGAGATATTGTTTAAAATGTTACTTTTCAAAGGGGGTGTACTCATTTACGCTGAGCACTGTATATATTGCTCCAAAGAATATGAGATTTAATGGAATTTTGTAGCCTTCACCATATGTTAGGTTATGACATTTAAAAAATATATATCACTCTTTGTAGAATCTATCAGACCATCATGTGTTGAGGTAATGAAGATGTTGAAGCAGCACTAACACCTGTATGGTCAGACTCAAGGCGCTGCCGGGTTTAAAGGAGATTACTGAACTCACGAAGTCACAGCTGATCCACTTTAGCTTCAGACACCTGAGCTGTGGACACTCGCACGTCCACTAGACCTCAGTGAAAACACCACTGGAATTATATTGACCTTTAACAGCTGAGGGAGACCAGGGACTCGATGCACACAGTGAGTAATAGATGTGTTAATAATGTATGTTGTTTTATTTGTATTTATAAATAATTGACTTTTATGATTGCTTTGCTTTTAGTTCATGTTGGGCTGCTGTAGTTTAATATTTGGTGACTGAAAGGTCAAACGTTCAAACCTCCCCATTGTGTTCATCTATCAGTTTTGCACTGAAATTGAAGTGAAATTCACCTGTCCAGGTGCATCAGTGCAGGTCAGAAAGTACTAGAGGAAAAACTGAAGAACATTAAGCTGTTAAAGAAGTTGAAATAGTCGTGAACTCCACATTAGCGGCACTTAGAAAATCTCAGGGATCAATTCCTGCTGTATTTATGCTAGAAACGGTTGCACGTTATCTAATAACCACATGAAATAAAGAGAAAAGATAAAGTGAGCTGACCAGAATTAAATTTTTCACTCAATCCCTTGCAAAAATGCTCATTTTATTTTTTACTTATTTTTTATTTATTATGGTTTTAGTAACTTAAGTAAGGGATGTTTGGTCAGCATGACGTTATTTATTGGCTACTCTGTTTGTTGTCTTATTAAGTAGATCAACTGTCCTGTAATTAGATGTAAAATAATCTGTCGTTATTAATCTAGATTGAGATTGTGTTTTAAGGTGTAAAAGATACAGGAATGAAACACATGTCCATCTGAATCCTCTTGAATGTTTAAGGAATGAATTTATTTCCCTGTGTTTTTGTGTGTGTGTGTGTGTGTGTGTGTGTGTGTGTGTGTGTGTGTGTGTGTGTGTGTGTGTGTGTGTGTGTGTGTGTGTGTCCGTCCTAATGTTAGTATAGGCCTATGTTTGTGTGTGATTCTGAAGTTGGCACTGTAAGTAATCTCGGATGAACAGATGGTCGTTTTTCACTGCCACCTGTTACTTTAAACGGAGCTGAACTACTAAATGTGTGACTGCTGAAACTTGATTGGTTCCTTCAGAGGAAGTAGATTTCACCAAACTTTTGAAAAGTTGCCTGTATTTTGCAGTTTAGTGGCGCCAAAATTACAAACTTCACCTTTAAAGGGCTTATATCTTAGGAAATCAAATTCTCCTTGATCATTTGAGATAAAATAGTTTCTGATGGTATAAATCCAAAAATCTCATCACATGACCATCCAAATCCAGAACAAGTTAGTAAGCATGTAGTTTTATGTCTTATTATATATACAATAGTTGCCAAAAGTGATGTCCAGCCTAGGAAAATGTACATCTTTACACTTTTTGAAATATTATTAAAAATGTGTTAAAGGGCACTTATTATGCCCCTTTCACAAGATGTAATATAAGTCTCTGGTGTCCCCAGAATGTGTCTGTGAAGTTTCAGCTCAAAATACCCCACAGATCATTTATTATAGTTTGTCAAATTTGCCCCTATTTGGGTGTGAGCAAAAACACGCCGTTTTTGTGTGTGTCCCTTTAAATGCAAATGAGCTGCTGCTCCCGGCCCCCTTTCCAGAAGAGGGCGGAGCTTTAACAGCTCACGCTTCGGTTGCTCAACAACAACAAAGCTGGAGAATCTCACGCAGCCAAAATGACGAAGGTGTTCAGCCTTACATTGTTCAAACCGGAGTCGGACACTGAGGAGAGATTCAGGAAGAAGTTACAACTTTTAGAATGAAACTGGACGTTTCTGAATGGTTAGTGGATAAATTTATGTAGTTGCTGTGGAGTTGATTCAACTCATCGACTAGCATGTGCCGTCATGTTAATCTTTTTTCGTTGAATTGACCCTCGTTTGTGAAGCAGTTCGGTGTAAAATGACAACATGTCAACAACACTCTACTACAACAACTCTTCCTCTTCTCTAAAGCAGCTCAACATGGCCTCGTCCCCTTTGTTGCGTGGTCTTGGGGGCGGGGTTTATTTAAATTTTAGAGTTAGTGATGTCACTAATCCAGGAAGAAGCTTGTTGTAGTCCCTACCAGCCGTTTGTTGTAGTCCTTAAAAAGCGATTTCTGTGAAAGAAAATATCTCCCTTTGCATTGAACTTTGAGCGTCGCAACTTTGCAGATGTTGTTTATGCTCAAACAGCAACATTACACACTAACTAAAGTTAAAAAAGTGAAATCATTATCAAGGATCGATATCACTTTTGGCCGCTACTGTATATATATATATATATATATATACACACACACACAGGGTGTTTCGGGGTATCAAGAAATCATGCATCAATGTCTTGTGCTCTGAACTCTTGTAGTTTAGTGTTGACCTTCATTATAAAACAGCCATGTTAACGTTACACATAAACGATGACACGACGGAGGACTCAGGTGACGACGCTGAGATGGACATGGACGGTCCTGCCAAACTCATCGCTCCAGACCAGACGGGAAAATCCCAAGACAGTCCAGAGGAAGTGATGATGATGAAGGAGGAGGAAGAGGCTTTTGAACAGACACAGGACACTGATCTGAACTCTTCCTCGTGTCTCGAATTGACACAGTGCAGCACTGAGGGCAACAATCATCTGTTTTTTGATGCAACGGATGTTGCCAAGTCAACCTCAGAAGAGGAAACTACAACAGGTGAGAGACACTAAAGGGTTAAAGGCAATTAAATGTTGAACAACCTGCAAAGGCATCATGTTTAGGAGTGATTTGGAATAGTCTAAAATAGTTGATACTACAATAATCAGCCGGAAGAAGAAAAGATCTGAAAATATGTGTAGACTTTATCAAAATGTCTATTTCAAATAAATGCTGTTCTTCTGAACTTTCTATTCATGAAATAATCCTGGAAAAAATGATCACAGTTTCCACAAAAATATGAATCAGCAGGACTGTTTTCAACATTGATAATAATCAGAAATGTTTCTTGAGCAGCAAATCATCATATCAGAATGATTTCTGAAGGATCATGTGACACTGAAGACTGGAGGAATGATGCTGAAAATTCAGCTTTGATCACAGGAATAAATTACACTTTAAAATATATTTAAAAAGAAAATGGTTATTTTAAATTGTAATAATATTTCACAATTTTTACTGTACTTTTGATCAACTAAATGCAGCCGCGGTGAGCAGAAGAGACTTTTCAAACATTAAAAAAATCTCACCAACCCCAAACTTTTGAATGCAGTGTAGTTCAGCAGGATATCTAGTTCACTTGTGATTAGCAGGACTCTTAACCTCAGGTTTCAGGATTGTCCCTATAAGAAGTGCACTGTGCATCCCTTGGGATAAAAATGTCTGCTAAATGACTGCTTACGTCTTACTCTCTGGATGAAACACGCAGGATTATGTAGGCGACCAATGTAAAAATTTAATTTCACAATGTGGACTTGAAAGTGGATTTTTGGGCAAACCAATGGTATAGCATGGTACAGTAAATGCCTTGAACTTCCAGTAAATACTGTGGTACTGTAAAAAGCCTTGAAGGTGAAGTGTGTAATTTTTGATGTTCACTGCAAAAAAAAAAAAAAAAAAAAAAATTAATTTGTCTTGTTTTTCAGACATTTCTATAATATTTATAAATCAAGATAAATTTAAGAAAAAATATCTGCCAGTGGGGTCAGAAAACTAATCTTGTTTTCCCTTTGAATTAATTTTATTTTGGCAGATATGTTTTCTTGTTTTAAGCACTGTATTATAAAAATATATAGTATTTCATGGCCATGAATTACCAATTCGTTCCCACGACTTACTAATATGTTAGCACATTTTACTAATTAGTGATTATTGTATCACACTCACAAAAAAAATACATATATTGTGGCCACGATTTAACTAAAATGAGGGAACGAATTAGGTGGACACAATTTAGTAAAACAAGGGAACGAATTATTATATCATGCACACAATGATCTAACTAATCTTGTTTTCAAGATTAGTGCATGATATAGCCTAATAATTCATTCCCTCATTTTAGTTAAATCGTGGCTACAATATACATATTTTTTCCCGCATGTCATTTCATGTGCGGGGCTCCATAATACGTCACTTAATTTTGATGATTTTTTTTTTTTTTTCCAGAAAACAAGACTTTATATCTTTATGGATTACTTCACTTTAAAATGAAAATGACCCCAAGCTTTACACGTACACTTTCTTACTAAGTTGAATTCCTAAGTTCACTGCCATTATAAAGCTTGGATGCGTCAGGATATTTATTAAAATAACTCGGATTGTGTTCATCAGAAAGAAGAAAGTCATATACACCTAGGATGGTTTGAGGGTAAGTAAAGCTTGGGGTCATTTTCATTTTAATCCTTTAAGTCATTTTAATTTAGATCAGATTCCAGCCACTTCTAAATCATTAATTTAGAAGTGGCTGGAAAAGTCATTGAAGTTCATTAGTTAAAAGGCGTGGGAAACCAAGATCCGCTTTTTTGTTGTAAAATCATTAGCAATGACGTTTCCTACCCCATTTCTCTCTGTCTGTTCTCAGAGCTGGATGATTTGCTTGACTCTCTGCAGCGTCTGCAGCTGCATCTGACTGATGTTGAGAGTCAGGAGGACGTTCAGCTGCTGCTGGAGCTGCTGCTGCAGACGGACTTCCAGCAGGCGTTCAGCATGCACCGCAGCGTGGCTCTGGGCATGAGACACCTCTGCCCGCCGTACCCGCTCACCGCACACGCCCAGCAGATCAGGGACGAGGTACGACTGACATTCCTCTAACTGTATTCATCTGCATAACATTAGCCACGGTCAGAGTGGAGTACTAGCCCAGCTGACAGGGAAAGTTCTCAGAACTTCCCTAACGTTCTGGAAAGGTTATGAACAAACGTTCTTCCAGTAACATTAATAGATTGTTTGTTCAAACAAAGTAATCATCTTTAAAGGAGCGATGTAAGAATGTTCATGTATTAATTGCTTTTTGTATCACCAATGTGTGAACAGCTTTTAACAAAGCTTAAAAAACGAGACCTTCCCCAACTTCCTAGGTTGTCTATGAAAGCCTGTAGACTGATTTTTATGTGAAGGACTCGAGCCGGTTTTGCCAGCTTAAACGATCATTCATCACAACTCCAAGGTTCCTGGCTGTCCTGGAAGGAGTTATGGTTGATGAACCAAGTTGAATGGAGAGGTTGTGATGAAGTGTTGGGTTGGCACCGACCACAAGCAGTTCCCTCTTTGCAAGCTTGAGTTGAAGGTGGTGGTCCTTCATCCAGGGAGAAATGTCTGTCAGGCAGGCTGCGATGCAAGCAGCAACCGTCAGATTATCTGGTTGGAATGAAAGGTAGAGTTGTGTCATCAGCATAGCATTGAACCATGTTCCTGAATGACAGAACCTAGTGATGACATGTAGATGGAGAAGAGAAGTGGTCCAAGCACTGAGCCCTGAGGTACCCCAGTAGCAAGATGCGACTTAAACACCTCACCCCTCCAAGATACCCTGAAGGACCTACCTGAGAGGTAAGACTTGAACCACTGGACCGCGATTCCTGAGATGCCCTTTGACATGAGGGTTGACAGGAGGATCTGGTGGTTAACTGTGTCAAAGGCAGCAGACAGATCCAGCAAGATTAGTACTGATGATTTGGAAGCTGCTCATGCCAGTCTCTGAGATTAGAGCAGTCTCAGTTGAGTGTCTACTCTTGAAGCCAGACTGGTTGTTGTCCAGAAGGTTGTTCTGTGTAAGATAAGTAGAGAGTTGGTTGAACACAACTCTCTCAAGTGTCTTTGCAATGAATGGAAGAAGGGATACCGGTCTGTAGTTTTCTAAAAGTGCTGGATATAGAGTGGGTTTCATAAGCAGTGGGGTTATCCTAGCCTGCTTAAATGCTTTGGGAAATGTACCAGTGTGAAGAGAAGTATTAATAATGTGAATGAGTGCAGGTACAATTGAAGAAGAGATGGCCTGAAGAAGATGAGTGGGGATAGGATCAAGCGGACAGGTAGTAGGGTGATTGGAAAGAATGAGTTTGGAAACTTCTGCCTCCGAGAGCGAAGCAGGGGAGAACGTGTGCGTTTGCAGTTAAAGGTGCAGTAAGTGGTATTTGAACTACACTGTTGGACATTGTTGATATTTGAAATCAACCCAAACAAACACACCCCTCTCTTCATTGCTCCGCCTCCAAAACTCACACTCCAATCCTAACCACCCTGCTCTGAGTCGGTTTCGAACCCCGGCCCGATCGCTGCTGGCATGCAAGGTGAATGCACTACCAATGATGCTAAGCACCTCATTCTCTAGCGGTCATCAGTGCGCAGTGGTTTACCTGCACAACTTTCACTATCTGGCCACTGTTACACAGGCAACGCGAGTGGATGTTTGTTTATCACAGCTGACGCGCAACAAAATGCTTCACGAAAAATAAAGCGCAGTTGATGAACTAACGACAAGGAAGCACAAAAAATGAACATACAGTACGCACGAGTAAATACAAAGTGTTCGTTGTTAGTCGCCAACAGCACAGCAGCTCCAGACAATCAAAACCCAGTGTGGAAGCGGGATCAAAGCAGTTTTCAGGCCTTCGCTCTTAGCTCTCTCCAGCGCTGGAAAGCTTTTCTAATATAAACCAGGTCCTGAAGCGCTTGCCCAGTCATAAACCTTCATTCCAGTGATATTCTTTTGAGCTCTTTTGTATTGTGTCCCATTTCTCGTTCTGCAGTTTTTTTTTTTCTTTCTTATTTTCAAATCTCCTTCTTGCTCGTTCTCTCTCCTCGACCGTCATACGCCCCCTGATGCTGATTGGTTAGACATTTGTTGTTGGACTCAACCCGACTAACTTCCAAACAGTGAATTTGAAATATCACTGAGTCCCCCTTTAAGATGTGATTGTCAGTATGTGGTGTGGAGAATTGGTTGGTTGTTGTTTTATATTGTGAAGAATGTGGCAAAGTCGTCAGCTGTAAGTCACCTTTATTTATATAGCGCTTTTTACAATGCAGATTGTGTCAAAGAAGCTTTACAGTGATAATTGGTATATAATTTTGGCTGCATAGCAGCTCTTAAAGAAAATGGTGTCAATGCAGGCAGACCAAAGCACTGTTGAATATCAAATGTCAAGTCAAATGTCAAGTGTCCCCAACTAAGCAAGCCAAAGGTGACAGTGGCAAGGAACCCAAACTCCAAAAGGTGACATCAGGTGGCAAACAGGTGGCAGACAGGTGTTAAAATGGAGAAAAAAACCTTGGGAGAAACCAGGCTTAGTCGGGGGGCCAGTTCTCATCTGGCAAACAGTGCTTTGTTACGATTCAGGTAGCTATCATAAGTCCGATGGGATCGCAACATTCAAAGTATTTATTCCAGTTCCATCCAGTTGAGGATCGTATTCATCACGCCGGTATGGACGGTTTATTGAGTGTCGTGTCGATGAGGCCTTCACAGTGGATGATCTAGTTGACTCAATCTCTGCTGATACTTCAGGGCTGCGTTGTGGTCGTGTCAAGGTGCAGGTCCTCGATCTCACCTGGATACGGCCCGGATCCGGTTGACTACGGTAAACCTCAGGATAAACAGAGAGACTAATATTAGCGTAGATGCCATTCTTCTTCTGATGTAACAAGTACATCAGGTGTTATAGGAAGTGTTCCCGGTTCCGGCTGACCTAATTTATGCAGCCTAACAATCCTTTAACGGATTTGAAAGTTGATGTAGGAGGGGTGGCGGGGAGGAGGGCAAAGAAGAGAAGAGGACCGTGCGAGAATCAGGAGAATTGTTAATTTTATTGTGGTAGTATGTGGTTTTAGCATTGAGACATTTGCAGAGAAGGAAGAGAGGAGGGCTGATACAAGCTAAGATCAGTACAATGTTTAGATTTGCGCCACTTCCTCTCTGCAGCCCTGAGTCTAGAACGATGCTCACGGAGAACATCGGATAGCCAGGGGACAGAGGGTGTAGCACAGGCTGGTCTGGTTGAAAGGGGGCAGAAGTTGTCTAAACAAGATGTTAGAGTGGAGGAAGTGTGGATGAGACCAAAGAGGATAGGCGTGAGGGTGAGCTTAGGTTACGTCGAAAAGTGACCTGTGGGGGAGATTGTGTTGAGTTAGGAGTCAGGTTAAGGTTAAGACTGATGAAGAAGTGGTCTGAGGTGTGTAGTGGAGTAACCAGTGTATTATCAGTGGAGCAGCAGTGTGTGTAGATGAGGTCCAATTGCTACCTGATTTGTGGGTATCCATAGTAGACTCTCCTTTGAGGTCAAATGAGGCAAGCAGAGTGTGGAAATCAGCAGCCTGAGGTTTGTCTAGATGGATATTGAAGTCTCCAAGTACTAGCAGAGGAGTACCATCCTCAGAGAAGAATGAGAGTAACACATCTAACTCCTCCAAGAAGTTACCTAGCTGACCTGGGGGACGATAAACAACTACAACATGGATTTTAGCAGGGTGGGATAGTAAATGCATGCAATTTAAATGAGCTATTGCCACAGAGAGATGGTAAAGGATTGAACTTCCATTCATTGGACATTAAGCAGGCCAAGTACCACCACCTCTCCCAGTCAGTGTGGGAAAAAGTGAAATTAGAGGAGAGGGCCGTTGGTGTGGCAGTTTCCTCTGGTTTGATCCAGATCTCAGTCAGAGCCACAAGATGGAGACCTGAATGAGTAGCGATAGATGTAATGAAGTCTGCTTTGTTTACAGCAGATTGGCAAATCCAAAGCCCAACAGAAATAGAAAGTGATGTACTAGAGCAGTGGTTCCCAACCACGTTCCTGGAGGCACCCCAACACTGCATATTTTGTATCTCTCCTTTGTCTGACACACCCATTTTAGGTCTTGGAGTCTCTACTAATGAGCTGATGAACTGAATCAGGTCTGTTTGATCAAGGAGACATGGAAAACATGCAGTGTTGGGGGGCCTCCAGGAATGTGGTTGGGAACTCCTGTACTAGAGGACATGGGTAAAATACGCAGGTTGTTAGGATTGCACTGCCTCCAACACATGGCACACGATTTACATGTGAATCTGTGAATCTGTACTTCTTTGAGGTATTTGTACTTGAGCAAAGGCACCTGAAGTGCTTAATAAGGACATGGTAATTGGTTGATCTGCTCTGTGCCAAAGCATGTAGCTGGATGAAGTCATTGGCCTTTGGGTATGTAATCCATCATTAGCTTACAGACTGAAGTGTGATGCACTAAGACGTCTTGGAGGCCAGAATGAGATCTAATGGATTATCACAATCACTGCATATGTGTGTGCCGATTAGTTTATTAAATGCAATAAGAGATGTGTTAGCGAGTCCACTTTAAGCTGTTTCATCACTTAGTCATCATGAAATAGCATTCACATGCCTTTTTTATGTAAAAAAAGGGGGGGAATTGATCGGATTTGTGGTTGTAAACATACAAATGGCATGAATGAATTTCTTACAATAGCCATAGAAACATGTATTTAAAAAACTGAATATGATTAATTATTTTATATTGACTTTAAAATACAAAAAATAGTTGTATATAACAGTTTTTATGATGATTTGTGCCTCAACAATTATAAAGGTTACCATGTTTTAATCAGATCTGAAAATTTTAATTTAGGGTTTTTTTAGAAGGAAACTGGAATGATCCTAAACAGATCTTTTAAAAATAAAGGGATGTTGATTTGTGGTAAGATTATTGCAATTAATTAACCCTCTGATGCTGTTTGGCCATTTTTGACCTAAAATGTTTTTTTTGTTTGGTTTTTTTTTTTTTTTTACAATTTTTTACTTCATCGGAGTGGTATGAAACTTGGTAAAGGTTTTGCCAATTGCTATGTGAACACAAATAAAAAATCATGGACATGATTCAAAAAGGTTAAATGGTCCTGAAAAAAAATAGTCAAACTTGTACTATTCGTGGTCAAAAGTGAGCGCTTTGGAAACGAAGCAAATTTCATCTAGTGGAAACGTTTGGTACTGCGCCCAAACAAAATCTTACTGAAAGCTCATTTTTTGAGATATTAAACTCAAATTTGGTTTTAATTTTCCAGCAGATTTAGAGTAAAACATGTTTTGCAAAATATATATTTTATATAAAATTTTAAAATCTTTTTTTTATGCATTTTTTAAAATAATAAACTTCTAACTTTTTTATTTTCACTTTTTAAATTTTTTTTTTTCACTTCAGCAATAATCTGCCAAGTGTCTTCTTTAAAAAGAGGCCAAACGTAAGTCTGTGCTTCAAAGCATTCAATATTTACGACAGTTTAAATTGGACATTTCATTTTCAGGTCTATGCTTAAAACAAATTTTTAATGATCAATAGTCATGCTTGTCTAGAGTCTTAAAAGGTCTATATTAAACTTTACTAACTTTACTTTTAACTCGTGTCCTTGGTCTCCAGGTGGAAAGTGTCCTACAGTGCAGTAAACACACTGAAGCCACAGAACTAACAGGCCTGTTGACTTCACCACACCTACAGGTAAATGATGAGAGAGTGTCACACAACTTGTCCTTGTTGGCATCTGTATAATTTTTCTAAATGTTTAATGGACCTTTGACATCAGCAACAGCTATATGGGAATTTTCTCCTCCCATTTAAAAGCTGATAAATATGCAAGGTGCACTTAATTGTTTGCATTTGTAACACTTTACAATAAGGTCCCATTAGTTAATGTTAGTTAATGTATTAACTAATACATTGATCAAAGATTTAAGACATGATCTGTTGTCTGACATGTTCAGGCCCAAATCAAATCCTAAAAAGGGCATGAAAACAACTTCCCTGTGTGTCTATTTGTACACACCACAGGTTAGATCCAATTAACGGTCTTAGAAATAGATACCTGTCACAGAACAGGGCACAAGATTATTACCCTCCCTGCATTACAGCTCTGCTGAAGATATTCACCCCTTTCCCAGCCCTCCCGCTGCTTTCCGTCACCACATGCACAGCGGGCGTATAAAGCAGTACGGCACTGTCTTTCTTCCAACTGTATGAAAAATTACAGGTAAGAGGTGATGTGATGACTGACAGTGCTGTGGGGAGATTATGGAGGATTGGGTTTATGTTCAGGTTAAGCTGTGCATCGTGTTTGGCAGTCTGGCATTGAGAAACTGATGTTGCCAAGGGTTATTATTGCAGGGTACGGTACGCCTGTCAACTTCACTGAGGTAAAGTGGCAATCTTGTGGCAGGGTTTTCGAGTCTTGGGTTAAACAAAATAGGCGGGAACTTGCTTGAGTGCTTCTTAGCTTAAAAGAAATTTTTTTGTTTGGTTGTTTGAATGAATTTTTAAGGCAGGATTTGTTTTCAAAGCATACAGTTATTCTACATAACTTGATTTTTACATTTTCTGAAGACAATCAAGGTGCCGAGGTTACCACCATGATGCTAGGGTTTTGAGTGGTTGCTAGGGTGTTGCTACGTTCTGAATGTTTTAATATGTTGCTATGTGGATGCTTTGGTGTTCTGGGTGGTTGTAAGGGTGTTGCTAGGCTGATGCTAGGTAGCTGCTATAGACCGTTTTCTGTACTTACTAGGGAGTTGATCGGTGGTTTCTAGGGTGTTGCTATGCAGTTGCTAAGGTGTTCTTAGTGTTTTAAAATGTTGCTATGTGGTTGCTAGGGTAGTCTGGGTGGTTGTAAGGGTGTTGCTAGGCTGTTGCTAGGTAGCTGCTATAGGGTGTTTTCTTTGCTTACTAGGGAGATGATAGGTGGATTCTAGGGTGTTGCTATGCAGTTGCTAAGGTGTTCTGAGTGTTTAAAATGTTGCTATGTGGATGCTAAGGTATTCTGGGTGATTGTAAGGGTGTTGCTAGGCTATTGCTGGGTAGCTGCTATAGGGTGTTTTCTGTGCTTACTAGGGAGTTGATAGGTGGTTGCTAGGGTGTTGCTATGCAGTTGTTAAGGTGTTCTGAGTTATTTACCATGTTGCAATATGGTTGCTATGGTGTTCTGGGTGGTTTCAAGCGTGTTGCTAGGCTGTTGCTAAGTAGCTGCTATAGGATGTTTTCTGTGCTTACTAGGGAGTTTATAGGTGGTTTCTAGGGTGTTGCTATGCAGTTGCTAAAGTGTTCTGAGTGTTTAAAATGTTGCTATTTGGTTGTTATGATGTTCTGGGTGGTTGTAAGGCTGTTGCTAGGCTGTTACTAGGTAGCTGCTATAGGGTGTTTTCTGTGCTTACTAGGGAGTTGATAGGTGGTTGCTAGGGTGTTGCTATGCAGTTGCTAAAGTGTTCTGAGTTGTTTTAAAATGTTGCAATGTGGTTACTATGGTGTTCTGGGTGGTTGTAAGGCTGTTGCTAGGCTGTTGCTAAGTAGCTGCTATAGGATGTTTTCTGTGCTTACTAGGGAGTTTATAGGTGGTTTCTAGGGTGTTGCTATGCAGTTGCTAAAGTGTTCTGAGTGTTTAAAATGTTGCTATTTGGTTGTTATGATGTTCTGGGTGGTTGTAAGGCTGTTGCTAGGCTGTTACTAGGTAGCTGCTATAGGGTGTTTTCTGTGCTTACTAGGGAGTTGATAGGTGGTTGCTAGGGTGTTGCTATGCAGTTGCTAAAGTGTTCTGAGTTGTTTTAAAATGTTGCTATTTGGTTGTTATGATGTTCTGGGTGGTTGAATTTATGTTGCTAGACTGTTTTCTGTGGAGTTGGTAGGTGGTTGCTAAGGTGTTACTATGCAGTTGAAATGCTTAAGTGAGTTTTTTAATATTCAATTGCAGGGGTGTTCAGGGTGGTTGCTACAAGGTTGCTAAGGTATTGCTTTGTGGCTGCTATGGTGTTCTGGATGATTCCTTACTGGCTCAAGTCAAAAGTGTCGATGCCGACATCTCTGTTCACCAGTGTTGATGTTTACGGTTCTTCCTCAGGCCCTGATGGAGGCTCATGACAGTATAGCCGAGCAGGAATTGGATGTTGAAACTACTGAAGATGTAGACCAGGATGAAAAGACCACCAAACTGGTTTCCCTGGAGAAAACTCGTGACATGCCTTTGGTAAAATTCATGCATCTTTACCCAGAAGTAGATTCAAGTGTTATATTTTTTTATTATTTCTTCAGACTAGTTTTTTATTCTGATTTTAAACTTTATATTTAAATTCTATATTAAAACTTTCAAACTGTTTCTGTCTTTCTGTATATGTTTAGGGTGTGACGGTTCGTAACGAACATGACTGCGTCATCATCAGCCGGGTGGTGAGTGGAGGAACTGCAGAGAAAAGCAACCTGCTCAGTGAAGGAGATGAAATCCTAGAGATCAACGGCGTTCCAGTCCGTGGAAAAAGTGTTAATGATGTTCACAACATACTGGTGAGATCTAGCAGGTCCTAAACTCTTTAAAAACGCCTCATACTCTTGGCCTACTTAACCATAATAATTTGCTTATAAATTAAAATTACTGTATTCTGTGTGAATATATAGTAAAATGTAATTTATTCCTGTGATCAAAGCTGAATTTTAAGCATTATTACTCCAGTCTTCAGTGTCACATGATCCTTCAGAAATCATTCTAATAAGTTTCGCTTCTTCTTTTTCTTTGTCTCCAGTCCAGCATGCATGGGTCCCTCACGTTTCTCCTCATCCCAAACTCTCAAAACAAAATAGCTCCTCACAGACCGACTGTGGTACGACTTCATCTTCATCAGTTCTTCATCTTCATTCCTTCTTTTGAGTGTGTGCTGCCTTAGGGGCCTTCTAGGATTTTTGACTCTGTTTGAAACCCTTGTGGACTTCTTGCTATAATGCATTCTGCCATTGCCTTATGCATTAAGTATATTTGTGATGTAAAAATGTAAGATAATTTATGAAGCTATATAACTTTGCTATCACTATTTTGAGTAGACATGCTCTGTATGCAGCTCATTAGCTATTGGAACAGAACTAATTTTCTTCATCTAAATGTGTCATTCACCTCTCCTCCTTATTCTCTTTCTTTACAGATGCATGTAAAAGCAAACTTCAGCTATGACCCATCTGAGGACCCATATGTGCCGTGCAGAGAGCTCGGCCTGTCCTTCCAAAAGGGAGACATCCTCCACGTCACTAGCCAGGACGACCCCAATTGGTGGCAGGCGTACAGGGAAGGTCATGAGGACCAGAAGCCCCTCGCTGGCCTCATTCCTGGTTAGTGTCTGGTTAGAACAATTAGTATATTGCCTGCTGAGTTATAACAAAGACATGCATGTAATCCTGTTGAAAACAAAAATTATGTTTTGCTTTTGCCAAATAAGGCAGCATATCAAATATTCATCATGTATTTGCAATGATTTAGCTCTTATTCATTTAACTCTTATTCAGTGATTTCAGCATTGTTTTATTATTATTTATGCACTATTATATTATTTATTAATATTTGAAGTTGCCAGCCAGTGCCAGCATTTTCAACTTTCATGGCCCCCAGAATATTTTGTACAATATCTGAACATGCAATATATCAAAAGAAAGAACAGAGCCTCTGCTTTTAAACAACAACAAAATTATTCTAGCCTCATGCATCCTTTTTTTATCAACACTTGAATGTGGGTAAGTTTCATAAAAAAAGCAACATTTTGAACAAAAAACCTGAGAAAATTGCGTTTTTTGTCAAAGACTTCATCCAGAACGTATTCAGAACGACGATCAAAACATAGATGGAGTAGTTCGAGTCCATCACAGTCCTGTACCTCGTCCTGGGTCGACCTTTCATTTGGTAGCAGTTTTGATTTATACGCTGTTTAATGTCTGATGATCGTAAGTGCGTAAGCAATTCTTCTGTCGCTTGTTTCTGCTTCTTCTTCGCCTGTGTTTTGATCTGGAGATTCTGTACTCTTTCAGAACATGAGTAATAGCGCCCCCTACTGTATAACAGTGAAAACATGGATTGCAGGAACATTCCTTCAATGGCGTGGATAGAGTAAAACTTATTTCAGTTAGTTGTCAAGGCAAAATTTTTATTTCAGTTTAAGTTTTTCATCTAATATTTCATCTAAGCTTTATTTCAATATTACTGAATGACTGAAAACTATTTTTAATATTTTTAGTTAACAATAACACTGAATGATTCAATGATCTCTTTAAACTGAAATCACAGAATTATTTTTGTGCTATTTTTTCATGTATCAAAATGTTACATTATGTTAAGACATTTTGAATGTACTTGAATTTACCAGTTTAAACCATATCAGTTCATGATTGTTTGGAGTTATTTTGTTAACTCTGATGGTTTTATGTCTTTTAATATATAGTCTTTCTCTAACAAATAACTAGTATATGTGGTGCAGTGTGTCTAAAACAAGAGGCATGTTGTGTTCTCTCAAGGGAAGAGCTTCCAACAGCACAGAGAAGCCATGAAGAAAACCATCACAGACAGGAATCAAGAGTATAAAGGTGAGCTGGACAGTATCTGTCTGGAATTCACACACTTCCTGCCAGAAATCCCTGCTAAAACTAATATAGAGACATAAACATACATGCTTCTTTGAGTTTTCATCCTCCTTTAAATACTTCGAAGTTGCCGTCAATCTTTGTGTGGAAAGTTCATAACACTTCTGTGTCAATGATAATAGTTCTTCTTTCCTCAGGGAAACTTTGGTGTGCTAAGAAAAGCAAAAAGCAACGAAAGAAACTATTGTATAACCCTAATAAGAATATTGGTGAGTATGATCTTCTAAATTCTTAGTTATGAAATCAGAATTTATCCTTGATTGAACTGATTGTTCCTGGCTATTTATAGCTTGGGTGCAAGTATAGGGGATTTTTTCCACCCATTTTACTTGGGGGCAAACTGTAAATTTGATCAATCTGATGGGAATGAGGTGTGAATGGTTTCGGGTGGGTTAAAGGCTGAGGATACAAGAGTCGTTGGCTAATTGACAGCCGTTCACGGAGGTAGGTTTCTTCTTTTGTGATTTCTTGCATGCCTCTCCACACTAAAGATGGGCAAAATGAAATAACAATGAAAGCAGTTCTCATGCCCTCGTTGAAATTTGCATTAAAAAACAAGACATACTGAGAAGGAACATAGATTTACCTTTACCTTTTGGTATCCAGCAAAGGTTGATTCAGGTTGATTAGGACACATTTGCCATTGAGATGACTGGGAAAAAGTGTCCCAATCAACCTGAATTTGCCCCTATCTCATGTTGTGGACATTCATTGTTTAGGAATTTCTCTGAGAAATGTCAGATTTAAGTCCTGTAACGTAATCTTTAGCTGATTTCAACAGCCCTAGTCTAGACTAATGACATCTATATTTTGCAAAAACTCATCAGTAAGGAACATTTGTCATTGTTCAGAGCTTTACAGTGAAGATATACTGACCTATGAGGAGGTGGCACTGTACCATCAGCCGCCCAACCTCAAGCGTCCCGTCGCCCTGATTGGTCCACCAAACAGCGGACATGATGAACTGAGACAGAGACTGCTTTCCGTAGAGCCTGACCGGTTCGCCGGTGCTGTTCCACGTAAGACTGTGCTTTTCAACAAGTTATTTAACATTAAATATAACCACAATGGCTCATTTCCAAAACCTAGTGAACTACATAAGCAGCATCTATGGGCCTTTCTACAGAATTGGTTCAAAGTCAGAGTTGGAAACTTTTCGGTAGTGACAGTAATGTTTTAGTAGTGACTACATCACAATACAGAATTTTAACTCACATACTAAAACACTAATGATTTGCATAACTGTACTAAAATTTTGTTTATTTCCCCCAAATAAACGATTGTTTGTCACTATACCGAAACAGTCATGACCAAAACATGTGGTGAAGTTTCGGTTGTGACAATTTTAGATTCTTTTGAGTCTAGCTCAAAGATGCTAATCATCACATGGTTAGCTAGCACAGTTCTGAACAGTTGTACACACATAAAAACTAAATTTTATGGAATAACACCCAAAAAAGTTTGCTTAATTGCAGAAAAAAAGGTGTTTGTTCCTTAAAGTTACACACAGATTTTCAGATTTTGAACACATTTAACTCAAATGATGGTCCTTATCTACTATGAAAGAGAGGCTATGAGAGAGAGGGACACAGAAATATTTCCTGATCAGAAATGTAGAAGTGTGTTAAAATCAGTCTCAGCCAATGGACTAAAACATACACAGTTTCGGTAGTGACATGAAAATGCTGGACACATTTTTTATATAAAGTTTCATGATTTAAAAAAAAAATATAAAATAAATATTTTTTTAAACCACTTTGTAAAAAGATATTTTTAAAAACAACAATGGAAAAAATTGAATTTCAATATCATTTTCACAAATTGAAATTTAGGGGTTAGGGTTCGGGACAGCCACCTCCCAATTGAAAGTACCCAATAAATGATGATTTTATATATATTAAGCTTACTGATATTTTAAATATTATTGTGGGATTCAATAGATAATAGAGGGATCTTAGTAAACATCTAAAATTTGAATACTTAAATTCTTTTTAAATGTGTTTTTGTGGGACAGCAGTTTGCACCAATTCTGTAGAATGACCCGTATACAAAAAAATTTAATTTCATTAGGGACTGTTTTGAAAGGTTTACATACACTTGCAATCATAATTAAGATTTTTTAATGTTTGAAAGAAATCTCTTCTGCTCACCAAGGCTGCATTTATTTGATGTAAAATACAGTAAAAACAGTAATATTGTAAAATATTATTACAATTTAAAAGAACCAATAATTTCATTAAGAAAAACTGGGTTGCATATACAACCATGAATTAATGCATACAAACAGACATTGATTTATACACTGTCTACTATTTTGTTCATACATATCTATTGTACTTATATGTGATTTTGAACATGTTTTGAACAGACACCACACGAAACCCCCGCACGCATGAGCTCAATGGAAGAGAGTACAACTTTGTATCACGACAGAGCTTTGAATCTGAACAGGCTGCAGGGAAATTCATCGAGTCGGGCGAGTTTGAACAGAACCTGTACGGCACAAATACGGATTCAGTCAGACAGGTTGTCAACTCAGGAAAAATATGCCTGCTGTGTCTGCAGCCCAGGGTAAGACTGAGTAAGGACTTATAATGGATATTACCAAGTATAAGATGCATGGAATTGGTTAAAATGTAGGCTATATAAAAAAAAAATATATATATATATAAGAGCAACATTTACCTGAATATATATATTTTTTTATTGTAAACAATATGACAACCACCAAGATAAGGCAAATAAAAGGGCAAGAAGCAACAGTCAAGACAGCATGATTACACTAAACAAGACTGCACTAAAATAATAAATATTTTACATGGAAAAATATAAAGATTTGGTGTTGGTTTTTAAAATACTTTTTCCTCAAAATAATAGGGTCTGCTTTTTTCACGTCGCGTAAGTGATGATCTCAGCCTTTCGTGGGCACGTCACTCAAGATTGTGTTCCAATCAGACACTGCAATAATCGCTACGTAGTGGTGGGGGGCGGGGCGTATGCAGAAACCTCACTGTTGCTCTGAGTCTGCGCGCATGTTCTGCAGCGTCTGATCCCGGTGTGAGGAGGCTGCGTTCAGATTTCTCCGCCTTTTTTTTTCCCTGCTCGAAATGGCATCGCCGGAGGATGTCGGAGCGAGAAGGCAAACGTTTTATGAAATCGAGTGTGTAATAGAAGATTGCGATTCTGAAGTTGGATATAAGCCTCTGTCAGACAGCGATGAGCTCGACGATTCGGCGGAGGAGGAGGAACCGCGGGAAGAAGAGTAAGTAATACGTCACGTGTAGTGTTTTTACCTGTTGTAGGGTAGAAAAATTGTTTTATTGTTTACTACAGAATGCAGTTTTGAAGTTCTTGAAGCTGGATAGAAAAAAAAAAACAGTGCTTGAAAGACACCAAAGTATAAAATCATAGAGTAAAGAATAGTGTTAAAGACCCCATAAAATTAACTAATACACTATATATATATATATATATATATATATATATATATATATATAAAATGAACCTTAAGTTCTATATTTATTTATACATAAATTTATTGCTATATTATAACTGTCTTTCTCATCTGGGAAATGGGCTAAAATCTAAATGAAGTCATCTTGCCTTCAGGGGCGTATCCATATTTTTGTCCAATCAGATTCTCTCTAGAATAACAATGCCCAGTCCCTTAAATATTGAAAATCATTGTTGATGGCTGACACAAAATAAAGGCTACATAAGGGACTTGCCCATCGATGTGTCCCGCCCCAAATTCTTGTTCCAATAGGAAATGTGTCAATATAAAAACTGCAGCTGTTGTTGTGAAGAAAAGTCTTGCAAATGAAGCTCAGGAGTCAAAGTTTCAGAAGTCAAAATCAGACTTTGAGCAAATCAACAAAGCCGAGATGCCAGCTGCTGCATCTGAGATTGTCTCTGATGCAGCAATTCTTAAACATTTCTCTTATCTGTTATTTCGCAATACTCAAGTGATTTCACTCTCTGGTAAGATTCACCCTTCATCAAGTCCTTCTATTCTTGGCTCTCTCTCTAATTGTGGAAACATGCCAATTGATGATCATCCTTAAATCAAAGGCAAGATACAACATTTTCCAAGGACACTAAGCTCTTTCCCTCCTTTTGATAATGGTCTTATTCTGTTCACAGCCACCTGTTGTTTACTAGAAAAATCCCTGACTAAGCTAAATATGCTTAGTGATACATTTGACCCTCACAGCCACGTAGGCCAACACTTTTGGCTTTAATGGTATTCAAACTAATTCTACAATTGTTTTTTCTATAGGATAAGTAAAATATTTCATCACTTCCAAGTGATTTCCAGATTCTTATAGACAAAGATATGACTAATTATTTGTCACTGGTATAAAAAGCGCAATAATCGTGTGCCCAAGAAGGTCTATAATACATGGAGCAAGCAGTCAGTTTCTCCACTAATTATAGCCTTTAAAAGGGGTCTGACAATGGTAAAACATTGTTGCTATGCAACAAAAATAGCAATCTGCTATGGGAGCTGTGCATGCATATACTCTTTGCAAAAAATGCATGACTTGTTTTGAATTTCAGCCAATGGGGAAAGATGCTCTTTGCAGCCAGATGGTATAGTTACAGCATTGTTTACCAGCCAAACTTCGGCCCTTTTGTGTACGGCGGCTTCTAAGCGATTCATAAGATGATCCTAATTTTACAACATTCTTCTCATTTTTTTGTACTAGACTTCTCCAAATACTGTCATGCCAAACATGTTGCAAATAATCAGCAGACTGAGCAGCATTCCCTTGTTTTATAGAGTCTTGATTGATTGAAAATGATTGACAGCCAGAAAAGAGAACATTTCTGATTGGTTAAAAAAGGGTGTGATGCTCCCCAGACCCTACGACTTTCACAGAGATTTGGGGGCAAAAATCTAATTGTAATTTTTGTGATAAAAATTGTGATTTTAATTTGGACAGAAATGACTATAAAGTAATAATAATACTAATAATTAGTAGTAGTAGTACTATTAAATAAAAATTTCTAACAAAAGAAATATAATATTTCAGTGTAAAATTTAAAAAAAAAAAAAAGATTTAATAATAATGATTTTATTTCACAGTACATCTGTAAAATTACAGTACTAATATTTATTTTCCAATGTTAAACCTCCAGGCTTTTATTTTGGTGGAAAACCAAAGGGAACCCTTAACAATCGCTGCCAGCACCTTTAAAAAGGTTTGCAAAAAAATCAAAGTTTGAATAGCATCTGTATGTTAAGCAGTTGGCAATATGAAAAGTTGTTAAGAGAAGTCTTGCAAGCACTAGTTTTTTTCTTCTATGTTTCGTTTTCATTCGTGAACCGATTTGTTCCCCTGGTTTTTATGTATTTTTTGCTGCCTAAAGTGCAATAAAGCACAATAAACGTCTTTATATAATTAATCTAATTTGTAATCACTAAGTGCATGCATATTAAGTCTATTTATTATATGTTTCAGTATTGATTCTTCTGAAGAATGGGAGCCTCTCATGCGTTCAAAACTAAAGAGGCACGCATCCTCCTCGCCTTCATCGTCCTTACCACGGCGAAGAGGACGACCGCCTAAAACTGCTTTGAATCCCTCCTCAGTGGCACCAGTGATGGGCAGCATGCCTAAAACCACCCCAGCTATCTCTTTACCTCGACGGAGAGGCAGACCTCCTAAAGACAAATCTAAAGTCAAACTCTTTCCTAAACCCTCCCTGTATCCCACAATAGTCCCTAAACCCCCACCTTTTGCCACACTGATCCCTAATTCTGCATCCGGCATTAAATTCGGCCCTAATTCTACACCCACGTTTACTCTTGGATCTAATTTCACTCCTATAACCCTTTCCAGTCCTACATCCTCCATTAAGCTGGACCCTAATTCTACACCCATACTCATCCCGAATCCCACATCCACTTTTAAACTCACCCCAAACTCCACTTTGAATTCGGCACCAATAGCCACTCTCATCTGTACACCCACATCAACGGGGCTGCTGTTAGACGCTGACACCAATGAGATCAAAACGTTGAAGGAAGAGAAACCATGGGAAGACAAGTGAGTAAAAAAAAAAAAAGATTTTTTAAAAGAAATAATACTTTACTTAAAGATTTATATTTCAAATAAATGCTGTTGTTTTGAACTTTCTATATTAAAGGAATCCTGAAAATAAATGTATTACAGTTTCCAAGCTGAAAATTCAGCTTTGCCATTGCAGGAATTAATTGCATTTTAAAATATTATAAAGATGAAAAATTTGATCAAATAAATGCCTAAGAGAACATGTGAGACTTTTTTCAAAACATTAAAAATCTTTCCAATCCCAAACTTTTGATTAGGGCTGTCACGAACGATTATTTTGGTAATCGGTAGATTATTTTGACGATTAATCGAGTAGTTGGATTTTTTTGTGGTAATTAAAATTTACCTAAGCAAACAATAGTCAAGTCAAGTCACCTTTATTTATATAGCGCTTTTTACAATGTAGATTGTGTCAAAGCAGCTTTACATTGATAACTGGTACATTATTTGGCTGCACAGCAGCTCTTAAAGAATAGTGTCAATGCAGGTAGATCAAAGCACTGTTGAATATCAAATGTCAAGTCAAATGTCAAGTGTCCCCAACTAAGCAAGCCAAAAGGCGACAGCGGCAAGGAACCCAAACTCCATCAGGTGACATCAGGTGGCAGACAAGTGGCAAATAGGTGTTTAAATGGAGAAAAAAAAACCTTGGGAGAAACCAGGCTTAGTCGGGGGGCCAGTTCTCCTCTGGCCAACAGTGCTTTGTTACGATTCAGGTTGCCATCGTAAGTCCAATAGGATCGCAGCATTCAAAGTATTTATTCCAGTTCCATCCAATTGAGGATCGTATTCATCACGCCGGTATGGACGGTTGTTGAGGAACTGTGTCGTGGCTGTCGTGTCGATGAGGCCCTCACAGTGGATGATCTAGTTGACTCAATCTCTGCTGATACTTCAGGGCTGCGTTGTGGTCGTGTCAAGGTGCAGGTCCTCGGTCTCACCTGGATACGGCCCGGATCCGGTTGACTACGGTGAACCTCGGGATAACCAGAAAGACTAATGTTAGCGTAGATGCCATTCTTCTTCTGATGTAACGAGTACATCATGTGTTATAGGAAGTGTTCCCGGTTCCGGCTGACCTAATTTATGCAGCCTAATAATCCTTTAACGGATTTGAAAATATAAATTGGTAATGTGTTATGTGTATGCCAGGTTAAAGAAATGCGTTTTTAGTCTAGATTTAAACTGACAGAGTGTGTCTGCTTCCCGAACAATGCTAGGAAGATTGTTCCAGAGTTTAGGTGCCAAATAGGAGAAGGATCTACCGCCTGCGGTTGATTTTGATATTCTAGGTATTATCAGCTGGCCTGAATTCTGAGATCGCAATAGACGTGAAGGACTATAATGAATTAAGAGCTCGCTCAGGTACTGGGGAGCTAAACCATTTAGTGCTTTGTAAGTAATTAGCAAGATTTTAAAATCTATACGATGTTTAACAGGAAGCCAATGCAGTGTTGACAGAACTGGGCTAATATGATCATACTTCCTAGTTCTAGTAAGAACTCTAGCTGCTGCATTTTGTACGAGCTGTAGTTTATTTATCAGGCGAGCAGAACAACCACCCAGTAAAGCGTTACAGTAATCTAGCCTTGAGGTCATGAACGCATGAACTAACTGTTCTGCATTTTTCATTGAGAGCATATGTCGTAGTTTAGATATATTTTTAAGATGGAAGAATGCGGTTTTACAGATGCTAGTAACATGGCCTTCAAATGAAAGATTGGTATCAAAGAGCACACCCAGGTTCCTAACTGACGACGAAGACTTAACAGAGCAGCCATCAAGTGTTAGACAGTATTCTAGGTTATTACATGAAGTTTTTGGCCCAAAAATTAGAATCTCTGTTTTTTCTGAATTTAGTAGTAGGAAATTACTGGTCATCCAATTTTTTTATATCAGCTATGCATTCCGTTAATTTTGTGAATTGGTAAGTTTCGTCAGGGCGCGAAGAAATATAGAGCTGAGTATCATCAGCGTAACAGTGAAAACTAACGCCATGCTTCCTAATGATATCTCCCAAGGGTAGCATGTACAGAGTGAAAAGCAACGGTCCTAGTACTGAGCCTTGCGGTACTCCATATTGAACTTGTGATCGATATGACATCTCTTCGTTTACTACTACAAACTGATAACGGTCAGATAAGTATGATTTGAACCATGACAATGCAATTCCACTAATGCCAACATAATTTTCGAGTCTATTTAAAAGAATATTGTGATCAATAGTGTCAAATGCAGCACTAAGATCCAGTAACACTAATAGAGAGATACAACCACGATCTGATGATAAGAGCAAATCATTAGTAACTCTAATGAGGGCAGTCTCAGTACTATGGTACGGTCTAAATCCTGACTGGAAATCCTCACAGATACTATTTCTTTCTAAAAAGGAACATAGTTGTGATGATACTGCCTTTTCTAGTATTTTTGACAGAAAAGTGAGATTTGAGATCGGCCTGTAATTGACTAATTCTCTAGGATCAAGTTGTGGTTTTTTAATAAGAGGTTTAATAGGTTTAAGAGGTTTAATAATAGCCAGCTTAAAAGTTTTTGGTACGTGTCCTAGTGATAATCCAATACTTCAATAGTTCATGGATTCTCATCCGTGGAATGCACCACTTCCAGTATTTTGCCGGTTACTTGACACAGGTAAATTGCAATCGAGGATTTTTTTAAAAATCGAGTACTCTTAATTTAATCGAGTAATTGTGACAGCCCTACTTGCGATTATGTAAGTCCAAGTATTCGTATATTGTTATTGTGCTGTAAATTGCGATGCGTGAATGTACATGATGTGTATTTGGTTTGTGTTGCAGTGTGGATGCTTCTGAAGAATGGCCAGTTTCACAGGAAGAAAGCCTAGAGTGTTCAGAATCACCGAATGCAAAGAGGCAGCGACTCTCATCCACATTCCCTCCAGCCGCCATGCCACAACAGACAGTCGAACACACCTCAAAAACTACCCCTAGTCCTCTGCCTGAACTTGCACCTATAGCCACTTCTGATCATGCACCCATCTCTCAAACCACCACTATATTCAGCTTTCAACCCATTCCCACAACCATCGATGAACCATTGACCTCTATCCCTGTCGCTGAAACCACACCCATCCCAAAACACGAACCCACCTGTGATCCCAACCCTAATACTGCACGTATCCAGCTTCGGGTCGACAGCGACATCAACAGCGACCTTGATGGCGACAGCGATGAGATGAGTGATTCAGGAAGGGAAGAGGAGCTGTGGGAAGAAGAGTGAGTAAGGAAGTCTTGCATTTATTGTAGTTTTTTATAACTTTTTGATTACTGGTATTACATAACAGTGTGTGAGTCCATGCACATGTAATGTATTTGTATTGTGTTACAGTGTTGATTCTGGTGAAGATTGGAACCTTTTACTGGAAAGTCCAGAGCAATCAAAATCACCTGCGTTGGCTCAATCACCACGGGGAAGCATCCCACCTACACCTACCTCACCACGAGGCAAACTCTCTATATCCACCTCTGAACCTTCTCCTGAAGCCACACCCACCAGTGAAGCTACCATTCAACCTGCTTCTGAAGCCACACCCACCACTGAAGCCACCATTCAAATTGCTCCTGAAGCCACACCCACCACTGAAGCCACCATTCAACCTGTCCCTGAAGCCACTCCCACCACCGAAGCCACCATTCAGCCTGCCTCTAAAGCCACTCCCCCAACCACCCATAATTCCACTCTTGAAGCCACACCCATCCCTAGTCCAGCACCCACCTTACCGCGACGGAGAGGCCGGCCTCGTAAGCATGCTTTAAAACCCACCCTCACACTTGAACTTGCTCCTACAGCCATCCCTAATCCGACACCGGCTGCTGATTCTACTCCCATAGCCATTTCAGATCCCACCCTAACATTAAGTTTGGTGCCCGCGTTCTCCACCAACTCTGAACCTAATCCAGAACCTGCATCTACCTCTAAAGCTATCCCTCAACCGACTTCTACTGTAGAGAAATCAAAGCCTGCCGCAACTTCTTATTCACTGAGGCAAGCCAGAAGCAGGTCGTCTTCTGCCTTGGATTCACCCTGGACGAAAGTAGTAAATGACAGTAAGCCAGACAAGTGGCTTGACATCAACAATGAGGATGAGGAACCGGTACTTCCGAATTTCTCCCCCAAGCGTCCTCCAGGTCCCCAGCTCATGACAGACTCAACGTATACACCCTTACAGTTGTTCCAATTGTTTTTCACCAGCTCTACCGTCAAGACAATCGTCAGAAACACTAATAGCAATGCCGAAAAGAGGGCAAAATCTGGAATGAAGTTTCTCTGGGTACCTCTAACCGTAGCCGAGTTCTACTCGTATGTGGCGATAGTTGTCTACATGGGTCTAGTGAAAGCGAAGTCTATTGCGGACTACTGGGCACGAAAGCGAATGTACAACTTCCCCTACCCGCAATCCGTCATGTCCCGAGCAAGGTTTCAGGCCATCTCCTGGAATCTTCACCTTTGTGATCTTCAGAAAGATGAGGAGAACAACAAAAAGAAAGGCACTCCTGGTTATGACAGACTGCTCAAAATCAAACCTCTGTATACAGACGTTCTTTTAGCGTGTAAGACACACTTTCACCCCAACAGAGAGATTTCGGTAGATGAGAGAATGGTCGCTACCAAAGCTAGGATTGGACTGAAGCCATATATGAATGACAAACCAACTAAATGGGGTTACAGACTCTTCGTTCTTGCCGATTCGTCGTGCGGGTACACCTGGAATTTCTTTGTTTATGAAGGAAAGACTTCTACGTCGTCGGGTAAAGGCGTCGGGTACGATTCTGTAATCAGACTACTGGATCACAAAGTCCTCGGCAAAGGTTATAGGTTATACACAGACAATTTCTACACCAGCCCGACTCTTTTCTTGGATTTGTTGCAGAACAGCATCCTCGCTTGTGGCGCTTTGCGTCAAACCTCCAGTTTACCGGAGACCAACGACCTGAGTGGAAGATCTGAAAGAGGATCCATCCGCTGGTGTCGACAAGGTCCTCTTCTGTTTGTCAAATGGATGGATGCGAGAGAAGTCCTCATGTGTTCCACAATTCACAAGGCGTTCACGGGGGATACAGTCACCAGGAACGCCAAGGGTGCCGATGGTGTGTGGAGAACACGTCAAATCCCTGTTCCATCTGCTGTGAAGGACTACAGCAAATATATGGGAGGTGTTGATCTCTCGGATTCCCTTATAGAGTATTATAATGTCCTCCAGAAGACCACAAAATGGTACAGGATCTTCTTCTTCCATTTTCTCGACATCGCAGTGGTCAACAGTTTCGTCCTTCACCAACATTTGGCGAAAGCTCAGAACAAGATCCCTCTCACCCATAAACTGTTCAGGGAAACGCTTGTGTCCGAGTTGGCACGTGCTGGCAGAGGCAAGAATCCTTTTGCACCTGCTGCCAAAGATCCCTCGACATCCACGTCTAAAGAGTCCGCCGCCACAAGCAAGTCACCACATGTGCCTTCCACCCCTGTTGAATCAAACATGTACTTACCGTCTGACGCAGAGTCATCTCCCCCACCCTCGCCCGCCCAGACGGAGCAGTGCTATCCAGAGTATTTCGGTTCAGATGCTACACATGGGAGGAGAGTTTGTGTCATGTGCAAACTACAAGGAAATAAAGTCAAGACTCCCATATACTGTTCCCACTGCAAGGTGGCATTGTGCTTCGTTTCGTCACGTAACTGCTTCAAGAAATGGCACATAGATGGACATCCAGGAGATTTGTAGATATGTTGCATGTTTAGTGTTTTTTGGGGCCTTTAATGACCATTTTTTCATTTTGTATGAACTTGTACATTACTTGTTATAGGTATGACTCTATTAAATACAACTAAAACAATATTGTCTCTTGTTTGCTTTTTTGTGTTTTTATCAGGTGCTTTCTTACTAAAATGGCTGACAGTACATGGGCGCTGCTAAAATCCAATATTCATTTTCAAAAGAATTGTTTACTAGTATTTAAAGGCGAAGTGTGTCTTTTTTATTAAAATACTTTCTCTTATCCCAGTTCAATGTGTTCAACTTTACATTTTTTGATTCCCTTGAAAAGTCTAATACTGTGGTGCTGTCGAATAATAGATGAGTTTATTTAAAGGATTAGTTCACTTCAGAATTAAAATTTCCTGATAATTTACTCACCCCCATGTCATCCAAGATGTTTATGTCTTTCTTTCTTTAGTTGAAACAAAATTAAGGTTTTCAAGAAAAACATTTCAGGATTTTTCTCCATATAGTGGACTTCACTGGGGATCAACGGGTTGAAGGTCCAAATGTCAGTTTCAGTGCAGCTTCAAAGAGCTCTACACGATCCCAGACGAGGAATAAGGGTCTTATCTAGAGAAACCATCTTATCATAATCAATAATCTTAATGGCGACCTGGACATTCATTCATAGGATTTTGGAATTTGTTGCAGATTTATTTTGGTTTGAAAAACAAATCCATCTCATCCTGTTGGACAGTGAATGTTACCATATATTCAGCACGTTTAATCTGCATTTAGCTTGTTTTGTGCTTGTTTCTTTCTCTGTTTTACATTTCACTTGTTTGTGTTTTATATTTCTCAGTCCCTGCGAGTGCTGTGTTCCTCAGATCTTAAACCATACATCATCTTCATCAGGCCTTCTCTTCCTCCTCCTCTTCCTCCTCCTCAGGAGCGACTCTCCGCCTTGCTGGCCAGAGGAGTGAAGAAACACACGGTCTTCATGTTAAACATTTTCTTTCAGATCATTTACACTAGCAGTCAAACGTTTGGACGCTCAATCTCAATCTCTTCATCATTGTTTCACTCTTAAAACTAAAGGTTCCAAAAGGGTTTTTGCAGTGATGCCATAGATGAACCATCTTTGGTTTCTCAAAGAATCTTTCAGTGATCAGTTCCATTTTTTTTTTTTAAGTGTGAAGAACATTTTAATAATCTAAAGAACCTTTTTCCACTTTAAAGAACCTTTTGTTGAATAGAAAGTTTCAATGAATGTTAAAGGTTCTTCATGGAACCTTCAATGCCAATAAAGAACCTTTATTTTTTTAAGAGTGTAGGACATTTAAAATAATAGTGGTAAAAAAACAAAAAATATGTAGTGATATGTAGTGACCAAAATATGTTACACAAACAGAAACATTCTGGGATACTTTTTAAATAAAAATGAACAGGTTCACATGTATGCTGAACACTTATCTGATCCAAATCATCCATTTAAAATATTTTCTAAAAAAAAATGCATGTAGGAACAATTATTTTTTGTCTGGAATAATAATTTCGAGCATTTGCAGGAGCATTTAGATAAAAATGCTTTTAACCCGGTGCTGCTCGCATGGCAGTAAAAAATTATAATTTTTATTATTTCAATGAAATGAATCTACTATATTTTAGTTTAATAATGTTTTTTATTTAATATTTTGTATTTTTAGGGGATTTTATGGTACAAAATTATATCTATGGAATAGTTATGATTCATTTATTACACTTTTTGAACACAGACCTAACCCTAACAGTCATAAATCTTGGACTTTGGAGCACAGACTTAAGTTTGGTCTCTTTTAAAAAAGACACTTAGCAGAATATTGCTAAAGTGAAAAAAAGTTTTAAAAAGTAAACTTAAAAAAAGTTATAGAAGTTTAAGTTTAGTATGAAAAATGCACAAAAATACTTTTAAATTTCATATGAAATACACTGTAAACCCGAATAAGTTGGGCTAACTCAAAAAATTTGAGGTAATCAGTTACATTATGATGTTTCCAATTTTAAGTAAGCAGAACTATCAAGTTTTGAGTTTGTAGTACTCATGCATGTTTATTGCTCCTAACTTGAAGTACTGAGTTAGCTAACTCATACATTTTGATAGCAATTTACATAAAATATTTGGTAATTAACTTTTTTATTTTGAGTTCTTGCAAATCAAATGAGTTATTTACTTCACTGTAAACCCTAAGAAAATACAAAAAATGCCAATTTGTTAATTTGCTAACATGTTAACAATAGCATGGTATAGCACTTACTGAATGAGTACAGCAACTTAAAACATGTAACTTACCTGCTCTCATACCAGCGCTACTTGTCACCATGATGGTAACTCTCCAAAAACACACATTAACAGAAACTCTTCTAAATCAGCATAACAAAACATTAATCACTACTAAATCTCCCTTACCATTAATCTTGTGCAAAAAAAACATTATATAACACTTAATTTTAGCATTTACTCTCCCTTTCGAGTGCCATGGGCAAAGCATGCTGGGAAATAGAAATCCCAGTCCAGTTTCAGTTAAACTTAAGTTTGCCTAAATTAAAAGAAATGAGTTCATACAACTCAATGCAAAACAATGAAACAGTTCAGTTTACTTGAAATATGTCAGTGCTGTGAACTCAAAAGAAAAAGAAAGTTCTTAATACTCGTAGCAGTTAATTTAACTGAACTAATTTGTTTAATTTAAGTTTGTCCTACTCAAACCAATTAAGTATTTTGAGCATTAGGGTTTACAGTGTACATATTTTCCAAAATATGATTTACTCTAAAACTGTGAGAAAATCAAAGCCATAAATCTAAACAAGTTGTGTTCCAAATTTGAGTTTGATATCTCAAAAAATGTTGTATTCTTGTACAGTTGTATTTTTTTTTTAACTACTAATGTTAACAAAGATTAACACTGTAACAAATGTATTGCTCATTGTTAGTTAATGCTTTAATTAATGTTATCTAAAGAGACCTTATTTTAAAGTGTTACCAAATGTGTCCAAACCTTTGACTGCTACTGTTGCATGTATATGTGTATAATGGTAAAACACTTTTTCATATTTTGTTTCTCATTGATCGATTTTGACAAAACAATACTTACGTTTTTATTTTATTCCCTCTCGTGTGGCCTGACGCAGCCTGAGGATGCAAGAGACACTTTGGAGAAAGCACGTGAGATGGAGCACAGCTACGGTCACTTGTTTGATGCCATCATCACGAACAACGAGCAGGAGAAAACCATGTCAGAGCTGCTGCGAATCATTGACAAACTGGACCTCGAGCCGCAGTGGGTCCCTTCTGCCTGGGTCAGCTAAAAAACACTTCCATTGAGAAATAATGATGCATTTTCAGTGTTCAATGAACCTAATTTGTGATATAACTAAACGCCACTCTCTGAATAAACCATACTGAGGTCACGAGTCAACATGGCATACATATAGTAAACTAGACATCATGCACAGTCTGCTAGTATTTCAAACATGACCGAGATGCTGCAATATGGACTTTTCCTTAAGTTTTCTTCATTTCCGCAATATTGTTTTTACCATATTTTGTGTTTGTAGAATGTGACCTGTAACATTTCCATCCCATTAAAAAAAACATAGAAATTCTAGAAATTATTTTCTAAATGTAGATACATGTCAAAGTATTTCTATATCCATAGAGGATCATATTTGTGAGCAGTTTCATAAAGCTTTACATCTGTTTCCATGTTCTTATATCAGTAAAGTGACGTATTAATGACGTTGTAGAATGTATAATTTGACAATACCTAAGCCAAAACTAATGTTAAAATTGTTTTTAATTAAAAAAGTTAAATAAAAAATATTAATGTAGTGTAATGGTATATACAGTCAAATCAAAGACACTAGATATAATTTTTAATATATTTTTACTAGTGGGTGCAGGACACTATAGTTCAGTTATTTAAGTGAGGATAGCAAAATGTGACATATACCCAAAATTTCTGCATACAGTGGACTACCAGTAAAATTGATTAAAAAAAAAAATTGGGACCAAAAATTATTCAGACACTTTGACCTGACCATGTTTTGCTTAAGTGTTATCTGACATAATTACGATAAATTTTTTTCTGACACAGTTTAACTCTGAAATCTTGTCATATTTTATTGCCATGTTTTTAAACTATAGTGAATAAACCGTATTAATGAATGAAATGTTTAAGGTGTCTGAATAAATTTTGGTTTGACTGTATATATGTGACCCCGGACCACAAAACCAGTCATAGGGGTCCGTTTTTTTAAATTGAGTTGTGTGGTTTGTTAGGATAGGACAATATTTGGCCGAGATACAATTATTTGAATATCTGGAATCTGAGGGGGCAAAAAATCAAAATATTGAGAAAATCGCCTTTAAAGTTGTCCAAATGAAGTCTTTAGCAACACATATCCACTCACAAAAATACATTTTGATATATTTACAGTAGGAAATTTGCAGAATATCTTCATGGAACATGATCTTAATATCCTAATGATTTTTTGGCATAAAAGAAAAATCAATAATTTTCACCCATACAACGTATTGTTGGCTATTGCTACAAATATACCTGTGCAACTTATGACTGGTTTTGTGGTCCAGGGTCACATATATTGTTGGATATAATGCAACATTTGCCTTCGGCTGTGAATCAAGTTTGAATTTTTGTCCTTGTAAAAAGTTTGGGCATCTCTGCTTTAGTCAACATGCATTTGCAACTCAATTCGTCTACACTCACCATCGACTAACTGCTCATTAACACAAATATCTAATCAACCAATCACAAGGCAGTAACTCAATGCATTTAGGCATGTACACATGATCAAGATGATGTGCTGAAGTTCAAACTGAGCATCAGAATGAGGAAGAAAGTTAAATGACTTTGAACATGGTGTGGTTGTTGGTGTCAGACGGGCTGGCCTGAGTATTTCAGAAACTGCTGATCTACTGGGATTTTCACACACAACCATCCCTAGGGTTTACAGAGAATGGCCCAAAAAAGAGAAAATATCCAGTGAGCGTCAGTTCTGTGGGTGAAAATGCCTTGTTGAGGTCAGAGGAGAATGACCAGACTGGCTCCAGCTGATATTGAAGAATTAAAGCAGTGCTAAAGGCAAAAGGGATCCAACCTGGTACTAGCAAGTGAGCCTAATACTGTGAAATATTGCAGAGGCATGAAAGTCTAGGAAATCTCATCACCTCAACAGTGTACATCATACAAAATAATTAACAGCAAATGACCATTTACAACATTTATTGAAATTAAATTCACAGGAGTTTTGAGTACACACTTGCACGGAAGAGACTGGGTATGTAGAAGAATCTGGGCTGATGTTAGTTAGGGATTGTGTCAACAATGAAGTACTTCTGCTCAAACTCAAAAGAGATACGTCACAGAATACTCTCACTAGCTAACGGAGTAGATCACACTGGTTTCACACATGCATGCAATAAGACTGGAAGCAGAACGAGTGTCAGAAAATGTGCACAACTCCATGGAATGATCATTTGAATTCATTTATACACATTAAACTATTTTACAGGATTTCTTTTCTGTTCAGACATAAAAACCATTACATTAGTTAAACAGTTTCTGGATTCAGACCTGCTCATTTTACAGCGTTTTTGATATTCTATTCACCCTGAACAAAAACAGTGACACAGCACCAACATATACACAAAACAAGAGCTTCCTCTTTTCACGAGACATGTAAAGCTCGGCCTTACAGGCACAAAGAATAAATATGTGGTTTCTGGGTGGGTCGCATTGTTTGAGGGTCTCATTCAAACAGCAGGTCCTCGTCGGCCTCTTCGTTCAGCATGTTCGTGGGCTCCGAGATCGGGCCCAAAGCAGCCAAGCGCTTGGCGATCTCCTTCTCCGTCCTCTCACGGAGCTGTTTCTTCTTCTCCTGGATCTTCTTAAGCCTGTGATAAAGAATTGGTAGATATTCTGAATATTCATAATTCTTTTGACTCAATATTTAAATTTGACTGCTAAAAGCATTCTATGTGTATATATATATATATATATATATATATATATATATATATATATATATATATATATATATATATATATATATATATATATATATATATATATATGAATATACATAAATTTGATTGAGAGTTTCATTTACTTGTGCATTGCATGTATTGTGAATAAAACTTCCGCACATGCGTTCAGAACCTGATAAAGCCACTGCAATAATGTCACTGTGAGTATAATTGTCATTTTTGCCTTTATGACATATTAAAAAGAAAAGCTGACTATTATGTCAGAACAGCTTTTAGCAAATATTCAGTCTCCTCTAGTAACGGGAGAAATTAAGCTTTTTGAAACTTTGAATCAATTGAGCCAATTGCTTCGCAAAATGATTCACTGTTTTGAAGCGCTCGAAACGCCACATGCTGATCAAAACGGTGTAAATGCAAAAAATATGCATAAAAACACCTTTTACAAACCAACTGCAAATGTTTTGTTGTGTTTAGATATAATTAACAAATCATCAAATACCATTAAATATGAAGTGTATGTAAGTGTTATTTTATTAATTTGTAGACTTGTTTTATGGAGAGCTTAGTTAATCAGGCCAATAAAGAGACTATTAACTGCAACTCTTGTGCCATTAAAATTGTCTACAAATGTATTAAACTGATCCAAGATCAGACAAAACCTTTGGTTCATGAGGTTAGAGATCATCGCACCCTAGTGGCAAACCACTGAAATTTCAAACCGTTTCAAAACAGTTATGACATAACGAAGCCTTAACTTTGGCAGTTTTATACACACTCTGAATCAGCGGTGATTCGCAAATGTTTCGAAGGTCACAAAGCAGACTCATAAGACATAACTAAACATATGCACGTTTGTATGATGTAAAACGTATGTAAACAGAGATCTTATTATATAAGGGCATATGCATCACAGCACTGTGCATGTGTGCAAGGTATTTTTAAATCGGATTGAGAAGATTATATTCAAGTGTTTACATGCTTAGTTTTTTTCCTACTGATCAGATTTTTTCAGGTCTACACCACTTCTTTCCAATCTACGGGTTATTTGGGTGCATGTAAACATAGCTATTGTTGTCACATAACCTCGCTATATTCCACTGCAGTCCCACCTGTAGAACTCCTCTCGCTCCCGTTCATCCAGCTCGGTAATGATGTACGTGAGTGTGCGCTCGATCCTGGGAATAATCACTGAGAGGAAAAACACACAAGCATCACATGATCTAGTTTTTTTGAAGAGGACCTATTATACTTTTTTACACTTTCAGCTTTCTTTAGTGTTGCTGTTTGAGCATGAAAAAGCTATGCAAAGTCCTAAAGCACAAAGTCCCTCCAGCGGGAGTTCTTCTCTATATCAGTGTCACTGTTTCTGAACTCCCTGAAACGCCCCCATTGTAGTCTTGAGTTTTCTTCCAGGAACAAACACGTCACAATATTCCTCATTTAAATAATTCACACCCAAGGCATATGCAAAATAAAGGGGTGGGGCCTGGTTGAGTTAGTTAGTAGTGTGTTGACCAATCACAACACACTGGTCCTGCCGACTAATCAGAGCACATTGTGCTATTCAGAAGGAGGGGCTTCATAGAGACAGGAACTAAACAGAGCGTTACTGACAGACTGGGAAGAGGGGAGCTGCAACAATGGAGAATATGAGAAAAATAAGGTGTTGTTTGAACATTCAAGCATGAAAACTTGTTCCAGTAGACCTAAAAACAAAATCAAGACTCTGTAGAAGGGCATAATAGATCAAGCCTGAATGTTTCGTCATCGTTCAGAAGATGATCTTACCATGTTCAATGGCATTCACACGGCGATTTGTGATCTTGATGGCCTCGTCCAGCGTCACAAAAGAGGTCTGTATGTGAATAAATCACAAAAGACACCGATTAAAAATATTCTGCATCAAAACAACCTGAGATTTCAACATTTTCTTTTGTGGATATGGATAGAAATCTTCAGTAGTGGTTTGACCTGCAGCGAGGCCAGCTCTACGAGAAGCTCGACGGCTTTGGCGTAGTTTCTCTTCAGACGAGACAGCTGCTCTCCTCCTCTGGCCAGACCAGTGAGCTCATAACCTGCACAGAGGAGAAAATCAAACTGATGTGTTCGAATGATCTGACAGTTTTTCCAAGGGTATTTCCTATTAAAACATGAAGTGAACAGGATTCTTACTGTCTCCTCCCTCCTGGTAATGCTCAAACACCGGAAGAGTGACTCCTGAGAACAAACACAGAAAGGTGAACGTAAAGGAGATATCTGACAATTCTTTATATTTAAATGAGATGGATGGATGGATGACAAACCTGCAACATTGTCCCTTTTTGCTCTGACCTTCACCTGGGCCTTGTTCACATTCTGAATGACTGTAGTACTGACAGAATTCAAACACATTCAATGAGCCAAATTCGTCTTCTGATGACATTATGAAAGCATTGCTTTAATGAAATTAATAAACTACCTGAAGTCACCAGCAGCAAATTTGGCCTCAGCTAATGAGAAGGCGGCTTCCCTCATCACTTCTCCCATCAGAGTCTTAGTCTGGAGAGTCACATGATTGTTTCAAAAACCTCAAATAATACACAAGTCAACAAATACGATAAATACAGATATCTAAAATTAAAGCATTGGTATGATGTTATACCTCAATTATTTTTCTAAGAATTTGTCGAAATCGCATGGACAGAGCGTCAGCTTTCTTCTTCAGCAAACTACGGCCAGTCTGAGCTCCTTTCAGTCGAGCTTTCATAATGGTCTGAGCCCTGATGCAATAAAAAAATACATAAAACATATAAAAACCACAGGAAATTTAAGGAAAATTTATGACAATTTGAGCAAACAGTTTTATCTTACTTTCTAAAAATGCATGTCTGATATGATTATTGAATGTATCCTATATATTTACTATGTATTTTAAGTTTTTTCAGTATCTCTAGGTTAAGCAACGAAGGGCTCACATGACTGTGAATAACATCACTTCCTCTTTTGAGTCCACTTGAAATTACTACACGATTTAGTTTCACATTATTTATATGAATCCACAAAAACATCTAAAATATTGTCATCCATCATAAAGAGTTCTATAATATTCTACAGACAAAATGTATCTGCATTATGATATAACGTACACTGATAAATAACATACATTATATTTTATTATTGCTGCTTTAGTAATAAAATATACATTTTGAGTAATATACACGCTTTCTTTGACTCTTTATCTTTGATAAATTCATAAATCCCAGATGACGCACGACTCCAGCGGATTCAGTATTATCTTAGTTCGTGCTTTGAGATTTTAACTCCTTTCTAAAACCATAAACTCCTAAAATATGTATTTATCAAACGCTGTCACTCAGTTCATTTCATGCACAATTAAAAATAATGAATCTGATTCGACTCACATTCTAGAGGGAAACACGTCGATCCGTTCTTTTCCCGACATCTTTCTTCTTTAATTTGAACACTATATCAAACTACTGAGACGCTTTGCTGTTGAAATCGTCAAATGGATAGTTCAAATATAGTGTTCGTTTATTTAATATCACGATTAAATGATTATAATATCATCGCTGTGACCCCAGCTACAAGACACAGGATTTAATGATCAGCTGACTGGAGGTCATGTGATTCCTCCAAAAGGCGGCGATTGGTTGCGTCACTTCCGTGCGTGTCTGTAGCGGGATTCACGTTCCAAAATAACGGTCGACGGTAATGACAGTAATTGTTTTTGTCTCCCTAAAAATAATTTGTCCCTTTGTTTTATTTAATGTTTTATTTATATTTATATTTTTACTTGTACTTTAAGGTACCTCGTCTGATTTAATGTGTTCTCAGAAATGATTTTAGACTTTTTAAACAATAAAAACCAGAACGACAGGAACAAACAATCAGTATTTTTACGTTATTGGTTTCTATATCATTATATATAATATCCTCTTTAATAATATTTGATAAAGGCCTGTGCGCGGAAACGCGTTGGTAAAATAAACTATTTTTTCAGCCACACTCTGATTATTTTATCACAAGTGTTGCTGGTATTGTTTTTTTTTTTTTTAAAAAAAAACTTGATTTTTCCTTCCATGTACCTTGTTGATTTTGTGAAGTTGCACCAGAATAACCACACAACACTAATATAAAGTGACTTTTATTTTGAAGTAAGGCCGTATTGATGCAACGTCCCTGTTGTTCACTGGTTACTGCTCGCTTCATTCTTTCTCGGATCGCAGGATCAATGGCCAACTAACGCTCGCAGAAACACTACAGTTTCTAGAGATTTAAAGGGTTTAAAGTGAGCCGTTTGTGACACCTGTCAGGTGGGATTGAGTTACCTTTATATCCGTGATGGTTCGGCTCATGTTAAGCTCATGTTTCGGATGATATGAGTGTTTAATTGCTGCTGTCATACAGCATGTGCCGCATGCGCTCATTTGCTCAGCTATGCAGAAATGATGCATCTATAGACTGACAGTTGACTAGCTATATAGATAGATATGTAAACATTGTGTAATTTATGTCAGCAGTCCAACATTGAACATAAACTACACATACAGTATACAATATATTATTTATAACATACAGAATACATTAGACCAGGGGTTTTCAAACTGGGGTCTGTAGAAAAGTTAAGAGAAACACTGTAAAAAATTTAAATAATAATAAGGATAGACATAAGATTAAAATGTGATTTAAATAAATAATGAAACAATTAGATATAAATAAAAATGAGATTAAAATAATATAAATGAGATTAAAATAAAGTATACAATTGATTAAAATAAATTGATCAAAATTAATAATTGAAAATTGGATTAAAATAAAATAATACATAGTACAGTACTATGGTGAGTAGGGAAAAAACGTATTGTAACTATAATGTAAAAACCAATGCAACTTAATTAAGAAACTAAATATTTTCCCAATCATATTTTACACATTTATAATAATATATATATATATATATATATATATTTTTTTTTTTTTTTTACAGCATAAACTGGATCTTTATAGATGAAAATATATAGCTGCCTTTTCAGGACAAGGATGATCACATTTGGGTTTCTGTGTCAACTAAAAGACTGAGAACCAATAGACTATATATCAATAATAGACAAATGTAAACAAATCCGACATCAGATCTGTTAAAAATTAATGCAGTTTGTCCCATGCTCATTAAAGAAGCACTAGTATTTCGAAATGATCCCAGCTCATGTTGTTTTTCTTGTGTAGAGATGCCGGGCCTCAGCTGTAGGTTTTACCAGCACCGTTTCCCGGAGGTGGAGGATGTGGTGATGGTGAACGTGCGCTCCATTGCCGAGATGGGCGCGTATGTCAGTCTGCTGGAGTATAACAACATCGAGGGCATGATCCTGCTGAGCGAGCTGTCACGCAGGCGCATCCGCTCCATCAACAAACTCATCCGCATTGGCCGCAATGAATGCGTGGTGGTCATCAGAGTGGACAAAGAGAAGGGTAAAATAAATAGCCTGTTAATTCAATAAGTACGGTTACGGCTGCATTTCTGCTGTTTCATCAGCGCCATCTACTGTCAGAGAGTGAATGTGCATTTTTATTCAGCGTGTCTCCTTCACTCGTTTCATCCGTGTTGGGATTGATTATATCAGAGCATTGGTGTAATCAAGACCAGTCTTACATAACCAAGAGGTGTGGTCAAGACCAGACCCTCGAAGACCCAACAAAAACCAGAACCATTCAAGAGCCAACCGGCAAAATCCTCAGTGTTAAAAGTACTGCTAAGTGTTTATATGTGTCCACAATACAGAGTGTTAACGTAACAATGAGGGTAAACAGAAAAGTTCTCCTTTGCATTTTTCACGTACAGACGACAATGTTGTCAAAATGATCCCCATTCACACGGATCCACGAAATTGATTAAAAACGCTGTCAGGCCAGTAGTTGGCGATGTCACTTTGTAAAGAAACACTACGCATCTATAGACTGAATATGTAATAAGCATGCGCATGACATCACTGTTTTAACAAATTTGCATTTTTGTAGTTTACACGGTGATGATAACGGTATCTTTTTTAAAAACTTGCACTTTGAAACCCGTTTTCAAAAGTTCGCGTTTTCACACCCCCAAAGCGCTGTTGTTGTGTAAATGAATGGACAAAACGCATAAAAAGTTTTCAGTTTTTAGTTCAAACGGTGTCGTGTAAACGGCCCCTGAATCAGTATTGGAGATAATTAGATAATTGAGATGAGTAAGAGTCTTATAAAAACACAGATACAGCAGCCAGAATAAAACTAACATTAAACATTTTCAATAAAATATCAACATCTAAGCCTCTGTTAATTCTCAATAAGAACTTTTGTAGATGACAGAAATAAAAGCAAACTTGTTTGTAATCAGTGAAGCTGGTAATGCTGTTTTACGGGATTCTTATTTTATCTTCAGTTGATTTATCGAAGGCAGTGGCTGAAAGTCAGTTGTAGTTCCTGTGTTTCTGCTCGTCTCTTCTCTTTTGTCTGTTCTTGCTGTTTCTCTTTCCTTCAGTGTTTCTGCTTGTTAACAGCAGGTGTTCATCACTAATGCTCAATCATTCCTCAATTAATCGCTTGATTATCTCATTAACTCATACACTCATTCAGTGTTACTTTAACACCCTGTAGTGTGGACACATATAAACATTTTTAACTCTGAGCTGTGTGGCTCTTGGTTTTGGTCTGGGTCTTGACCACACCTCGGTGATGCAGTATTGTACATTTTAACTGGTTGATGGAAAAGTATTCTAAAAATGCATTCTAAAAATCTAAATAATTCATAATAAGGAATTATTCACTGTATTTTGACCACGATAACATTACCATACATGTTCAATATTGCGACACATTGTATTACTGTATTTCGGCACGTCTAAAGTGTTTTAATTCATTTGGCCAATTTGAGATTGTTTTTCTTCAACAGGATACATAGATTTGTCCAAAAGAAGAGTGTCTCCGGAAGAAGCCATCAAGTGTGAAGATAAATTCACCAAATCTAAAACCGTGAGTATTTGTTTTTTTAATGAAAGTAAAATTAAATTTGTTTGAGAATGTTTTGTTGTTGTTGTTGTGCTGCAGGTGTACAGTATTCTACGGCATGTCGCTGAAGTGTTGGAGTACACTAAGGACGAGCAGTTGGAAAGTTTGTTCCAGCGCACCGCATGGGTGTTTGACGAGAAATACAAGAAACCTGGATACGGCGCCTATGACGTCTTCAAACAAGCCGTGTCGTAAGTGTTCGAGCAGGAAAGGTGCGTTCATGCCGCCTCATAATTACCGTAATTACGATTTGTAAAAAGCTTGTAAAACACGTGTTACGAATTTTCGGAGCGCTCTGACTTGTACCATGTGACTGCTGTATCACCTGATTCATATTGGCATTGATAGTGTTGCCATAGAATCTCATAATTCTGAGTCCAAGGACGTGAACAGCTCCGAGTAGAACGTCACATGTTGTCATCTCATAATTACGGTAATTATAACATGGCATGAACGCAGCATAAACACAGAGTAAGACTTTAAACTGAACATGAACAATGTTTAGCTTGCTTGCTTTTTTTTATTTACAGTGATCCCGCCATCCTGGATGGTTTGGATCTGAATGAGGAAGAGAGAAATGTGCTCATCGACAACATCAACAGACGGCTCACTCCACAGGCCGTCAAAATAAGAGCTGGTATTTTATTATAAAGATTTATTGCACTCTTCACAATACAGATAGATCTAATGAAAATAATTTAAAGTATTTTAATTTACCTTTTTTTTTTTTAACAATGTTGAAAATAAAAAATGATTTCCCATTTATTTTAGTACTTTATGTTCTTATTTCATATTTATTTATTTAAACTAATCCACAACCATAACAGGCGCTTACTAAAACTATTATTTATTTAAAAGGTACACTATGTAACTTTTGGCCCTCTAATGGTTAAAAAACAAAACTGCATGCATTTTGCAGAAGAACATTGGGTCTCATTCACTAATAATTGCGTGGATTATTTTGTATTTGTACGCACCAATGTGCAGCATCCACCTGGATGATGCGACGGCAGCCATATTGTGCCAGAACGCCCACCACACACCAGCTTACAGTGACAGTAAAGACATTTATAATGTTACAAAAGATTCTATTTCAAATAAATGCTGTTCTTTTGAACTTTCTATTCATCAAAGAATCCTGAAAAACTGAAAAAATGTATCACAGTTTCCACAAAAATATGAAGCAGCACAACTGTTTTCAACATTGATAATAAGCAGAAATGTTTCTTGAGCAGCAAATCAGCATATTAGAATGATTTCTGCAGGATCATGTGACACTGAAGACTAGAGTAATGATGCTGAATATTCAGCTTTGATCACAGAAATAAATTACTAAGCAAAGCTTTTTCATTTATGGTGTTTTTTAAATGCAACAAAGTTGAAAGAAGAAAAAAAACTATTTTGGTTACCATCTTATATATGCATTTATGTATGTTTAGCATAACATTTCCTTTTAACCCATCTACAGACATTGAGGTGGCGTGTTACGGATATGAAGGCATTGATGCTGTCAAAGACGCTCTGAGGGCGGGACTTAACTGCTCCACAGAGGCCATGCCTATCAAGGTGTGTTCCTCCTTTAAATTCTGCTGTATGTTTTGGTACCAATTCATGATCTGCAGATTCTGTAATTAGAAACGTATGTTGTTTTTTCTTTAGATAAATCTGATCGCACCACCGCGGTATGTCATGACCACCACGACTCTGGAGCGCACAGAGGGTCTGTCGGTGCTCAACCAGGCCATGACCGCTATAAAGGAGCGGATTGAGGAGAAACGAGGAGTCTTCAATGTCCAGATGGAGGTGAGAAACTTTCAGAGCATCAAAAATGTACTAAATAGCACAGAATATACTTGATCTTTAATTAACAAACACAAGTTGACAAGATTTGTTGTTCGATTGTTAAATGAATCATTCTTTTGTTCAGCCCAAAGTGGTCACAGACACAGATGAAACAGAACTGCAGCGGCAGCTGGAGCGTTTGGAGCGAGAGAACGCAGAGGTGGACGGCGATGACGACGCAGAGGAAATGGAAGCCAAAACAGAGGACTAGATGAAAAAACGGACGGGGCATGAAAACCAACAACTCCTTCAGTGCAGAAATGGTCTCACATACTGTTTTTGCATGGTAGCGGCCAACCAGTGACATTGCAGCAAATTAACATTTACAGAAGTGAAAACCTGATTTTTGTTTTTAACTGGTGGCCTTTTAAACATTTTAACCCATCACAACTATTTCAGCTGATTCAACCATGCAGAGTGAAAACTTTTGATTTTGCAGTTGTAATTTTCGGTGAATTAAAATGTTTCTCGCTCTACTTCAATCTCAGTAAAATTCTGGAAAGTTGTTGGAAGTTTTGTATTCTTTTCCATCTGTTTTCTCAGCTGTCACACATTCAGCATGAGTCATGCAGTTGACACTCTTCTCACTCTTGAATAACAAAAACTATGACGAAAATCTATTGACATTTTCACCAACTAATAAAAACAAGACTAAAATGTTAGGGAGGGACAATTCGGGAAGAGATTCAGTCAGAACCGATTCTGTGCGAGTATTCACAAACACAGTGGGTTATGTCTTAAGTGAACATAAACATCTGGGAGGATATCGGATGTGTATCAGATCCGTGCATTCGGCCTTAAAGTGACAGCAGCTTAATAAACCTGCTGCTTTCCATCATTAATGTTAATCAAATAACAAAAGAAAATCACTCAATGCTCTTGACTGAATAACTTTAATAAGGATTAATCTTTATTTAAATTTTAAATGTCTGCTTGAAAGAATGAAGAATGTATGCGTTGTTATAAAGAATTTATCAATTAAAAAGAAAACCATGTTCTTGTTTTTTTATGTGATGTATTTTATTTAAATTATTTTATGTAAATTTAATGTTATATGTCACAGCACTAAAATCTGTGTCTGTATTGCATGTTCAAACCCTAATATTCATATTAAAAGGTTGATGTTTTCTTTAGGAGTATACAATGAGTTTTGAAATTTTAGAGAAATGCTTGGTGCATTACAATTTAACTAATCCCATTAGATATTAGTCATCTAAATTGTTTTAGTTTTAGTCTTACTAAATATCATTAGATCTTAGTCGACTAAATCTACAGTAGATTTAGTCAACTAAAATAATTCAATGACTAAAATATGACAACTAAATGGCATTTTAGTCCAAAGACTATGACTAAGACTAAATCAAAATTAACACTGCTCTCACGCCACACGTCCATATTCTCACGCAGTAAAAACACATCGTGGAGCAAAGAGGACAATGCACTGACAGACAAGACAGAGCACGGGCAGGTTACTTTTGATATGTAACAAAGTCTCAGCTTTCAAATTTTGTAAGTATTATTATGAAATTCAAACAAATACCGTTTTGGCGCTCTTAATGTGTCGTGACAGATCGCTGTAGCGCCTCAAATCAAGCGGCAGGTGAACCGATCATCTCTTCCGCACTTTACTACTAGTTACAGCACAAAATAAACATGAATGAACATCAGAGGGTATGTTGAAAAATACAGAACAACTTACTGAAATGTATCATGTCCCACGCTCAATCGAACTCTGGATAAAACAGCTTGTAAACAGTCACTTTACATTTACCTTAAAAAAAATTGTCTAAAAATGGCATAGTTAGCAAGAAAAATGTACCCGAGAGGAGCATTTTGCAAAAAAAGCACTGTATTACATATTTTATTTTTACTCTAATACAATTAATAAGTTATTATAACATTATTATTATAAAAACGGCCTTACATTCAATTGTATACAAATCAGTTGTTAACCTTTAATAATAATAATATACCAGCTGACAGGTTTTCCAGTAGGCCTAGTTTACATGAGAAAAAAAAAAAAAAAAAAATTCCTTGAGAAAAATTAACATGTAGTTTACTATATATCCATTTATATATCCAAATGAATCGATATTGAATCGACATCAAAATCGAATTGTAAGCTTATGAATCGAGTCGTGAAATTTGTCAACACCACCCCCAAAAAGTTCTTAAAGCATTTTGAATCATTTTCTCAATTCAAAGTGAATGAATTAAAATATTTTGACAAACAAGGTTTTGTTGAGGGGGAAAAAAACTAAAATGTCTGATTGTTTTTCCTCAGCAAACATGATTGATAGCATTTCATTTTAAAGGTGCAATGTGTAAAATTTGGGAGGATCTATTGACAGAAATGTAATATAATATACATAACTGATTTAAGTGGTGTATAAAGACCTTACATAATGAACCGTTATGTTTTTATTACCTTAGAATGAGCCATCTCTATCTCATACACCGCGGGTCCCCCCTCCATGTCAAGTCGCCATTTTGTGCCGGCATGTTTCTACAGCAGCCCTAAACGGACATACACTCTACAGAGCGCGTTTAGTCAATATGTTGTTCTTCTAAATCGTTCGTGTTTTTAGAGGCAGCTTGCATCGTCACTACGTTGAATATGCACTAAGTAGTATTAGTAGTAGTCGTCTGGTTTATTAGAAGCAGAGACCTTTCTTTGTTAGAAGAAACCTCATTGCTTCACACAGGCTACTCTGCTGTCTCAGACGACGACATCTTTGTGTTGTGTCGGCCAGAAGGCCACCGTAGCTTCTCCGAAAGGGAGGGGTGTGCGCCGTTAGTTGCAGTTCCCAACCTCACCGCTAGATGCCGCTAAAATGCACACATTGCACCTGTAAATTAATCAGCATTGCTTGAGAACCCCAATGGTTACTCAGTATTTACTTAGATAATTATAAAACCACTTATCCACTCATTAGTAATAACATTTTATAATGTTAAATTCACTGTCAATTCTAAATAACACTAAAAACCTGGATATTAATGACCTGAACTAATTAAAAACACTGCAAACTTTTCCACTGCAAAATTTGTTGGGATTTTTTTTTTTACTCTTACATTAACAAAGTACAAATCCCACAAACTAATAAGTATACTAATCAAGTATTTTACACCCCTTAAAATAACACATGCAAAGTCAATTATTAATATGTTAATATTCAAGTGTTTTAATTTTACTGTTGCTGAATTGTGGCCTCTAGCTCCCAAGTAAATATGCAGGAATTAACATGCCACTTCAAAGCTGAAACCAGGACAGAACACAGTAAAATGCACACAAAATGATTTTACTAAAAAAAAAAAAAAAAATCACTTTTATTCAAAACACATCCACTGATAAGTACAAAAACAAAGACAATCGTTTTCATGTAATTCAGTTTAGCGAGAGACCTTGTGAACAGTGCTGGGGTCCAATCAACTGGTTTTGTTTTAGCGGAACAACTGGGGAAAACTCTTTGGTACGGTTGGTGAGGGCGACCAAAAGAACAGAAATGGTAAAATCACAACCCAGACGTGACTGGCAATCAATACAGTAAGAATTTACAATGGGTACTCACAGGAAGAACCGCTAACACCGGGCAAGATGACGCTACACTGAAGATGGATTCAACAGGAAGGCCCTGAGAAATCAAACCTCTTCCTCTCGGTAGCTAAAAACAGACGCTTAGAGTCGGTGCTCGCGGCTGCCGCAGTCTTGTGGAGGCATCTGGGACGTGAAAAATGAAACGGCTCAATATTTATTAACTCCAAAGTTTGGAAATGGTCGAGTTTCCCAAGTTGTTTTTAAACCTAGATGAGCTGTCCAGCCCAAACGGGAAGTAAAAAGCAAAGTTCATTTGCATTCAATGCTTGTTCATTTCCCAAGTCCAATCTTCTTGGCTTCAGTTTCATAAATCAATAGCCTCCACATTTTAACTATGAAGACCTCGGCCTCTTCATCCAGCACCTGAGGAGACGAGGGAAAATAGTTAGATAATGTGATCAGCCATAACGACACAATTGGAGTCTTCAAAATGCTGCGAAAGACCAAACTTACCATCGCAACGTCATCTAAGATCCCTTGTGGTGTACTGTGGGCCATCACCTGAGAAGAAACAGCAGCAGTCATTCTTAAAGACTTATTGATTCATCTGGAAGTCACTTTGGATAAAAGCATCTGCTAAATGATTAAATGATCTAGTACAGAGCAATTACTGAGATTTAAATCAACTCGTTCAGAACGTGTCACAATAACGATGTCGCAATCAACACAAGACCGTCCACATTTTCTTAACACTTGTTACTCATTTTATATGTCAAGAGTACAGCCAATCATATAAATTCTTGCACAGATAGAACTATGAAGTCTTAAAGGTACATTAGCAAGAATGGCCGTTTAACTCTTTCCCTGCCATTGACTGAAGTTTAGGTCATTTATGACGCAACGTTTTCCCGTCATTGACGGAATTTTCCAGCAATCCATGTTTTCACTGCGGTTATACAGTAGGGGCGCTATTAAGCATCTTATGATATAGTAAAGAATCTCCAGATCCAGAAACAAGCGATAAAAGCATGTAAAATAACACTTGGGCTTCAAAAATGCTCTATGGGTGACGTCTATGGGTGACGTCACGGACACTAAGTCCAATCAGTCTAATCAAAATCTCACTCAAACAAGGTAACCAAAGTTGGCAATCCTGTATCATAAAACTCAACACAACGGGAATCAAAACAATGAAATCCCACTGACTGAGCTTAAATCACAAATGGTGGCAAAAACCTGTCAAGAAACCTTAGAAACACCTACTGTAAAAAAGTTGCACTCCAATTATCTTTGTTTTGTTTACATTTTACAAGAAAATACTATTTCAGTCTTTCTACTTTGAAATTTCATGTTTAATTCAATGCGTTACTTTGTAATTATGTCTGAAATTTACTAACAATTTCTGAGTGAACAAATGGTTTCAAAGTATATCCTACACCAATTTTATTTCAGTGTAGAATTTAGCCATTTTGATTTGTCTTCAATTTCACTTGAAATGGTCTTAAAATGTATGCACTATCATTCTGAAAGAAAATAAAAATGTAGCCATTATTCACCTTCAGTGCTTGGACTCTAATGAAGAAAACGGCCTTACCTTGGAGCAAACAAAGTCAACTAACGTGGCTTCTTCTTCACCAATGTACTCTACAATCTTCTTATTGATCCATGGTCGAATACGCTTCTCCATAAGTGTCTGTGAATGGTGAGGATATTCAAAAACACAAGTTATACAACATTAAAACACAGCTGAACAAATAAGCAGCAACACCACCATAGAACGACAAACATCACTCTTACCGTGTCGACGACGGACCAGTCGAGCGGGTAGTTGAAAAGCTCTGGTTTGGCAGTGGGAATCTTCTCGATCAGACTCTTGATGTGTTTGCGCTTCTCTTCCGTATTGACTCCTTTGCCGCCGCCCACCACACCCAAGTCTGCTCCCTTCTCCTCATCCTCATAGTCTAAAGGCACCAGCTTCCTTTTCCGAGGCGCCTCGTCCACCTCATCGTCGTCGAAGCGGTTGAAGACGCTTTCCACCGGCAGCTTCTTCCGTTTGGCTACGCTGGGCTGTCCCGGGCTACCAGACGAACCTTACGATGGGATAAAAACAAACATTTATTTACATATTCGCTTTATACAATGCGGCTTGCTTCAAAGCAGCTTCACAGTACAGAAAATAACAGTATTAATTTTGCAAAGTTCTTCAATTATGAAACTATTTCAGCTGTAAATCAGCTCTATAGAAGAAAATAGTCATTCAGCTCAATTCAGTTAAATAACTATTGATTCAATTCATCAATTGAATTTATCAATTATGAAATATCAATTCAGATTTAAAGCAGTATAATACAAATTTACTGACTTAGTTATGAATAAAATGTATAAAAGTAAAAAAAAAAATGTTTTTTTAAATACTATATTTGAATAACTTATTTTTCATTAAACAAAAATCTGTTTAAAATGAAATATTTCATTTAAATACTATTAAATATTACAAATTGAACAATTATCAATGTTTCAAAAAAATAAAAAATAAAAATCATTTAAAAATAAATGTATTCAAATAGTATTTAAATGTATTTTATTATTTAATTTTGTTGTTTTTAATAAAATATTATTATTAATGCTATTATTATCTGTTAAAAAACAGTGCTGATGCAACAAAATTAATCAATTATGAAAAGTCAATTCAGATATAAAGCAGCTCTACAGAAGACAATTACTCAGCTCAATTTAGTTCAAGTTTAGTTTTCATCCAATAGTGTCAGTGCAGGATATTATGTGAAAACTAGTTTTATTTGTTATTGGCCATAACATCCTGATCCAAAAATTTTCTGAAATCAAACTCACCTAGTTTGAGGCTAAGGCCGATCTTGGGGCGGTTCTCATCCTGGAGCTGGACCTCCGGTGGTGAGTTCTCGTGAGGGATGATTATGCCGCAGGGCGACTCTTCTCTGGGCGTGTTGGGAGTGGCGTTACCGCTGGCTGAAGACACGGAGGGGGCGGCCATGATGGGCCGCATGGTGGGTTTGAGGCAGGGCTTAGACTCCTCTTCATCCTCTAGATCCTCCCCTTCCTCTACATCATCATCAGAGGGGATGTGAGCATGAGTTTCTACGGGTACCTTACGCCGATCTCGATCCCTGCCTCGGTCTCGCTCTTCTCGAGAGGGTTTGTGTTCCCTCTCCTCCTCAGGCTCAGGCTTCACGGGCGGCTGACGTAAACGTTCTGCCTCTTCCTCCATCTAATCAACACACACACACACAAAAGAAAAAAATACAATTTTTGTAAAAAAAAAAAAAAAAAAAAATTCAGTAAGATATGAAACAGAAGAGAGCACAACAGTGACCAGTTTGGTTCCAGAAGTACTAAGAAAGCTCTAAGCCACAAAACACATAAAATTACTGACTCATTATGAATAAAATATACTAAAAAAAAAATTAAAAATTATAAAATAATTCCTTTAAATATTATTTCAAAAATTTATCAATTTTTTTTCATAAAAAATAAATAAAATTACATAAAACTTTCAAATATATTCAAATGAATGATTTTTTTTTTAATAAAATGGTTATTATATTATCAGTATGTTATTAAATAAACGTAAAAATAAATATATTCAAATATAATATTTAATTTATATTCTCATAAAAATTAAATGAAATAATTCATTTAAATAGTATATTTGAATATTTATTTTTTAATTTATATTAAATATATTTAAATAAATAAATGAATATAAATATATTTGAAGCATATTTGTAAAACAGAAGTAAGAGAGTGACATCATTCGAACAGTCCAGTCGTGGACTCACCCTGCGCAGCTCAGCGTCTGGATCAGGATGTCCTTCTGCTAGCAGCCTCTGTCTGATCTCCTCCAGCTCTTCTTTCTCCCGTTTCCTGTCACGTTCATCCAGCTCCATCTCCTTCTCTCTGTCCCGCAGTCGCTTCTGAAGAGCGCTGCCCCTGCAGGCAAAGCAGAGTAACAGAAACCGTTTAGGTCACATCGAAATCTCATTATTTTTCAGATGGTCTATTGCATACTGTACTCAAAAATGTCAAGAGATGGCTGAAATCACCAGATAAAATTGATATTACATTTATGAGAATCAGTTCATGATGTTCATGGCATTAAATCTTTGTAAGATATTCAATGTTTTGAGTCCCTTAGCAAGTAAACTAGACAGCCATCAGTTATCAAGGTTATATGCTATTTCAGATCTATCTGCCTTTAGATGTTATGTCAAAAGGCAAATTATACACGCAGTGGTACACAGAACTCACTTGTAGTATTTTGGGTCGTCTCTGTCATCATCATAGTCTTCCAGAAACTCCTTCAGCCGTTTCCCTTCTTTAGCCTGAGAGGACATATACTTAATAAATATATTTTATGCCAAATAGATTAGGCTGAATTGCTCATTTAAATACATTGAGAAAAGGTTGTTTAACCATTTCACGCCGGCGTTCCTCCTCACGCTCCATCTCCTTGCTGTAGTCTCTGGCTTTCTTCCTCTCTCTGAGCTCCCAGTTCTTCAGACGCTGTTGACGACAGTAATTAAAGAAAATAAATAGTCTATCAAAACAGCTAATCGTCCAATAATGTGATCAGACAGACTGAATACAGACAAAGAAAGATCACTCACCTCCTGATACGCCGCCTCTTTCTCTCGCAGCTTCCTCTCCAGTTTGCGCCGTTCGTATGCCTCTTCCTCATCTTCCTCACGATCACGCTTCTTCTCCTTATCTCGGTCTCTATCACGACTCTGTTCTCTGAAAACAGACAACACCCAATCGCATGTGATGTGAGACATATATATTTTGAAGCTCTACAAAAAATATTATACAAAAAAGATGACATTTTTTTAAATTAAAATTATCATAATTAATCTGTGTGTGTATATATATATATATATATATATATATATATATATATGTGTATATATATATATATATATATATATATATATGTGTATGTGTGTGTGAGAATGTGTGTGTGTGCATGCGCGTGTGTGTATATATATATGGGGTGTAACGGTACACAAACATGACGGTTCAGTACGTACCTCGGTATTGAAGTCACGGTTTGGTATGGGTTCGGTACATCAGGGGGGAGAAAACTAAACATAAAATTGCTTCTTTTTTATTAAACAGTGGTTTATCGAAATAAATTCAATTCAAAACTCTTTAAATAAATTAAATTATAATTAACATTTTCTTAAGGATAAAAAACAATCTATCTCAGCTAACACTGTAAACTATATACAGGGAGCCCTTTCTTACACATTACCATAATTACAATTAACAACAGAGCATAAACTATTAAATTCAGTTGCCATTTATTTTTAGCTATAATTTATCAACACTCAAAAAAAAAAAAAAAAAAAAAGAAGGTAAATTGCACATAAGGCAGGTTTTGCAGGTTTTTCTAAATGTAATTATACAATTATTTTTCTACTTCAGTTCATTTCTGAAACATGATCATTTACACAGTTACTGTCATAACTTGTTTTCATGACAAATTTATTTAAACATTAAATAATTAAGACATTACTAACAGGTAAATTAAACAATGAATATATAAGCTAATATAGCGCATATATTTAGTGAAAAGTTAATTTCTCTAGTGAACTAACATGTTGTGGACACTAAATGACTTGCCTGAGGTAAATGTAATGCTACACGAGATATTATTCTCAAGCCGTTTTATTGTTGTCTTTCTGCGGTTGAAACACTGGTTGAGAGATTACACATAAACATATCTATGTATAGATCGTCTGTTCCTCTTCTTCTGCTCTTTTTCCTGTTGTGGCGGTTATCAAAAGAGCGTTGCATTACCACGTGCACCCCCTTCTGGACTGGAGTGTGGATTGCCTGTGACTGACTGCATTCGTTTTCCTGACTGTACCGTGACGGTTCGGGATGAATATATGTACCGTTACACCATATATATATATATTATATACACACACACACACCTTTTAACAAGTTGTATATTCATAAAGAAATAATCATAAATAAAATGAGATAAATGACAAAATGTTAATATAAATATATATTAGGGCTGCACAATTAATCAAAATTAAAGCGAATGCAATTTGGCAAAGGCTGCATTTTTTTTATGCACAGCTTGTCAGTGAAGCACGGATAAATGCAGTAGTAAATGCTGCTCCGTCTGAAAGCCAGAGGGCGCTCTGGCGCAGAAATTCCAAATATGCCCCGCAGAAGTACGATAACACACGTAGTTCCAGGAAATCCCTATGAGAATCATACTATCGCTGTAGCTGAATAAGCAGAAGATTGAAAAGCTTTGATTGATTAAACATGACTAATAAACACACGACTAGGACAATATATGGATTATCTGAGTTCTTCAAGCCTTCTCGGGTATTTTCATGATAATAAAGTACATTCATAATGCAATGCTAATCGACATAGCCTTTATCACTGTATAGAATACTGTGAAATAATATGTTGTGTGCCTTATTCTGTGTAAGAAGCCACATCATCTCACAGAAGGATGTTATTTCAAACACTCATGTGACGTTATGAAGTGACATTATTAAAACATGTTCGTTGGACAAGAGGTTCATAAATGCTTCACGTTTGGAAAGATGTTTAACACGTGCTGCTTTTTCAAATGCACGATATAAGCGACTCAAACTCAGTGCTTTGAGATGGAGCAGCATTTACTACTGATCACAGAGCCGTGCTTCACTGACAAGCTGCGCATTAAAATAAATCGCGGCCTTTGCGATTTCATAATCGCACTAAGCCAGATTGGTTTAAGAGCGATTTTGTGTTAATTGCGATTAATCGTGCAGCCTTAATATATATTTATGAATAAATATCAAATATTCATATATTCATAAATATAAATGTTGATAAAGAACGATATAAATGTGAAAATGTTAAGATGAATATATATATATATTTTTTTTTTAATGAATAAAAATATTAATAAATATAAAAATACAAATTGTTGAAAGGTATTTTATATATCATTGAGCACTAGTGATAACTGATGGGAAAATTGGTGGAAACTGAAGGGAAACAAGACACAAACACTTGATCACGGGAGGTTTGGTGTACCTGGATCGACTGCGGTCTTCGCTGCGGTCACGACTTCTGTCTCTCTCCCAGTCTCTCTCCCTCTCACGCTCTTTCGTGCGCTCGCGGTCTCGATCTCTTTCTCTCTCCCTCTCGCGTTCTCGCTCTCTCTCGCGCTGCTCCCTCTCTCGGTCCTTCTCCCGCTCGCGGTCTCGGCGTTCGCGTTCCCTCTCGCGCTCCTTGTCTCTCTCCTTACGTTCGCGCTCCAGCTCTTGCCTCTCCTTCTCTCTCTTCCCCTTTTCTTCTTCCAATTTCTGTGGGAAAACGTGGAAGGTAAGTTTTTAGATTAGCGACTACTCATGCACAAGACGACTAAATAACACTATCACTTTATGAGGAAGTGGTTTACAGTCCCTGCCATTCACATATTAACACATATAAAGAGACCAAAAGTCTAAGACCAGTAGAGAAAATTATTAAAATTAGCATTTTTTTTTTTAAACAAATACGCTGAATTATAAATTATATTATCAGGACAACGAGTGAAAATTTGATTTGCAAAACAAACATGAATCTACAGAGTCACATGATCAAAAATCTATTTAAATTAGTAACAGAATCTTAAAAGTGAAGTGTGTAATTTTGAGTTGAATAAAAGGAAACTAAAATTTTGAATAAAAGGAAACCTGGAAACCACTTCTGAGATATAAATTCGACATTGCAAACAACTGAATTAGATGAGAAACAGTTGAGGGCGCTGTAATATCCGTCTCATCACATGATCAATAGAAAGAGGCTTCAATCCTTGTGAAACTAGTTGTTTGTGCACTTACAGGTGTTGACTAGCGACTCACAGTGCTTCCGTGGCCCTACAAGCCTTTATTGTTAGGCCTGGGAGGAAAAGCAGGTCAAAGGATTCACAAGGAAAAATAAAAAATACAGACTATTCTCTTTGCTTTCAACAATCTGACAAACAACTTCCAGACATTTTGAAAACGTTGTGACAGGAGCATTGCATACTGTATTTGTTAGATTTGTTTCTTTTTCTTTGCAGTTTCTCTGTGGTTTGGATAGAAAAGGCAACAAACGAAGGTGTAGAGACTGCTTACCCCACTGCAGATGACACGAGCCTCGGAGGATCTGACTGAGCGATTATGAAACGCACTGAAGTCCAGCATGACACCCACGGCTTTAGCCTCATTTCAACAGCTCTCACAGCACAGTTTGCCAAAATATCCATCTGGAGTGACATCTATCAAAAGCTTCTACTTCCCAGAATGCTAAAGTCCCCTGGATTAATTATAAATATAATTAAAAGAGTCTAATTTTACTACGACACATGCTGAACTATTTCATAAGCGCTGAACCGTGGGTGTTATGCAACTCTGAACAGCAGCAGCAAATGAACATGTAGACAGGAGGTGAAGACAAGACAGGAAAATAAAATAAACTCCGGACAGAGGTATTAATCGGAAAACAATTACATACTTATTTAAAGGATGCTTTTAAATTGACTTTGATTCAAAGTGACGCTGCTTTTAAATAACATTTCTACTGGTGAATTTGGGTTGTGTTTTAACAGGGAAACAAGACAGCATCTTTAGATCAGTGAAATATCAGTTTATATTAAGTCTTCATTTATAACTAGTAAGAACTAATATTACATTAATAACTACTTGCACATGTAAAGTATTGCTATGTGTTCTGGGTGGTTTGTAGCATGTTGCTACTCATTTGCTAGGGTGATATGGGTGGTTACTAACTGGTCCAATTTAATTTAAATAAAGCTGAAATAAAATATAGATAATAGATAAACTTAAACTAAACAATTTTTTTAAAACAAATTAGAAGTGCTGCCTTGGCAACTAAATGAAAAAATGTGTTTTAATTGAAGTACTAAATATACTAAATTACTAAAACCAAAAATAAATGAAAGCTAAATAGAAATATAAACATTAGTAATAAAAATGAAAAGGCACATTAGATTCCTAAAGCTTAAACTAAAATTAAAATAATTTAAAAATATATAAAATAAAATAATCTAATTTAAAATTATTAATAAATACTACAATAGTATAAAAATAATACTAAAATAACACTGTTGAAGACTGTAAACTTCAGTTTTTGACCCATATATTTTTTTAAAAATATTATATACAGTACCTGTCAAAAGTTTGGAAACATTGCAATTTTTTAATGTTTTTGAAATAATTTAATAAGTTAATATTCTGAAATAATATTGCAATTTCATTTTATTGTTTTCTTTGTGAATATATTGTAAAATGTAGTTTATTTCTGTGATCAAAGCTGAATTTTCAGCATCATTACTCCAGTCTTCAGTGTCACATGATCCTTCAGAAATCATTCTAATATGATGATTTGCTGCTCAAGAAACATTTATGATTATTATCAATGTTGAAAACAGTTGTGCTGCTTCATAATTTTGAGAAACTATGATACCATTCAAACATGTGGTGATTTTTTTTTTAAAGAAATTAATACTTTTATTCAGCAAGGGCACATTAAATTGATCAAAAGTGACATTTATAATGTTAAAAAAGATTTCAATTTAATAAATGCTTTAATAAATGAAAATAAATGCTGTTCATTGAACTTTCTATTTATTAAAGAATCCTGAAAAAAAAAAAAAAAAAAAAAGTATAACAGTTTCCACAAAAATATGAAGCAGCAAAAACTGTTTTCAACATTGATAATAATCATAAATGTTTCTTGAGCAGCAAATCAGCATATTAGAATGATTTCTGAAGGATCATGTGACACTGAAGACTGGAGTAATGATGCTGAAAATTCAGCTATGGGACTTTTTGCAATTGTAATTGTAATTCTGATCAGCTAGAAACTCAAACTTCATGATTGGAGGAATCATTCATGTCTTACGCACAACTGGTGCGAGACGGATGATGTGTTGAAGTTAAATACTTAGAGTTTTAGGATACTTCATGAATTAGATCTTAGCTGTTAATTTCTGCACCCAGTTTTGTAGTAATTCTGTGCGACTTTAGCAGTACAAAATGTGAAGACGAAAGAAAACTAAAAAAAGTAGACATTCAGTGAGCACACAAACACACTTAAACACTTAACAGGAAAAGAAAAGAGTGCAAGCAAGCAGGAATGAAGAGAGATGCTGGCAGACTCAATCACAAAGCGAATTCATACCTGTAAAATCTTCAGAAAGTCCGTGTGCTGTGGAGGGGCGCCCCCTACTTTCACAAGAGCCGAATGGGCCAAATCACTGTTATTCAAGTCAGCAGTATTTATTATAGCACCAACATCACTTTTACTAGCAGACCCACACAGGCTCACTGGCCGCCCATGTCTTGGAGAACCAGAAAATATGTAGTTTACCAGCTTATCGCGTTTATAAGCACCGCAAAGTTGATCTCACACACACTTTTGACACCCTTGATATTATTTCGACATTAAAACCACCCCGAATGAGCTGAACATCAGAACGAGTCGGTGCAGTTGCCCCTGTGCGAGTCCTCCTGAAGGGGGCGCCCGGTACAAGTAGAGAAAAATGGAAAGCTCATACTTACATCCTATCCTTGCAACTTTTTCCAAAGCTGTGAGATTCATCTTGGTTTAGTCACCATATGATCTCTATCATAATGGTGGGGTTTAATGAATAGATTAGCTTTTAGGGAAGTGCACAGAACGTCCATGCATTGTATGTGTGACTACATTTCCCACCCTTAACATGGAGGCCACGCTACAGTTTACAGTGCTAAAAATGCTCTGGACACAAATGAGGCCTAATTTCTGCTCTATATCAAATTAAATCTTAAATGTAATCAAAGTTTTGCTGTAATCTTATTCATGCTGGTATGTTGTCAAACTAATCTAGGTGTAAGAGGCTGTTGTGCTCTACCTGTGATATGGAGTAAATTAGCATGTATTTTACCTTATGGGTATCGCGGAATTTGTTGATCTCCCTGGAAATCAAATCTCTTTTGTCATCTTCCATTTCCATGGCATTGATGTCATCCTAAACAGCCAAAGACAGGAAATATAGAAAACATGGTTAATCTGCGACCTTATCTACTTATATGACTGACATTATGGAAGGCAAATGTGTGGCGATCACTTCTTATGTTTTCAAAAGAAGTCTCTGATATTTGATCAAAAGGGAAATATGGTTTTCTATTTTAATATTTTTTAAAAATGTAATTTATTCCTGTGATCAAAGCTGAATTTTCAGCATCATTACTCCAGTCTTCAGTGTCACATGTTCCTTCAGAAATCATTCTAATATGCTGATAATATGCATATAAACAAATTAGTAAAGTCAACAGATTTTACTAATAGACCTATAATAGGCTAACAGACCCACTGTAATTTGCCTCCAAATCTCAGGTGAAAATGGTCATTTTGACCAAAATGAACTAAAGCCAACCTCGCCCTTCTTGTCTCTCCTCTTTTTGCGGCGACTCGACTCATCGTCCTGTGATGGAGCATTGAGCTCGCTTGAGTACTCCCGGATCAGGCCATCAATAGCACCTTTAACAATTTGGTCCCGCTTCTTAGTTTCTTCATCCAGAACCTCCTCTTCCTCTTCACCAGCGTCCTCTGCCTTGCCATTCTGCCAGACACACAGAAGATCATAACTCAGTATCTTTTTGTGGCTAAACGCATCTGATATTGTCACAAAATACCAGTAAAATTTCACAATTGTGGATACCAGTTGCAAAATCTAACATGCAATTGAAAACAAATACTCTTCTCAATAAGTGAACACTGTGTAAGTAATTAAGTAAACAGTACTTTTTATTTTAGTATCAGCTTGATATCAAACTAGTATCATACTAACTCCATTTTCACTGGCAGTCTTCTTCTTTGCTTTCCACTCATCTAGTTGTGCTTTGGTTTTGGCATCGACTTTGACCAGAAGTTTCTTTTCTCCAATCTGCAGCTCATGTAGCAGCCGTAGAGCTCGTAGAGTAGATTCTGGCTCTTTGTACTCACAGAAACCAAAAGCTGAAAGCAAGAGAACAAAAAATGTCTTTAAGTAGCCAGTCTGGCACTTTCATACATACACAGCCAACAAACTGAGCTTAAATGAAATGAGATCAGGTGTTAAAAACATATTTACCTTGGAGTTTCCCTGAGGCGCCTTGAACTCGTTTCCAGCTCAACACCAAACCACATTTCTGAAACACAATTGGTTATCGTCAATATGAATCAAACTAACACTAAGTATGAAATGTAACTAAGAATTATTTCAATTTAGATTAAAACTCAAACCATTATCAAGTGAAACTTTTTCATCTCTGGTGCAAAGTTCTCTACATTGCTGAGTGCATAAGACTGTATTGTTATTCTTTAAAGGGATAGTTTACCTAAAAATTAAAATTCTGTCATTAATTACTCACGTTTATGTCATTCCAAACCCGCAAGACTTTTGTTCATCTTCGGAACACAAATTAAGATATTTTTAATGAAATCTGAGCAATTTCTGTCCCTCCATTGACAGCTACGCAACTACCACTTTGACGCTTCAAAAAGTTCATAAAGAGATCGTAAAACTAATCCACATGAATTGAGCGGTTTAGTCCAAATTTTCTGAAGAGACTCGATCACTTTATATGATGAACAGATTGAATTTAGGCTTTTATTCACATATAAACATTAATCAACTCACACATCAGTTGTGGTAAATGGAAGCTCAAGCATGTTTGCTTGACGTGCAAGAACCAGTGAGGTTCATTCTCGTGTTACGCAGCACGTTTGAGCTTCCGCAAGCACCAATGAGGTTCATTCTCGTGTTACGCAGCACGTTTGAGCTTCCACAAGAACCAATGAGGTTCATTCTTGTGTTACGCAGCACGTTTGAGCTTCCACAAGAACCAATGAGGTTCATTCTTGTGTTACGCAGCACGTTTGAGCTTCCGCAAGCACCAATGAGGTTCATTCTAGTGTTACGCAGCATGTTTGAGCTTCCGCAAGCACCAATGAGGTTCATTCTCGTGTTAGGCAGCACGTTTGAGCTTCCGGAAGAGGTTTGTTCTCACGTGTCAAACAGGTTCGGTTGAGCTTCTGTTTATGTTCAGTGATCAATGTGAGGGTGAGTAAATTATGACAGAATTTTCATTTTTGGGTGAACTAACCCTTTAAGACTGGAGTCACTGGAGCTGATGTGGTCATACTCACGGCCAGCAGCTGTCTGATGAGCATGTCAGAGGCTTTCTCAGAGATGTTTCCCACAAATACAGTGGTTGTGGGACCACTGTTGTCATCGTCATCTTTTGCCCTAGCAGCTGCACTTTCCTTCCTGGGAGCAGCCATTTTACTAACCACAGACATCGTCGTGGGCACAAGAACCTGATACATCACATCACAATTAATATGCAGCCATGTGACAAAAAATGTGATTGTGACTGTTATAAAACTGGCACATGGTTTCTCTCTGAAATACTGATTCAACAGTTCACTGATTCAAGCATCACTATGGCGTATTTTTGTACTAAAATGTTTTTGTACAAACATATCGTCGCTGTGCGTCGGAAACCTTCTATGTAACTAAACAACGCATTGTTATAGATGATATTGTGACTTTATATGTGGTCGAACACTTGCATGTGTCATTATATTATTAACATTTTACCAAAATCAAGCTCAAATGGAGTTACGAGGTTTTTGACCAGCAAATTTCGGACATACTTGTTTTATGCATTATTATAAAGGCTGCGTCTAAGGCAGTAAGTGGATTGCATTTTGTTCATTGTAGCTATGTGGGTGCTCAGTTTTGTTTTTTTGATAGGGCCAAAATCTTATGTTATAAAAGATGAAGTGCTTTGCACAGGCTATTTAAGTATCGGCTATGACTCGATTACAAATGCTAGACTAAGACACTGCAAATACATAAAACATTAACCTATATATATTGTTCTTTATTTACCGTTCCATTGCAAACAAGCAGAGACCGTCCAAACTGCGTCCGCCACTTCATTCAAGATTCAAGAAGCGGGTGGAGTTATGAGGTTTGACAGACAGTTTGAGGATCCAATGGAGATACAAGGTTTAGTCACAAGCTCTTTTTAATACTTTTCATTGGTTAAATATTTGCAAAACCCACAGACACACATAAAGGATGACTAATAGTAATGATTTATAAAAATAAAATAAAATAAAAATGACGAAACATGGAGATACGAAGTTTCCGCCTAACAGCGACGATACGCAAGTAAATATTGCTGTTTATTACTCTGTATAGTTGCATATAAATAATTTATTAAATATCATTGTTCCTTGTGTTATTTTATTGAAAAACCTGCCTTGTTTTAACTAGACTGTTACTGTCTTAGTTCTTAGTTCTCAAACATTTTGAATTTACTTTGCAGCAATGAGAAAAACACCCTTTAAAGGCATTTCTGAGCAAAATACTTCAGAAAAAAAAAGTAAAAAAGAAATAATTTTTATAGTGGAAAATACCTGAAACGACTAAACAACTAATACAAAATAATAATTTTTTCCCTATAATTAACGAATATTACCGTAGGGGCAGGAGTCATAATCCCCATGTGGACAGGAATCATTGGGGTTCCTAGGGGGTAAAAAAAGAACAACATCAGAAAATATTTACCCTAATTTAAAATTGTCATGTAAGTCACCTATTATAATAATGAAAATCAGGTGGATTAAACTGGATATTTAAGCAAATTTAACATATAAACAGTTCATCCAGCAATTCATAGCATAATTAAACGATCCTATATTTCTCAGAAATATTTCATCAGTCCAAAACGTAGTTGTCAAAGTTTTCACAGTTGACAGTTTTAAGCTCACTGATGTTCTGGACTCCCATGAATGCTGCCATTATAATTAACATTTACATTTTTGCATTTGGCATATGCTTTTATGCAAAGCAACTTCAAGGTGCACATTTCGCCAGCATGCATTCCCTGTGAATTGAACCCATGACTTTGCCATTGCTAACACAATATGTCTACAGAAAGTCTGATATATCTAATTTATCTTAATTACCGGGAGGCATCGATGGTGGAAATCCAGCAAACTGTGGTGGAGGGATTCCTGGTGGCATCGTTGGGATGCCTATTTGTGGCCGGTTGAGATGAGGAGGGAAAGACATCTTGGGCAAAACACCCACCTAATACAGAAGAGAAACACATGTTATTAATGACTGTAAATAACAGGGGCTTGTCAATGATATGTCAAAAATGTTTAGGCTGCTACAAAACAGTCAGATCTTATCTTAAGTTAGTTCTGCAATTCCCCTCATATTTTTATTCTATATTACAATTACTTCACACAGATGCGATGAATGTGCTTGAGTATAAAGCTGCTAAATTGTACATTTAACAGAGTAACAGCACATAATCAAACACCAAATCAGTCAAGCTTATTTGTCAGCTCTAAATCAGCCAGAAATCGACCTGAAACCAGCTGAAAGGTCTGAAATAAACCTGAAATCAGTTGAAATGTCTGAAATTAATCTAAATAAGCTAAAATCACCCTGTCATAAATAAAAAGTCCTCTAAACAAGTAACAATCAACCTGCGAACAAGCTGAAAGTGCTGAAATGAAATTGAAATCACATGTAAAGACTGAAAATCAACCTTAAATGAGATTGAAGGACTGAAAACGAGTTTAGATTAACCGAAAGACCTGAAATCAGCGAAGTGGTCTTAAATCAATTCAAAGGCCGATTTCACATTGGTATAACGTCTCGCAATGTGGCTGATCATTGACGTTAGCTACGCAAATAAACAGGTGTATGATAGCTAACGCGCTTAAGCGATGAAATTACGTTGCTTTTGAGGTATTTAATAATTTTAAACCAATAAATCAGACCGGTTTGTCAGAAAATAACAGCGGGAATCGTTTCAGTCATACCGGGTAACAGCTAGCCGCGAGCTAACGTTCACAAAAAGCCTTTATTTTGACCTCTCTCAACGAATTAATTCGTTTTATCAAAGTCTTGTACGAGACAATGAAAATATGAACTCAAAAAGAAAACTAATAGCTTAATAAATATTACTCACTCAAATCAAATCGATATCAACTCGCTTCTCGCACGGAAAGTTCACCGGATCCGTGGTAAAAGCAACGAGCGACCGAACCTGCAGTTTCCGGTGAAATGGAATTCTGGGAAAATAATAGGCAAGTTAAAAGACCTCCGATTACAAAACAACACAATAAAATAAACAAATTACAAGAAAATACAAAATCAGTACAACAACAAATCTTGATCTTGTTCATTGATTTTCAGCATATTTCATTTGTTACACAGAATGAGATTCAGGATGTACTTCATAAAAATGATAATAATGATTTATCTGTTGAGAGCATTAAAAGCGTTCAAAAAAATAATTAAAAGAAAAACAACAATATAGCATGATGATAGTATTTAGTTAGCCTTCTTTTAATTGTAATAATTTGGCTAAATTGTTAATATTTATTATTCTATTTAATATTCACCTTTGCAAAATATAAGTAATATGTAAACATTTGCAGGTTAGCCAACATTATGTCCCTATAAATTGCTGTTCTATTATTGTTGTACTGTTCTTTATAACTAGCCATATTCTCTGTTGATTTAACAAATCATGACTCTAAAATGTCCAACTTAGCAGAATTATTAATTAACTTCAAAGCTTTTATATTTGTATTAAATTAACTGCACATTAGCACAAAGAAAATGTACCAATTTAATCTCTGGGCGAATCTCACAAAAACTGTCAATATATTTCAAGGTCAAATTTACCTCAAAATTAAGAACATTAAACGTATATTTTTAGACATAATTTCTAACAGTTTCTCTTTTAATTCTGGGCTGAAATATAACCCGGACATTTCTTGTTCATATTCTCCCTTAAACTGCATTTGAGTGACAGGTGACGTCAACGAAGGCGGGATTTTCATGGAAAGTGCTGGAAAGAGACAAAGCGCCGCTAGTCATTACGCCTGATGTTCTTCCGATGCAAAACGTAGTGCGATCGATTATGCTTTATTATGTGCATTTCTTTCGCTACATTTCCTGACTATTTTACTATTTCATGTTTATTATGACAAAAAAACTATTTTGAGAACGTGAGAATTGTATAAAGACCTTCCTATCAGTGAAGTACACATTTTGCGCGCATCTCCCCAAATATTACCTGATTTTATAACTGTTCAGTGCTCATTGTCTTACTACCTAAAATTTGTTCATGTCTATGAACGTCTCAGATTTTAAGACTATTACAAAGAATCATGTTTAGAGTTTATTTATAAATATGCGCAAGGAAATCGTTAGGTTTTTATTATAAACCTGCTATGTTTTAATAAAAATCGACTCATTCCGAGGCCTTTCTCGTTACGAATCTCCAATAATTATCTCTAGACGTTTTCAAGTTGTAAAATTGCGTTTTTATTGTTTTTCTAATCATTTCTGAATTAAGATATCACTATATTATTCCAATTATTTATAAGTTATTTATATTTAATGTAGCTAGTAAAAGCACTGCACTTTTGACAGGGAATAAATGCAATTTACACAGATAAAAGAGTATATTTCTTTGTTATAAGCGTGCAAGTGGCCCGCAGTGAGTCAGCGCGGAGGGATACAGCCGCACATTCATAGGCGGAGTATAAAGAAAAGAGCCGCGCACGCGGGTTTCTCTCCTCTGCTTCCCTGAGTATCAGTGTAGGGGAGATCAGCTGTTTCTGTGGCGATTAAACCATCAAAAATCAACGAAACTAACCAAGGTAAACCTTCGATCTCAGTCTAAAACGATTCCATATGATTTCAGGAATTAATAGAAACTAGCAGAATGATGTTTAATCGGGTTACTCGTCATTTATTTCATTGGTTATTTGGCCGGTAACTGTTACTGTAATGATGCGGATGCCGGTTAACTCCGACATTCAGACACCGTCATTTGTCAAAAGACTTCTTTGTTTGTCTTTTAAAACAAATCGTACGTTAATGTCGGATATAATGTTAATTTGTGTTTTATGGCTATTTAATGAGTTGACGAACAGGTGCGATGGTTTACAGTGCTGTAAAACTGATGCTCGTGTTGTTAATGGCCATCTATTATAGCACATTGGTAATTTATTTTGCCATAATTCATATGTATATTTATTCGCCGTCACACTGCGAAGAGTCGCAGATGACCCGACTGGGTGGTTGGTTTATTTAAAGCCATCGTATCTTTTTAATTAAACTTAGTCTGTATGCGTTTAAAGTTATTGAAGAAGTGTCACGAAAAATGGTATTTATTCCGTTCAGTTAAAATAAGCGATACGCATCTAAATCGGTTTAATCTCAAGGATTGCAGCAGTAAAACACGTGTTGCGCTCATTGTCCTTCTGCGCCATGTTCTTCCGCATCCGGGCCTTTCATGGGCCTGTTTTTCTTGTGTAACTGTAGAGTACTACAACTGATGGAAATGATTCACACTTTCATTTTCTTTTAATGAACCTACTGACTTTTTATTTGTCCAACTTGGAACAAAAAACAAAATCACTAATAATGTGCACTTATTTTAAAATGTTTTAAGCCTTTTTGATGGATATAATAAACTTGAACTGAATCTGTTATTCCCTCAGATGCCTGAAGAAATGCGCCAAGATGAGGAGGCCGAGACCTTTGCCTTCCAGGCAGAGATTGCCCAGCTGATGTCTCTCATTATCAACACCTTCTACTCCAACAAAGAGATCTTCCTCAGGGAGCTCATCTCCAACGCCTCTGACGTAAGACCCATGATAGACCGTTTTACCTAGAGTCTAATATTTGTCTGAATTAAGAAATAAAGGCCTGTTTACACCAAGAATGATAACTATATTAATGTCCACACCAAAGTATGATGATGATCACTACAGTTTTGTCGTCTGTCATTTTAAACGCTTGAGCTCTTAATGCAGGATTGGCTGTCAAGTGATTTCAACGATCTAATTTTATCGTTAAAGTTTTGATATAATGTAGTTCCTGCTATTAACCAATTTTGTTGTCTCCACTCAACAGGCTCTTGACAAAATCAGGTATGAAAGTTTGACAGATCCCACCAAACTGGACAGTGGCAAGGACCTGAAGATCGACATTATCCCCAACGTTCATGAACGCACTCTTACCATTATTGACACCGGTATTGGAATGACCAAAGCCGATCTCATCAATAACCTGGGTACCATCGCAAAGTCCGGGACAAAGGCCTTCATGGAGGCTCTGCAGGTGATGTATTTGCCATTGTTTATCAATATGTCTACATTAAATTTAGTCTCTAACGTTTTATTTTTTCCTATCTTTCCAGGCTGGTGCCGATATCTCCATGATTGGGCAGTTTGGTGTGGGATTCTACTCTGCCTACCTGGTGGCTGAAAAGGTCACGGTCATCACTAAAAACAACGATGACGAGCAGTACGCCTGGGAGTCGTCCGCTGGCGGCTCTTTCACAGTCAAGGTGGACCATGGTATGTTATCAGCTTGTCTTTGAAGACGCGCATGCTATATTAAGGGTGATGTTGATGTTCACACACCTGTCGATCTTCAGGTGAGCCCATTGGCCGTGGAACCAGAGTCATTCTTCACCTGAAAGAAGATCAGACCGAGTACGTCGAGGAGAAGAGGGTGAAGGAAGTGGTCAAGAAACACTCTCAGTTCATCGGATACCCAATCACTCTCTTCGTAAGTGGGATTCGGTTTCATTAGTAGTGGGGGGGATTAAATTGCATTATTAAAGAAATTTCTTTGATAAAATATTATTCAAGTAACATTATCTTTATTAACCATCTGGTTAAAAAAAGTTCTATTCCAAGTGCACCACATCTGAAGTGATCAACATGGTGTAAATGTAAAACAAATGATTTATTTGTTAAATATCTTTGCAGAAAATATGCATTAAATGTATGAAGGCAAATGTTGTACAAACTTATCTTAAACACATCCTATATAAAATAAATGCTAAATATTTCTTAGCCAAAAACTATCATTCAGATAATTTTCTTCTCTTAATGGTTATCATTATCATTGCTGTATTGTCAATGTGTCTAATTGTAATGTTTGCTAACATGTATAAAAAAAATTGACTTCTCGATTTTAAAAATAATATAATCGAGGCAAAACATTAAATTCGAATTAATCGGAAAAATGCCCTAGCTCAAGCATGGGAAATTGATGGGCGCATGTTGTGATTTGAGCCGTATTGTGATTTTGGTTTTATTCTGATTAATCGTGCAAACCTACTTTCTGTGTTGCAAAGACTAATAATAAAATCAACTTTCCACACAGGTGGAGAAGGAACGCGACAAGGAGATCAGTGACGATGAGGCAGAGGAGGAGAAAGAGGAGAAGGCTGAGAAAGAGGAAAAGGAGGAAGGTGAAGACAAACCCAAGATAGAAGATGTCGGCTCAGATGATGAAGAGGACTCCAAAGACAAGGACAAGAAGAAAAAGAAGAAGATCAAGGAGAAGTACATCGACCAGGAGGAGCTGAACAAAACCAAACCCATCTGGACCCGCAACCCTGACGACATCTCCAACGAGGAGTACGGAGAGTTTTACAAGAGCCTGACCAATGATTGGGAAGACCACCTGGCTGTCAAGGTAACGTAATAGATGCTACAGAACAATATTCAAATTAAAATGTTTGAGAATTGATGAAATAATAAATTTTTATACATTTGTCCTGCAGCATTTCTCTGTGGAGGGTCAGCTGGAGTTTCGCGCTCTTCTTTTCATCCCTCGCCGCGCCCCCTTCGACCTCTTTGAGAACAAGAAAAAGAAGAATAACATCAAGCTGTACGTCAGAAGGGTCTTCATCATGGACAGCTGTGAGGAGCTCATCCCAGAGTATCTGAGTAAGTAGCTTTGCCCTTAAAGGGATAGTTCACCCACAAATGAATATTTTCATTTAAATCACTCGTCGTTTCAAACCCATAAAACATTAATCTTTGAAACGCTAAGAGATTTTTAATGATTTTTAATTTCTGTCCCTCCATTGAAAGTCCAGGTAACCAAAACTTAGATCCATAAATTCATATGAATCAAGCGGTTGAATCAGTCTTGTAAAGAGATGCAATAGCTTTGTATGACAGATTTAATTTAGGCTTTTATTCACACAAACGCATACAATAGTGCATCACATATGGTAAACAAGGAAGCTTGTTTCCATGTATACCATATGTAATAGTGATCATTGTTTAGATGCAAGTAAATAACCTAAATTAAATCTATTAATCATACGAAGCAATCGTATCTCTTGGATAAAACCGCTTGATTCATATGGATTAATTTTGCGATACCTTTATGCCCTTTTTGGTTACCTGGACTTTCAGTGGAGGAACAGAAACCTCTCGAGTTTCATTAAAAATCTTAATTTGTGTTTTGAAGATTGAAGTCTCATGAGTTTGAAATCACAAGAGGGTTATTTTAAATGACAACTTTCATTTTGGGGTCAACTTTATACCTTTTAAATTCAATATGAAATTGCCCTTTTCGATTTCTGCTGACGTAACAGTCTGGGAAAAGTTGTCAAAAGGGCTTTTTCCTCATCCAATCCTCATGGATTATAAAAGTCCAGCTCAACATTATTTTCTGCTGATGATGCTTTTTGTAAAGTTGAATGCATTGCAAATGCTGCTAAACTTTGTCTTCGCGATTTTGAAGGTTTAAAAGGTGCAACGTCACTAAAAGCTTTTCTTCTTTCAATCATTGTCCCCTCCAGACTTTATCCGTGGCGTTGTGGACTCTGAAGATCTGCCCCTCAACATCTCCAGAGAGATGCTGCAACAGAGCAAGATTCTCAAGGTCATCCGCAAGAACATCGTCAAGAAGTGCCTGGAGCTGTTTGCTGAGCTGGCTGAGGACAAGGAAAACTACAAGAAGTTCTACGACGCTTTCTCCAAGAATCTTAAAGTAAGTTGCATTTTAGACTGTTACCTCCAATAAAGATATGATTGATTGAAAGCGGTATTAACATTTGTTGTGAACTCCAGCTGGGCATCCACGAGGACTCTCAGAACCGCAAGAAGCTGTCAGAACTGCTGCGTTATCAGAGCTCACAGTCCGGCGACGAGATGACCTCCCTCACAGAATACGTCAGCCGTATGAAGGAAACCCAGAAATCCATCTACTACATCACTGGTAAGATTTCATCAGCATCAACCTGCCTTTAAACTAGGACTATACATATAATGGGTAAAAACAAAACTTGCAATATGACATGTTAACAATGTTGTCATTCTTCTCCAGGTGAGAGCAAAGACCAGGTCGCCCACTCCGCTTTTGTGGAGCGTGTGTGCAAGAGAGGTTTCGAGGTGCTGTACATGACCGAGCCCATCGACGAGTACTGCGTCCAGCAGCTGAAGGACTTTGATGGCAAGTCTCTGGTGTCTGTCACCAAAGAGGGGCTGGAGCTGCCTGAGGATGAAGACGAGAAGAAAAAGATGGAGGAAGACAAGGCCAAGTTTGAGAACCTCTGCAAGCTCATGAAGGAGATTCTGGACAAGAAAGTAGAGAAGGTATGTTTGCAGTGAAACGCAACTTGAACCTCTTAAGAACCCATTTATTTACACAAGATTTACTCTGATCTCATTTTCATTAATTTTGAGTTGTCACCTTTATATACCAAGTCGTAGGAGTGTGATGAGACCGTTAGCTCATGAGAACGAGACGAGATGGGAAATGATTGAGATGGTTATAACTACACAGCCCAGCCTGAGATAGCTTTCATATTGGGAGATATTTGCATGCATCAGGGAGCCGCTTTCAACATGCGGGGTATAGAAATCGCATTTGAATGCGCTCACGTTTTACTTTTTCAATTTGAATTGAATTAAATGGTGTTTATTTCTATAAAAAGCAAAATGACAGTGGAGGCATAGTGTAAACGTAGCGGTGGCATATTCTATCAATTTCACCCTCACACTCAGTCATGGCAATGTCGTGAGACCACTTTTCACCTCGACGACAAATCTCGTCACGTTTTAATCTCACGGCACGAGATCTCATCACACCCCTACTAAGTCACTATTTATATATCGCTTTATACAATAATTCAAATTCTGCTGTAAAGAAGCTCTAAAAGACAATAGTGTCATTATTCGGTTCAAATAACAGTGAAATTAATTTTAGCTTGCGTCCACTTAAATTAGGCATTCTTTTTTTTTTTTTCAAAATTGTGTTGTAAACAGGATTCCTAGTCAGAGTTGCACAGATGGTAAGTTTACAAAATGGACGTTTGCGCTGCTTCATGTGCTGGAATTGTGCCTGCAGACTCAAATGTGTGAAAACATGTTGATTCCGGTTTTGTGTGCTATAAAACTAATAACGGTTTTCCCTTTAGTTGACAAATGCATTTGTGTTGAGTGACTAACAATGATCAAGCAACCCTGAACTTGGCTTGCTCGTTTAACACCTGATCCTCATGCTGATGTCTGATTGTTCTCCAGGTCACCGTATCAAACAGGCTGGTTTCTTCCCCCTGCTGTATCGTGACCAGCACTTACGGCTGGACGGCCAACATGGAGAGGATCATGAAGGCCCAGGCCCTGCGGGACAACTCCACCATGGGCTACATGATGGCCAAGAAACACCTGGAGATCAACCCCGATCATCCCATCATGGAGACTCTGAGGCAGAAGGCTGATGCAGATAAAAACGACAAAGCCGTGAAGGATCTGGTCATCCTCCTGTTCGAGACTGCGCTGCTTTCCTCTGGATTCTCATTGGACGATCCTCAGACACACTCAAACCGTATCTACAGAATGATCAAGCTGGGATTGGGTAAGTTTAACTTGCGTTTCTGTTTTTGTTTTCCTTCTGTATTTGGGTAAGTCCTTATTCTCATCAACCTTTTTGTCTCGTTCAGGTATTGATGAAGATGAAGACGTGCCTGTTGAAGAGCCGAGCTCCGCTCCCGCTCCTGAAGAGATTCCACCTCTGGAAGGAGACGATGACGCCTCTCGCATGGAGGAAGTCGATTAAATCCATCCGTCTCTAATTCCCCAGTCAATTTTCCGTAATCATTCCGTAACATCTTATCGTTCTCTCTGACCTGTAGAAGGTTTACCTGATCTCAGTAATGATTCCTAAAAAGTATCATAATGTGTAACTAAAGCGTACTGTCCACTTTTGCTCTGTTTTGAGCCATTATGTACTTTTTGTTTTTTACATATGTTCATGGATCAATGGGTTGCTGCAGTATTGTCTGAGCACAATAAGCACTGTGTTTCACTGATACTGAGTCTGCTGGCTGTGCTGGATTGAATCAAGCATGATTTCATTCTGCATGGAAGGGGAAAGACCTTTGCCTGAGTACAGGCTTGTGTTGTATTGGTTTTCAGAAATTAAAACACAAGGTGAAACCTGAATTTTGCCGTTTTCTTTTTGTCATTCATTTCAAACAAATTTGAATACCAAAAAAAGGAAGTCTTTTAAATCACCTTTTTAAAATGGTGTAACGGTTCAAATGATTCATGTTTTGTTTTTATCACTGTTTTAGGGACATGGCTTTATGTGCCATTTTCAGGGGGAAAAATGACTGTCAAATAAAAATAAAGAAAATAATCAAGCAACAGCACAAATAAATAGAGCAAAGATACAAATAAAATGAACTGCTTTTCAGGTGCAGGAATTGAATCAAATGTAAAATACTGCAAATAACCTTCACTGTATAAATAAAGATTAATAATCATTAAAGTTACAAAAGCTATTTAGTCACAAGCAGTGAGTGATTTCCTTGTCTTTTGTTTATCATTAAAAGCACAGAAAGCAGGAATATTAGGCTGCTGTCACTTTAAGACGATGCACGGATCCAGTTTCTCGACTGTTTACGTTCACTCGCCTAATATGTTTGCCAGGGTCCTCTGCAAGACCGCAATGTTGACAATGTTTTTCATTCGAGCGCAAGACTTGAAAGAGAAGTCAACATTTGCACGCTGTCCGAGACGCAGCTTTAAGTGTGCGCGCTTCGGATGAGTGTGTACTCAAATCTTGTCACAGCACGCGCAAGTTTTATTTCATGTCTTCTTGTGCTTTAATGTTTAAATTGGCAAGGCTTAAATGAGTTTAACCACAACGTGTCAACATAGCAATGTGTGCTGTTCAGGTCTCACCTGCACTCATGGACTATCATCAGATTTCAGATGAACATCGGTGCAAGTGGGTGGAGAACGGTACGGTTCGATTTTTTTTTACCCCTAAAAATTCAGTTCACCAATAAAGTCATTCTGTTAAAGACCCCCTGTGGTGAAAATCAAGTTTTTAATGTTGTTTATATCCATGTGGTGTTAAAGGGATAGTTCACCCAAAAATGATCATTGACCATCATTGACTGCCATAGTATTTTTTTTTCCTACTATGGTAGTCAATGGGGGGCGAAATCTGCTTGGTTACAAACATTCTTCCAAATATCTTCCTTTGTGTTCAGCAGAACAAAGAAATTTATACAGGTTTGGAACAACTTGAGGGTGAGTAAATGATGACTGAATTTTCATTTTTGGGTGAACTATCCCTTTAATATGCTTTAAGACAATCCATGTGCAAAATCATAAGTAAACACCATTACTGAATATTTTCTGCAGTGAAAAAAAAGACAGTCTCAAACCCGTGGTTTGAAATCACTGGCGTCTGTGACGTCACAAACTACCTTGTAACCAATCACGTCAACGTAGCATATCATTAACAGTGAACTAGCAGGGGAGTCTCGAGAGAAGCCAGGTTATCCCGATATATTTTTCTGTATATTTATCAATATGGCGGGTGTATGATGTATATTACGATGTTATAATGAACTATATGTCTTTCTCCACTGACGTTCTGAGTTGTTCAAAGCATTTCTAAGGATATTGATTGTTAGAAGGCAGCTGTCTGACTCTGACATGGCGAACGGGAACATGGTTTGTAACATTAGCAACACATTATTAGTTGATAATGTAGTCAAGCAAAAGGCTAATCATATTAATTACCATTATGTGTCCGACGTTGTAAAGAGCGATACCATTGTGCAGCGTTTACCTCAGTAAATTGACCGAGTGGATCTCTGAGTTGGCGCGAGCGAGTGGAGGCGGGGCTAATTTGCATATTCATTGACCCACGTATATTAAACGAGGCAAAGGTGTAGAGTTACATTCAAGCTATTTTAAGGCATGAAGAATTTTTTTTAAGTTTAAATATGTCATTTTGGTAATCAAAAATGAGTTTTAAGGGATAAAATTATTGACTACAGAGGGACTTTAAGACTAAAAAATCATGTTAAAATGTATCAAATATGATCCATCAGGCTTTTGAGGAAGGTTTGTTCATCTCTCAATCATCATTGTATTTCATTATATACAGGTGCTGGTCATATAATTAGAATATCATCAAAAAGTTAATTTATTTCACTAATTCCATTCAAAAAGTGAAACTTGTATATTATATTCATTCATTACACACAGACTGATATATTTCAAATGTTTATTTCTTTTAATTTTGATGATTATAACTGGCAACTAAGGAAAATCCCAAATTCAGTATCTCAGAAAATTAGAATATTACTTAAGACCAATACAAAGAAAGGATTTTTAGAAATCTTGGCCAACTGAAAAGTATGAACATGAAAAGTATGAGCATGTACAGCACTCAATACTTAGTTGGGGCTCCTTTTGCCTGAATTACTGCAGCAATGCGGCGTGGCATGGAGTCGATCAGTCTGTGGCACTGCTCAGGTGTTATAAGAGCCCAGGTTGCTCTGATAGTGGCCTTCAGCTCTTCTGCATTGTTGGGTCTGGCATATCGCATCTTCCTCTTCACAATACCCCATAGATTTTCTATGGGGTTAAGGTCAGGCGAGTTTGCTGGCCAATTAAGAACAGGGATACCATGGTCCTTAAACCAGGTACTGGTAGCTTTGGCATTGTGTGCAGGTGCCAAGTCCTGTTGGAAAATGAAATCTGCATCTCCATAAAGTTGGTCAGCAGCAGGAAGCATGAAGTGCTCTAAAACTTCCTGGTATACGGCTGCGTTGACCTTGGACCTCAGAAAACACAGTGGACCAACACCAGCAGATGACATGGCACCCCAAACCATCACTGACTGTGGAAACTTTACACTGGACCTCAAGCAACGTGGATTGTGTGCCTCTCCTCTCTTCCTCCAGACTCTGGGACCCTGATTTCCAAAGGAAATGCAAAATTTACTTTCATCAGAGAACATAACTTTGGACCACTCAGCAGCAGTCCAGTCCTTTTTGTCTTTAGCCCAGGCGAGACGCTTCTGACGCTGTCTGTTGTTCAAGAGTGGCTTGACACAAGGAATGCGACAGCTGAAACCCATGTCTTGCTTACGTCTGTGCGTAGTGGTTCTTGAAGCACTGACTCCAGCTGCAGTCCACTCTTTGTGAATCTCCCCCACATTTTTGAATGGGTTTTGTTTCACAATCCTCTCCAGGGTGCGGTTATCCCTATTGCTTGTACACTTTTTTCTACCACATCTTTTCCTTCCCTTCGCCTCTCTATTAATGTGCTTGGACACAGAGCTCTGTGAACAGCCAGCCTCTTTTGCAATGACCTTTTGTGTCTTGCCCTCCTTGTGCAAGGTGTCAATGGCCGTCTTTTGGACAACTGTCAAGTCAGCAGTCTTCCCCATGATTGTGTAGCCTACAGAACTAGACTGAGAGACCATTTAAAGGCCTTTGCAGGTGTTTTGAGTTAATTAGCTGATTAGAGTGTGGCACCAGGTGTCTTCAATATTGAACCTTTTCACAATATTCTAATTTTCTGAGCTACTGAATTTGGGATTTTCCTTAGTTGTCAGTTATAATCATCAAAATGAAAAGCAATAAACATTTGAAATATATCAGTCTGTGTGTAATGAATGAATATAATATACAAGTTTCACTTTTTGAATGGAATTAGTGAAATAAATCAACTTTTTGATGATATTCTAATTATATGACCAGCACCTGTATATTTTAAAACTACAGAGCTTTGATCATAAAACTAAGCATTTAAATATATTATTAAGACATTATTGGCAGATATAGAGTAAGAATATCATTATCTTAAAATATCAATATCTATAAAAATATTTTGTCTAAAGCTTCAATAGTTCCATTTCAAAAAAAAATATATTTTTCTGACTATTATTATTTCATATGTCAGGCATTACAGGATTAATACATTAGCTAACATGAACTAAAATGACCAATATGTTCTTATAGCCAGTGTTGGGGAAAGTTACTTTTAAAATAATGCGTTATAATATTGCATTACTCCCAATGCTAGGTAGTAACTGATTACATGTAATCTGGATTACATAATCAGATTCCGAAATGTTTTATGATTTAATTGCTTAATAGCTTTTCATTAAACTTCCATCACAACCCTCAGTTTAGGAAACCCTGACGTAATTTAATTTTAAATGCAATTCATGTTGTTGATAAAGAATGGAATATATTTTCTTTCTCTTTGTATTTTTATATCAATATGGTACAAGATTATCCTATTCAATGTGATAAACAAGTTAGGTCAAAAGTAATCTAAAGTAGTCAGATTATATTACCTTAAATGTGTAATGTAATGGAATTCATTTACTAACTACAATTTTTATCATTTTTATCATGTAATTTGCAATCAGTAACCGACTACAATTTGTAAGTAATCTACCCAGCACTAGTTACTCGCTAAAAAAGTAGCAAATTATGTTACTGGGCTTGGCAAATGTTAAGGCCCTTTCACACCAAAAGTGAAATGAATCAGCCTCAGGCTGAAGGAAATGCAAATTCACGCCAGAACAGTAGAGGGCGCAGCTCAAACAAACCTTTCAGCTGTGCTGCCATTCTGAAGAAAGTTCAACACTCCAACTTCAGCAATAAAAACAAAAAATGAAACAAATGTGGTTTAACTAAAGTCATTTTTGCTTATTAGCATGGTCTGCACCTTACTCCCAATTTCTCTCAACATGAGGACAAGAGAGCTGTCAGTCAATAAATGGTAAAACAAAGTAACTTGCGTTACTTTTTCGAAAAAGTAACTCGGATATTTTGCTGTAAATTTAAAAGTAATGCGTTACTTTACTAGTTACTTGAAAAAAGTAATCTGTACTCACCCTCATGTATTTGTGTCCTTCGTAATACACAAACGATAATGCACAGCTTGTCCACAATATGAAAGTGAATGGCGACTGACGTCGACCAAAAAATGACAGAAACACACTATAAAAGTAGTCATATAATGTGCTGTATCAAAGTCTTCAGAAGTCGTACAATATCTTTTATTGAGGTACATTGTTATTCTTTAATTTAATCCCGCGTCCACATTCAAACCAGAACCGATGAATTAGCGATTATTTTCTTCCTCTTTCCTTACTAAAGCGGTTTTTGAACTTCTATCACGCACCGGAACAATGTTAGTATTATAAAGATTGACCAATTAGGCAAGTCTGGGGGCGGGAACATATTTACATATGGACATATTAGTATTTGTCGAGCGCTTGCTTGGTTTGGCTGTTTTTGATATTCAGCAAAATAAAATAAAAAGCATACAGTTTTCGATAATGAATATATAACAGAGTTTTAGATGAACTAACATAGGCAGTTATAGTTGTGTAATAAGAACAGCAGTTCCGCTCTTAGCCGCCAGGTGTCTCTGTTTGACAGTCTTCAGAAAGCAGCTCTAGGGTTAATTCTGTTTTTGTGTTCGGGCTGTATTTTTAACCACAGAGTCAAACAATAGGAAATACCTTGCATAAAGAAAAGGAAGTGGTTTTAAGGCACAAATAGAATTTATTTTCATTATGATATTATTTTCATGAATTAAACACATTTACCGAATTCTCATGACTGTAGTCTAATACACAAATGATTTTGACACAAATTTTTTTTTGTCATAAAAACACATACTTTGATGTATACTTAAAGTTGTACTTTGCAAATGTACTTTACAATTTAAAAAACATCACTTTTTTCATATTTTTCCATTACAGAATAAGACTTAGTTACTGAAGTAGGAATGAGTTTAATTATCATGAATATAATGTCAATGAAAATGCAATAATAATGTCCTAAAAGTATTCCTGTTTATTTTGGGGTGAAATATGACCTTTCTTAACAGTTTCTGTGAGAATCACCCATGTATGTGTGCATAAAAAGAGAAGTGGACCTTACAGTAAATACTCTGTCAGTAAAGATTTTTACTTCAGCCAGTAGAAAAGGTTATCAGTGGTTTTAAAATTCATTTATTGGAACTGGTTTGACCTGCTTTATTAATGATGACAACAGCCAGAGATGAGTGTCTTTAAGACCATCTGTGCGTCTTTTTGCTCACATGGCATTAAGGAAACGTTTAACCTTTTCAGTTCTTGTACTGAACGGTCCAAACACTCAGTCATTGCATCTCGATTTCTTCTAAGTCACATGTGTTGCAGTAAAAAGTCATTTCTGAGGAGGGGTTAAACATTCATTTCAGCCCAGGTGACTGTAGAGGATGTCTGATAAAGGCTTCTGTTTGCGTGGGAGTCTTACTACGACAGTTCACTTCGAGTCATTCAGAGAGGTTGAGTGTGGGGAGCAACCGCAGATACAGATCGACCTGGAAACTCAGCTACAACTGCACTATCTTCATGCACAACAACACGTATGTCAGTCTTCTGCAGGAACAGCCTGCTTTGGAAGAGTCTAGCGGTCGGATACTGATTTTGAAAAATAACACACGACTGATTACTATATTCATGTACCATGTATGGATGGATGGATGGATGGAAGAAAGGAAGGAAGGATAGATAGATAGATAGATAGATAGATAGATAGATAGATAGATAGATAGATAGATAGATGAAAGGAAGGAAGGATGGAAAGATGGATGGATAGATAGATGGAAGAAAGGATAGATAGATAGATAGATAGATAGATAGATAGATAGATAGATAGATAGATAGATAGAAGGATGGATAGAAGGATGGATGGATAGAAGGATGGATGGATGGAAGGAAGGATGGAAGGATGAATGGATGGATGGATGGATGGATGGATGGAAGAATGGAAGGAAGGATAGATAGATAGATAGATAGATAGATAGATAGATAGATAGATAGATAGATAGATAGATGAAAGGAAGGAAGGATGGAAAGATGGATGGATAGATAGATGGAAGAAAGGATAGATAGATAGATAGATAGATAGATAGATAGATAGATAGATAGATAGATAGATAGATAGATAGAAGGATGGATGGATAGAAGGATGGATGGATGGAAGGAAGGATGGAAGGATGAATGGATGGATGGATGGATGGAAGAAAGGAAGGAAGGATAGATAGATAGATAGATAGATAGATAGATAGATAGATAGATAGATAGATAGATAGATAGAAGGATGGATGATGGAAGGATGGAAAGATGGATGGATAGATAGATGGATGGATGGAAGAAAGGAAGGATAGATAGATAGATAGATAGATAGATAGATAGATAGATAGATAGATAGATAGATAGATAGATAGATAGAAGGATGGATGGATGGAAGGATAGATAGATAGATAGATAGATAGATAGATAGATAGATAGATAGATAGATAGAAGGATGGATGGATAGAAGGATGGATGGATGGAAGGAAGGATGGAAGGATGAATGGATGGATGGATGGATGGATGGATGGATGGAAGAAAGGAAGGAAGGATAGATAGATAGATAGATAGATAGATAGATAGATAGATAGATAGATAGATAGATAGATAGATAGATAGAAGGATGGATGGATAGAAGGATGGATGGATGGAAGGGTGGATGGAAGGGTGGATGGATGGATGGGTGGATAGACAGAAAGATAGATGGATGGATGGATGGATGGAAGGGTGGATGGATGGATGGATGGATGGATGGATGGACGGAATGGAAGGACGGATATAAGGTAATTTACTCACTTTTACACTCATATGAACACAAAAGTTACAGGTTTTGCTCATCTGAGGAATCAAGCACAGGAAAGCAACAGATGTCACAATATAAGAAGTGAGAAATCAGAAAAACACACACAGCCAACAGCATCAGTCCAGTGACACATCAGACGCTCACGACAGGCATTCTGAAAGTTTTATCTCAATTACAGAGAGATCTGCCCGTGTCTTCCAAATCACTGTACAACCACTATCAATCAAACCGAGCCTCACACGTGGCTTCCTCTCTAGGTGTGGAGAACACATTTTGTTTTCCGTGACGTGTGTGAAATCGAGGTCAGGTCGTATGTGCATGTGTGTCACTGTACACATTCTGCGTTGGCCTGAAGGTCGCGTCGCGTCGCGTGGCGTAAAGAGGGGCTGCTGTTTACAGCGTCTGAGAACGGTTGTGGTGCATTATCGACGCATACAGACCTCTGAGAGGAAGATGTTGGCGGATGATTTATCTACTGTCACCCAAACAGATCTGCATTCGTCTGGTTGATTATTTTGTGCACAAAGAATGATATCAGAGTTGATCGCGCAGTTTGCAAAATGTGTATAAAATCCCACGGACCACAATATCAGTGGGGAACCACCTAGCAACCACGTCAACATGCGAAAACCATTCGAAACACCTTAGCCACTGTAAAGCAACATTTTAGCAGTTATACTGTTTAGTTTTACTATAATCAATTTATTAAGTTGGCTAGAAACATGTTAAATCATGCTAGCAACATGCTAGCAACAAGGTAAATGAGAAAGCCAACTTACTGAAATGCTATATAAACTTCTTCTGAGACTAAAATTCTGACTGTAAATCCTACAGCTTTAACTCTACAAACACCAAACTCAGGTCAGTGTTCTGACTCGAGTTGCTGTATCTTTTCTAACTTTTCCAAACTTACGGTTTATCTATCGTCACATAAAAACATGCTAGCATTGTTAAATCATGCTAGCAACGTGCTAGCAACATGTTAAATCATGCTAGCAATGTACTAGCAATGTGCTAAATCATGCTAGGAACGGTAAAAAATTTTAGCAATGTGCTAATCATGCTAACAACATGGTAATCATGCTAACGACATGCTAGCAATGTGCAAAATCATGCTAGCATTGTGCTAATCATGTTAGCAAACTAAATGATAAATCATGTTACCAAAAAGCTAGTAACATGCTAAATCACGCTAACAAAATTTAACCGTGCTTGCAACATGCTAATCATGTTAGCAACATGTTAAATAATGCTAACAAAGTGTTAATCATGCTAACAACATGCTAACTCATGCTAACAAACTGCTAATCATGCTAACAAAGTGCTAACAAAGTGCTAATCATGCTAACAACATGTTAACTCATGCTAACAAAGTGCTAATCATGTTAGCAACGTTAAATCATGCTAACAAAGTGCTAATCATGCTAACAACATGGTAACTCATGCTAACAAAGTGCTAATCATGTTAGCAACATGTTAGAAACGTTAAAAATCATGCTAACAACAAGGTAAATCATGCTAGCAACATGCTAATCATGTTAACAATGTGTTAATCATGTTAGCAACATGCTAACAATGTGCTAAATCACGCTAACAACATGTTAACAATGTGCTAATCATGTTAGCAAAATGCTAAATCGTACTAGCAATGTGTTGATCATGCTAGCAAAATGCTAAATCATGCTAGCAACATGCTAATATCATGCTAGCATGCTGATAGACTTTATTTCAAAACATTCAAACTTTGAACGTTAAAACTACTTTAAACTTCAAACTACTTCAAACTGAAAACCTTAAAGCTTTTAACACTTTTTCAATCTTTCTGGTGTGGCTTTCTCAAGCCAACTTCAAAGTTTGTCTCGACGAACTTTATTTGTCTAGTTTTATATTTATTGTTGCATTTTGAATCAATTGCTTTGAATTACATTCAATTTGCTGCCTTGAAAGGTGCTACATAAAGTTTGAATGAATGATTGATGTTATAAATATATAAATGTAATTTTGTTAAGGTAATAATGGTATATTAAGGCATTTAATTAGGTTTAAGGTTATTTTTATTATGATATGCTTCAGCAGAGTTTTGTCTTGAGCTACACTGCAAAAAACATTACGGTAACACTTTATGCCTGTATAATGCATTATAAAGGGACTCATAATGTACGTTATAATGCATTATATCTTTTCATAAATAATTGCAACCAAAGTTAAAATGTATTACAATATTTGCAGATTCCTTGCTACATCTGAAGTTGGTTGTTTGTCATGTGTTTTAATGCATTATACTTTCTAAAGGTGTAACAATGAATAAATAAGTATTATAATGTATCATAATTGTGGTTACAATTATTCATGAGCTCATACAATGCATTATAAGGTGCATTACAAGACATAACTGATGCATTAAAATACTTAATACATAATGCATTACATATAAAATTATATTTCGAAACAACAAAGATTACTTAAGTATGTTTAACAAGAAAATATTATATCAGTCTTTCTACTTCAAAATTTTGCGTTTAACCCTTAGAACTGACCAATTTTACTTTTTGAATTTTTTTTTTTTTTTTACTTTATCGGAATGGGATAACACTTGGTGACTTGTCGCATAAGCTATGTGAACATACAAAGAATCATGGACATGATTTGGATTGTGAAAATGGTTTCTACACCAATTTCTAAATAATAATCATATATTATACAATATTTTTAGTATACGAGACCAGACATGCATAAACGTCCCCGACACAGGCTGTGGTTTCGAGTGAACTCACTGCTCATTCATCATCTGATAAACTACATAAAAAGGAGAGAGACTCTGACTATGATAAAATCATTTTTGTATACCTTTCCAGTTAATCACAGTTTCTCTGAGATTTGAATCTTTCTACTGGCAGTGATATTGAAACTTTTCTCTTACAACACAAGGACGAGATTGAATTTGTGGTCAAATGACTGTAACTGATGGATTCTGCTTTTATTTGTTTATATCAGCTTACAGCTCAATATTATTTCAGAGACCTCATAAACACACACAAACTCAAGAGACTCTTCATGATGTGTAAAATAACATGTAATTTAGCAGTGCTGATGACTTTAACATCATCATCATGAGTACAAGGAACCAGAACAGAACAAAAATGAGGAAAGCGAGGATGAAACACACATCCGAGTCAGTTTGGTCATGTGATCAAATTAATTTAATCTAATATAAACAAATGAACCCTAAAACAAAGTTAATAAGACTATTAATTAGGTATCCAGACACATCCTTCACATCCCTTCACATTAAAAGGCAGGAAACAACACATTTATCTGAGTGATCAGACTGACAGACAAATGATTCATTAAGATCTCGCAAACATTCATGGGCCTTTACAAGAAATTAATATTACAGAGAACAGAAAACAAAACCTCATGGCAGTCTGGTAAGGTGAATCTCCCAGAAAATGTTCAGATCATATTTCACCCCAAAATCAAAAAGAAAAAACCAGACATTAATTTTTCCCTAAAAGGTAATTTAGGAGCATTAAGTTTTTCATGACAATAAAGCAGAATTCTTCCCAATAATGTGAAAAATACTGTAATGGATTTTAGTACATAAACGGTTTATAGTACTGATGTTTTAGTTTAAATTATTTTTTTAAATAAATAATACATTTCACATTTAATTTTTCTGATTTAATTAAAATTTGCTGATACCTGTATGAGAATCATATGGAAGCTTGCTTCCTCCACCGAATAAAAAATAATAAAAGTAATTTAGATTTTTTTTCCTCGCAATTGTGAGTTTATATCTTGAAATTCAGACTTTATAACTTGCAATTGCGAGTTTTAATCTCACAGTTCTGAGCAATAAAGTCTGAATTGCAAGAAAAAAAATTGACTATTTAATTCTGTGGCAGAAACAAACTTCCATAGAATCACCTTTGAGAATAATGAGGAAAAAACACATTATGGTAAATGTCATGAAAATGTCATAATGCAAAAAAAACAAAAAAAAAAACCTTCATGGTCCTAAAACAAGCTTAATTTTCATTATAAATCTAAATTTTCAGTTTTCATGAGGTTCACCTGATAATGCTTTACTAATTATATATGAGGAATACTAATATAACAAGCAATGCTTTAATTATGATGATTTGTGTTAATGGTTCCATTAGGTAACATTATTTAACATAAACTAACAATGAAAAATACTTTTAAAGCATTAATCTTAGTTAATGTTAACTTCAACATTTAAAAATACATTATTAAAATCAAAAGTTGTATTTGTTATCATTTAATGGACCTGAACATGAACTAGCAATAAACAGTTGTATTTTTATTAACTAACAGTAACAAAGATGAATAAATACTGTAACAAATGTATTGCTCATTGTTAGTTAATGTTATGTAATGTCTTTACTAACTTAACTAATGGGACCTTATTGTAAAGCATTGGGAAAAAAAATAAAAATAAACTAAGGTTAGTGTTTAAAAATAATTCTGTAACATGCAAAAGGATGTAGATTCTGGACAAAAGTGAGATTTCACCTCAATATTTTGGTAAACAAGCATGATAGAAGGCAGATTATTATTGCACATGCAAATAAAAAACAATAACAGAAAATAAAAAATGAAGAAAAAAAAAAAAAGTTTAAGCCCTTTAAAAGACCAAAAAGAAAAAGGTTATTAGGTAGTTTCTCTAAAAAGAACCTTCAATATAATGAAAAAAGGTTGTCACAAGACGTCATTAGTATTGTCAATCTCGAGAGCAAATTTGTTCAAATCTCCTTCAACCAAACCCTAAAAATAAACACCTGTGTGAACCGTACCACACTGTAAAACTGGATTGGTGGCTTTTACTTAAGCGTACACGTGTCTGTCCTATCACTGCTGTATATATTTTGATGGTAGATAATTAATAGAAATATGAACAGACTGTGGAACTTCCATTCAGGCTCTTACAGCACGCAAGACATTTTTCAGTGTCTTCCTCATCTGACTGGAAAAAACGCCGAACAATCCTGTTCCACAAACTCCACTGACAGAAACCACGCCTCTTAAAGGGACAGTTCAGCAAAATATGAACATTCTGTCATCATTACTCACCCTCATATCATACTAAACTTGTATGACTTAAAGGCAGAATTAGGCAGCTTTATTCCAATACAACGAACCTCTAAGAAGCCTACAAGACGTCCATAAATGATGGTATGATGGTTACTTTATGGAAAAGAAATACGTGTTTGGTGCGACATGAGGGAAAGTAAATGACATCTTTAGTGCATAGATGAACGTTGCCTTTAACATGTTCGATTATAATGTCATAATAAGGGTATGTGTTATAAAAACGCTTTAAAGACACACCTGATACTGTCCGTCTTCAAATAGTCAAAGCTGCTTAAATTGTTTCAGAGTGAATCTTGCAAAACCGGTCAAGAACTGGTTCAGCTCATATTTCACCCCAAAATCAAAAAACAAAAGTATTGACTTACACAAGGACTAATGTGTTCATTTCAAAAACCCAAACTAGCCATATTCACTATTTTAAACTGTGTAATCTGTAAACACTGTTTGTATCAATGCTTTTAAATGATTCTACACAAAGCCTATTCCTCAGATTTATCAAACAGGCACTGGTGGTTTATGGATGCTGGTTTGATATGACAGATATGCCACATAACCAACAACAACAGCACACCTGACAGCCGGAATATGACGGGGAAAAAACATTTGAGATATGAGCCATTTAACTGCCAAATTAGTTATTAGTTAGTTGCACGACTCTGGATAATTTGAGAATCATGATTTTTTTGGTTTAAAATAGAGATCACGATTCTCCCACATTTTTGAAATAAACAACTCAACAAAATAACGTAATTTACTAGAGGTTTTGACTAAATATTAATTGCTGCAGTCTAGCCTATTTAAAAAAAAAAAAATGTAATTAATTTGAATGTATTATTTTTTTTAAAATCGCATTGAGTGAATGATTCAATGACTCACTCATAAAGACTTCACTTGTTACCTTACTGGATGAATCAACAAAATCTCTTGAAAGAAATGTATTTATTGAATCATTCAAACAGTCACTTGTCGCCACCTACTGGTGTAACTATGTAATTGATAATCTTTATTTGAAGCGCCAAGTTACTTTCAATAGGTGATTTACTCAATTTTGATCGCTACTGTAGACATCAGTGTGTATATCTTAACTATAAACTTTTATCCCAGTGCTTCTGTTATAATATGAATTGTTTCATATCTATAGGACAAGGACAACTGCTCTCTCTGGATCAGAACGCAGATCTGAATGTTCACTGTGATCGTACTTGTCAAAGGTTTAACAGAGGCAAATTGTTGTCATTTAGGAATAAGATGGCGTGAGTGTTTGAATCAAGATCTTTTAACAATTAATCGTGCAGCTCTAGCACCAATAATGTGATTTTTAGAATAATCAAAGGACTTCATCGCAGTAAGATGTTTACATGACACGAGCCAAACTCTTTCCTACCGATTACATTCAATTTTCATTATTCTGATTATTCACTAAGAAATGTGGCTATTTTACCGCCATTCTTCACATAACCCAATGCAATGCACAAATGATGAACTCACATACAGTAGGTGTTACTGGTTTTAATCCACTTACGTCAAATGCAAAACACATTTCCATGGACGCATTGGATATTATTCGACACGGTGATGAACAGTGTACAGTTTTAATCGGTTACAAAAACAATAGTTGCCTACGCTGTCATCGCGTTCTTCGCACCGTCTCTGGATGAAGATAATTGTGTTAAAGGTAGGGTCGGCAACTATTTCCATAAACACTTTTTGTTATTCTGGTTGAAACTCTCTTCATATCCTGACAGCAATCAATAATAGAAGTGGTCTAAATATTAAAACATGTACATATATCTTCTGTGGAAGTCTCAGGACAAAAAAAGTTATCATTGCAAACGGTCCGAATGCAATGATATGATGTCCTACCTGCCTGTCAACGTATGTATTTCCATACTTCCGCTTGCGCAGACATCACACGTCATCAGCGCATTTCACGAGGCTATGCAGTGTTGTAAACAGACAGTCATTACAATGGCAACCCATTTCGGTGTTTTTCTGGCAACGGCGAAATGAATATGCAGCATGAGGCAATTTAACGCCGTCTCTCGTGACACTTTGCATACTCGCGTTCATGCGCATTCATGTGTTTTGAGGGAGGCGTGGCTTTGGAGACGCTCTGAAGGGAAGGTGGGAGCTAATGCTTTCAAAGCTAGCTTGCTATTGCTAGCGTCTCCGAAATTGCCTAACGTTACCCTACCTTTAAGAGAGTTTAGCGATTCGGAGTGGATGAAAAACTTCAGAATAACGTCACGGAGTTCATTCACGAAGTTGTGTTTACAACACGTCATACGTCCGAGCACATGCGCACTTTGGTCAGATCGGTAATAATGCGATTTTTTATTGCGATTAAAATGTATGCCACATAGTTTAATGCAATTAGAGTTACTACAATTATGAGCTTAATCCCATTAGTTTGATCTAAGTATTGTTTACATGAGGTAAAGTTTAATTGCAATATTGCCAAAAACCCATTATAATCGAATTATGAGGGTGCATACGATTAAGTCCTTTCTCTGATTATTAGAAATAAATCGCATTATTGGTGCACATGTAAACGTAGTCATTGAGGATGTATTCCTCGGTCGTATTTTCACACAAAAATAAAAATATTGCATTACAGTATGATTATTTATGTTAAAACAGTGAAAAATAATGTATTATTTTATTAATAATAATAATAATAATAATAATAATAATAGAATATTTTGAAAAATAATAAAAAATAATATTAATAACAATAAGATGATTTGGGCAGAAAATCTACTTAGTTTTCATGAAAATAATGTGATAATGCAAAAATGGTAATGATTCTTGAAAAAAGGCTACACTATCGTGTGTTTACTACATTTTATTATTAGATTCTATTTGTTTTTGTAGTGAAATATGACCCAGATATGATGAGAATAGATGGATGGGTAAGTAGACAAGTGGCACAGACACTCCTAAAGCATCTCTACCGGAACAACATCTCGTATTCCTTTCGAACAACTTCTTAAAGCAAACTTTAAATAGAAAAACTGAACGTATTTCAGTACCAAATTACAAAGATATCAAAGGCTCAGCACTCACTGACCAGTCTGTGTTCTCTCGATGGCTCGTGAAGTCATTTCCCACACAAAAACACAAGTGCCGAGCCAAAATCCCTTTGAAATACAGCGTAATCCCTTTCTGTACCTTTTGACCTTACAAAATACAAACCCACAGTTTTGCAGCAAACAAAAAAAGACAAATTAAACCACGAAAATGTGGCATCTGTACACATCCGATCGACTGCTGTTCATCTAGACCTTCTGAACCGGTGTTTGCGTCACCCGCTTGCTGGTCTTCTTCATGCGGCTGCGGGCGTAGACGCGGAGGAAAAGGGCGAGGAAGACCACGGCCACCCCGAAGCCGCCCACCATGGTGACGGCATGACCGTAGAGGAAGCAGGACAGGAGGATGGCGATGGCCTGCCGTAGAGTCATGATGATGGTGAAGACGGCCGCGCCGAACTGCGCGATGGTGTAGAAGATGAAAAGCTGCCCGCACGCGGAGCAGACGGACAGCAGCACGGCGTGGAAAGCGAACTCGGAGTGGCGCGTCATGAAGGCGAGCGAGTCGAAGAAGGCGCCCTGTTCCAGCAGAGAGCCGACCGTGAAGAGGCAGGAGAAGAGATTCACGCCGAACATCATCTGCACCGACGACATCTTGTATTTGAAGAGGTTGTCCTGCCAGTTGGAGGTGAAGCTGTCGAACACAATGTATCCTCCGAGGATGATGACGCCGGAGAAGGTGGTGACGGTGGACGGATGTTTGCCGGTGGAGCTGGACAGCAGGAACATGCTGACGCCCACAGAGATCAGCGCGGCGGTGAAGTATTCCCAGTACTCGTAGCTCTTGTGCGAGACAATCTTGCCCATCAGCATCACGGGAATCACCTTAGAGGCCTTGGCCAACACCTGTGATGAAAACATCATGAAAACGTTTGACTGCAAGCTGAGCTATCAATCACACGCCTGAACCTGACGCGAAAAAGTCGCACATGGCCAATAAACATGAAGATTATTACAAATCTATACGGTTTAAATTCTGTTTTAATCAGTTATATTTTAAGAATGTGTTTAAATAAATACACACTAACGCTCCAATGCAGAATTTTAAGCAAAATAAAATTTTAAACAAAATAATAAAGCAAGGAATCAAAATCCAATTTTATAACATTTCATGAAAAAAAGTCTTGTCTAGTTTAGTTTTGTTTGAATTGGTACAATGAAATGCCGATATGATCTGCTTTCACTTAGATCAGTGATTTGAAAGAAATATTGTCTGACACTGATATGGGCACACAGATATATTGTGTGACTGCATAGATTTATCATACACATGAAAATATATGTTAAATAACTACATTATTAGGATGAATCTCACAAAAGCTGTCATTAACATGTCCAGGTCGTAATTAACTTTAATAACCCAAAATCAAAAGAAATTATATTTTACATTAAGAAATTGAAGCCCAAATTCACATTAACATAATGCACACCATAAAAAACAAACAATTTTTGTTGTTTTTTGGTTTGTTTGTTTTTTGTTTATAGGTTAATGCTACACCAGGTACACCGGCTATATTCATGGTGAGAAAGAAAAGAAAAAAAAGAAAAAAAATGTTTTTTAAATTTTATTTTAGATAAAAATTCTAAAACTAGATCTGGACTTGACTTCAAACTGAAAAATAAAGAATTCTAACAGCATACTAAAATGTAAATAAAAAAAATATATTAGTTAAATTACAACGTATTTTATTAATCATTGGTAATATATGTTTAACAATTTATTCTCTATAATTATAATAACTTTTTAATTAAAAAATACAAATATATAGTTAAAAAAATAGTGTAATTACACTCATGAGAAACGGGCATCACAAATGAGAATAATGGGAATTAAAATGACAAAAATAACATATACATATATATACACATATATATAAAATTTAAATTGTATTTTGTTAAAAGTATTTTTTCATCATTGGTAATATTTGTTATACTGCCTTCATGATTTTAATTAATAATAATAATAAATTTAATTAAACTTCAATCAAAAAAATAATAAAAAAAAATATATATAAAAAAGCAATTATACTACTGAGTATCTAATTAATATCACCTGAGAATATTGGGAATTTCTTATACATTATAATGGGAAAAAAAAGATAATTCTGACTCAAATTTTTAAGAAAGACTAACATAAACAGTGATGAAAGCCAAAATATTAAATGCCATGGATGAACATTTACTGAGTAATCCACTATTTTGTAGAGGGGGTCAAAGTGACAATTTTCACCTGAGATTTTGGAGCCAAATTTCAGGTGGGCGAAAATTACTTTAGAAAGATGGCAGCATCATTATTTTATTTTTACACAGAGATTGGTAGATCTATTAGTAAAATCTGTTGACTTTAGACATTTTTGTTGCATTATATGCCAACAGTGACAGTTCAAAAATGGGGAGAACCACCTTTTCTTGGTTTGTTTTCCAAAGTTGGTATGTCTGCAACTCAAGAAGTATTAAATATATCTTAATATCTTTTTAGCTTTTGGTTTTTAAACTTTTCTTTTAGTATCTTCATTTTAAAGGCTCTATATGGTTCAATCCCAGAAATATGTGAATTTCAATGTGGGTCAATGAGTAAATTGGTAAACTGTACACGTGCTGATTCTTTATTCTTTTAAAGAGGAATGTCTGACACTAGAAATTCTTGTATATCTTGTTTGCCTCTATCAAAATAGATCAACATTCCTGTCTGAATACCACAAATATTCTTTTTCCAAAAGTTTCCATGCCTGTAACTCGAGAAGTATTGAAGATATCTCAATATCCTTATAGATTCTGGTTCTTACCAAGAGTTAATAGAGCTTTAAAAGTTTCGTGCCTCTTATGGCGGTGCGGTTGCTCTCCCCAGGTCTACTAACTCTTGGTAGCTCCAGAATCAGTTGAAATAAACAAAACCCCTTCTTCCAAATTTCCTTGAAACTGATTCAAATATAAAATCTTACAAATAAACTATTGCGAGCAAGTTAATGTGCCTCAACATGACCATTTCAGTGTATTAATGGCACTGAAATATAGTTAAAACTGGTATGTTCAATGCAGTTGTTTTGACAGAAGGAAAGAAGATGCATTTCTAGTTTTAACATTATTTGTTGTTCAGATATTCCTCTTTAAAAGAAAAAAGTATCAGTATGAAAAGTGACCCACATTTGGTTTTTGACCACTGAAAATGTGTACAATTCAACAATTTATTCCGTGGAGCCATATTGAGATCCCAATATCTCTGGGATTGAACCATCAAGGGCCTTTAAAATTAAGACACCAAAAGAAAAGTTTGTTAAGAACCAAAAGCTAAAAAGAATTAAGATATCTTTAATACTTCTTGAGTTACAGGCATGCCAACTTTGGAAAAACAGACATGAAAAGTGCTTTTTCCCATTTTTGAATAGTCACCGTTGGCATATAATGAAACAAAGATTGCTAAAGTCAACAGATTTTATTAATAGATCTACCAATCTCTGTGTAAAAATAAAATAATGATGCTGCCATCTTTCTAAAGTCATTTTTACACCCCTCTAATTTGGCTCCAAATCTTAGGTGAAAATGGTCATTTTTACCCCCCTCTACAAAATGGTGGATTACTCAGTAAATATATATCTGTGACATTTAATATTTTGGCTTTCATTACTATTTAGGTTTGTCTTCAGAAAAATATTAACAAAATCAAAAAAGAATTATCTGGGGAAGTTTCCAAAATGTGCTTGATTTGACACGGAATGACCCTTAAGTAAAATGATTAAATGCATTAATGTAAATGAGAATTTAGGATAAGAGTGAGGAAAATAATGTCAATGAAAAACAGTACACTTCTAATGATATACTTTTTCTTTTCCTTTTGATTTTCGACTGAAATGTGACCATATGTTCATATTGCTAATGTACCCAGAATGCAATGCTGTACCTGCGTGGGAAAGCTGATGTATTTGAGCGCTTCATACTGGCACCAGCTGCTGAGGATGTTCGACAGTGAAGCGAAGGAGTATTTGTACATGGGCGCACCGTGGCGGGGCTGTTTGAACAGGACGCACCACAGGCCAGACACCGTCAAGGCCAGGATGCGGTTCATGAACACCAGAAACTGGGAATCTTTAAAGCGCTCGCCGCTGCCTTCCACCTCCGTGGCGCCATAGGAGCGCGTCATCACCCGCTCCTGAAGGACGCCCCATGTCAGGTATGACGCCTGGATGATGCACAAAACAGATGAAGGCTTAACTTATGCACACAGTTAAATTATTCAGTGTGGTGTCAAACTGACATGTAACACAGGGACGTTACCTGGAGTCCAGCAGCACAGAAGATCAATTTGAAGGCCTGTCGAGCTGATGAACTGGATTCAGAGTCGTTTCTGGCCGCCGTTGAAACATCATCCAGCAGTCCAGTTTTAGATTCATTCCCAAACACACACGTCTTTATGAGAGGAAAGCAAATCCCACGGCCTACAGAAACATGAGCAGTATGTAAAGATTCAGGTTTGTCAAGCACATTCTGCAAACAGTCCGTTTTTGAACACGGGAGATGATCAAATATTGTGTAGGTGACTTTAAGCTGTGTTGAAATACAAATTTACTTAACTGAGAGGATGGAACATGGTAATGAAAACCAAAATATGACCATTTTGATGCAAGCAGCTATGTATAAAATTATACGTGGGAAAAAATAAAAATTTGGTAACACTTTACATCAAAAAGTCCCATTTGTTAATGCATTAACTAAAATTAAAGGGGAACTTTTAGTGTTTACTTTGTTTTAGGCTCTACTAGAATATGTTTTCATGCTTCAATGTTCAAAAAACATTATTTTCCTCATATTCTCCATTTTCGCAGCTCCTCTCTTCCCAGTCTGTCAGTATCGCTCTGTTTAGTTCCTGTCTCTATGAAGCCCCTCCTTCTGAAAAGCACACTGTGCTCTGATTGGTCAGCTGGAGCAGTGTGTTGTGATTGGTCAAGAGCTTTGAACGTGTTTGGGGAAATGTCCCGCCCCTTACCATAACTGCCAGTTTCAACACACTACTAACTAACTCAACCAGGCCCTGCCACTTTATTCTGCGTATAAATTATTTAAAGGGGACCTATTATGCCCCATTTTACAAGATGTAAAATAAGTCTCTGATGTCCCCAGAGTGTGTATGTGAAGTTTTAGCTCAAAATACCCCACAGATAATTTTTTATAGCATGTTAAAATTGCCACTTTTTGGAGTTGAGTAAAAACGCGCCGTTTCAGTGTGTGCCCTTTAAATGCAAATGAGCTGCTGCGCTCGGCCTAAGAGGGCGGAGCTTCTAGAACTTGTTCTCCGGTGTCAGGAGTCAGTCAGGATGCACTATAATGTCAGAAACTGCGAATATATGCTGCATGGAGATAGAACAGGTATAGTTTAGTTTAATTATGGTTATAACTTATATTGTCTTCTTGTTTTTATCCACTATATTAGTACAAGCCTGTTGTACCGGACCCCATTCGACTTTACCGATGGGTTTTATAACGTTTATTGTACTTCACACAAAAGATGAAGCAGCTGTTTTCACTCTAGAAAATCTCTGTAAGAGCTTAATAAAACAGTGCAAGTGTGCATTAAAATATTATCCATAAACTCTCTCTCTCTCCCTTGCATTATCATCAACATACACAGCGAAGTACACAGAAACACTGGTTACAACTAACAGTAAACAAATATATAAAGTCCTTATGCCTTTTCGGGTGGTGCTTAATAAACTGGTAAACTTTATGTCTGTAAATCAACTCCGATAAACTTTAATAAAGCGCTCTCACCTTCATTACTGCCGTATCCAGTATCACTCTGGAGACTGTAAGCTGGATCACAAACAGTTTACTGATCTATCCTTGAGTATCAACTTTTTAGCACAACCTCTGTTTTGTATTGTCCCTTTGTATTGACATTCATTCACAAAGCAGTCCGGTGTGAAATGATTCGCACAGACATAAACGAATTTCGGTAGAGTTGAGGGAGCATTTTCTTAGAAAACAAAATGAATCCACCTCGTCTTCAGCGGCTCAGATTTCGGGAGTAAATGGAGAGAGATATGTGGATTAATCCATCCAGCTACAAAACACCTAAAACGCTTGAGAGACATTCTCGTCAGTGCAGCAATGGCGGACTGTGTACAACTCACTCAGGGCGGTTCTATGTTAAAACGGCAGTGTCTGTCAACATTCGTGGGCGGGGCCTGTGGCTAATGTGACGTCACACTGCCAGGGATCTGCAGACGGCTTGTTCTGAGACACTGCTTATGATTTATGGGGATTAAAAAAAAAAGGAGTGGTTGGATTTTTATCATTATAGGGTGGTTGTGTACACACACTGCCAACACACATTTATGTCCAAACACCATGCAAAAGTGAATTTTGCATAATAGGTCCCCTTTAAATGAGGAATATTGTGACGTGTTCGTTCCCAGAAGAAAACTCAAGACTACAATGGAGGCGTTTCAGGGAGTTCAGAAACAGTGACACTGATATAGAGAAGAACTCCCACTGGAGGGACTTTGCAGAGCTTTTTCATGCTCAAACAGCAACATTATTTATGAATCTATGTTAACATTAGTTTTAATAATGCATTAGTAAATGTTGAAATTAACTACTTAGATTGATAAATAACTTGTAATAAATAACTAATGTAGTTAACTAATGATAACAAATGGAACCTTTTTGTTTTTACAAAAATGCAGTACATGATTACACGACATTTGGGTCTGGAAACAAAACAAAAGTGAGAAACTCCAACGAACCTGTTTCTAGATAATTGATTCGTTTGAAGTAGCTGATTAGGAAATATCCAGGGATGATGATGGTGGCGTAGCCCAAAACATTGAGGAACAAGCGGAAGAGCCACACGTCCTGCCAGCCGTCCAGCAGTGAAGCATCTTCAGCGTCCGCTCGCACCGCCGGCAGAACACACAGCGCCGCACACAAACACAAACTGAAGGGAAAAGAGATAGAGTAAATTATAAACAAAATTATGCTATTTATTTTTATGCATTTCCGGATCTGCAAGAACACCAAAATGTCACATTTCTGCAAACAAACCTGGTTGAAATGCAACACAGGAATCTTTGGGAAAGAAATCAAGTGTAACTTTGCTGCATGATACTGTGAACGTTTCTGTGTGTGTCGTTTGGGCATTCCTCAGGTCTCGTCCCAGGAGTCTGATCCCATTCCAACAGAAGGTCTTTGTGCACAGAGCTCGCCTGCAGCAGGATCGCCTCACACGCCACAAACTAAACCCTATTCAAACCCAGTGCCCTACTGCGTTACCTGACACCACAGATTAGTCGACGATTATAAGAACTAGTTGAACACTTCATTAAAGATGGAATGCGTCCAAACATAAATTCAGAACGCTGTAATTAAGAGGCTTCATAAAGGTGTTTGCCAAGCGTCTCTGAAAGACTACAGTAAACAAACACAGTTTCCACACTTTCTGACCAGTGAATTTCCATGACTTTCACAGTATACTGTAACATTTTTATAAAGTATATAGTATATACATATACACACACAGACACACGCACATATACACAGACATATTACGTATATAAGATTTTTTAAATATGTCTCTTATGCTCATCAAGGCTGCATTTATTTGAGCAACAATATAGTAAAAATAGTAATATTGTGAAATATTATTACAATTTTAAATGACCATTTTCTATTTTGAATATATGTTAAAAAGTAATTTATTCCTGTGATCAAAGCTGAATTTTCAGCATCATTACTCCAGTCTTCAGTGTCACATGATCCTTCAGAAATCATTCTAATATGCTGATTTGCTGCTCAACTATTAATAATGGTTCTTATTATTGTCATTACCAATGTTGAAAACAGTTTTTGCTGCTTCATATTTGTTTGTGGAAACAGTGATACATTTTTTCAGGATTCATTAATGAGTAGAAAGTTCAAAAGAACAGCATTCATTTGAAAGCAGCAAGAAATTACTTATTGATGATACATGAGTAAATGTGCGTCAAAGCAGCAAGGAGAGATGCATTATTCCTATTCAAAAGACTTTAAATGTCAAGTGTTGCATAAAAGTGACTGTGACGTCGTATATAGAACATTTAAATGTTATTATGATGTTTCAGCATCATGTTTCAGTACCTCCATGGAAACAGAGGCATTTTCCACCAGCAGAAGCCGCCGCCGCTCCGCCTGTTCAAAACTCCCTAAAACAGCCGCTGAGACTCTCCAAACGTGTTGATCATGTATCGATAAAGCCTTCTGCCTGTAATTAAATAATCAACATCCAGGATCCAGATAAATCCCGTGCGTTTCTGACCTGAAACTTCTCGGCCTGCTTCACTCATGAGTTCATCTGTACTGACGTGTTAGCACTAACACACTACACCGTTTCCGGTTGCGAAAGGAGACACACCTTCACATATCCGTATAATTTCCACTTAGATGTTGTGTTATGAGGCTTCGGTAAATATTTGAATGTTTTATTGTTTAACAGCCATGTTGGCACAGTTGAAAGAGTGAAATGTCCTTGGGTTTTGTGGGCGGGGGGGTTCGTTATTCTTTATGAAGGACTTTTACTTTGAAATTTATTCGGCGCGTCTGAGGTCCTGCAGATTTTCAATGAACTGGAAGGTGTAGCGCCGCCTCTGATGTCACGAGTCACTTCAAGCTTATACAGTATATACAGTCATATTATCATATGAGGGATCACGAATATATTAGGAGACACACACATATATTATAATCATAGCAGCTTTTTAAAATATTTTATTACAATGTATTTAGAATATTGAGGAAACAATTCCAAAATATCAAAAAATGTAGTTAAAATATATTTATATAAATGATACAATAGTGAAAATTTTATTGTTTATTGTCGTAACATTACTTGATAATGGAAGTTAAATATTTAGTCACGAAATATTAAAAATTAAAATGTATTAGAAGATCGAAAATTTACTACATACTCGTTTAGATTTAGCTGCTTCGATTTATTTATTTTTATTTGTATTAATTTATAATATATATAAATTTATTATTACTATTACTAAATTTACTATTTTTCTCAATACTCAATTTTATATTAGAAATATATATATTATATTTAAGTATCAAATATTGTAAAATATATTTTTTAAAAATATATATAACTATATGGTAACACTTTACAATAAGGTTTTATTTGTTAGCATTAGTTAACTACATTATTTAACACGAACTAACAATTAAAAATACTTCTAAAGCATTCATTAGTAATAGTTAACATTAATTTCAACATTTACTAATACATTATTAAATTCAAAAGGTGTATCTGTCAATAATATTTAATGGACCTGAGATAACATGAACTAACAATGAATAATTTAATTTTAATTAATCAACCCTGGTCCCTAACCCAAAACATTAACAAAAATTAATAAATACTGTAAGAAATGTATTGCTCATTGTTAGTGAATGTAAGTTAATGTGTTAAATAATGTTAACTAATGGGACCTTATTGTAAAGTGTTACCAATTTTTTTTTTATTATTATTCTAAAAGTATGCATCTAATTATATATGTAGTTACCAAATACAATTGCAGTTGTAAAGAAAAGAAAAGACAAAATTTCATATTAATTTACAAGGAAATGTACTTGTTTTACTGAAAGCAGAGACGTGTATTAACCTGTCTGCCATTTACATGAATGGGTTATATTTCTGGTAAGTATGAGGAAGAGTGATGTGGCACATGATGGAAAAACACATTTACCAGGAACTTGTTTTTGTGTATTTTCTGGTCATTGATGTTTTCCCAGTATCAATATTCTTGACAGCTGTAGGACATTTTCCCTCTTAATCCAAAGCACGAATCTTTCTCCATTAGTGTCTATTTGGTTTGTATTATATGCAGTGTTTAACACTGAAAACTAAAATAACACGGTTGTGAAGTAAACAACATAGTTGTTGGCAGATGTTCATTTGACTCGTACGCATACACAGGCGTTCGACGAATTGAATTGATTACCATTTCGAGTCTCCTTGCGCGCGAACGGACACACAAAATTATCTCAGAATAACCATCTAGGCAAGTATTCTTGTAAATACAGTCGGTTATGTCTTAAGTGAATTGAACATAAACAGAAAGAAAACGGATACGTATCAGTATTGATCCGTGTGTTAGGTCTTAAAGTGACAGCAACCTATAAAAACCTGCTGCTGTCTGTGTCATTAATGCTAATCAAAAAACTGCTTTAACAAACATTAATCTATATTTAATTTATACAGTGAAAACTATGCAATGGTATTTTACACTTAATTATTACATTTCTGTACCTGAATCCTAGATTTAGACTAGGACTTTGGTCTATTGTATTTATCTATGCTTGTAATTTGTGTATTCGATCCGTGACTCAAAAACTGTAATATGATCCAAACCATGAGTTTTGTGATCCGTTGCACCCCTAATACCCAGATAATTAAAAAAGGTCTTGTATTTAGCACAAAGAAAACGCTGCACATAAATATTAAAACTACTTTTATTGGCACTATGACCTGTTTCTTAAGAAAACAAGTTTGCAAAGCAGTGTTTCATTCGTTCATCTTGTTTACAACAGCACAGTCTTGCTACAAAAACATTAATATTGCTAATCAGAATGCATTTGTGTTGTAACATTAAAGTTGTTCAACAGAGTACATATGATACGAGTTATGTCCGCACATCCCAACGACATTCCACGGGACGAAGCAGCAGCAAATAATTCTGTATGAACGGGCTGAAGCTGTTCCTGCCGTATAAATCAACCAGCACGATCACCATAAATAGTTGCGGTTACAGGCAGACAAATCCAAAAAGTTCTGCAACTTCAGATCAAGAGTTTTTTTGTTTTTTTTAAAAAAAGAACATGCCGTCTCTCATGTTCAGAAGTTGATCTGAATGTCGTCGAAGGGGAACAAGGCCAATATCTGCAAAACAAAAAAAGGAGAAACTGTTACCACATCATCCCATTTCTGACGTAAATCTTACAGAGAAAACGCATTTACTGTATGCTGCTGCTTACCAGTCAACATGAAACGACACAGATGAATCATGCACAATAATATAATGAATGTGTATTAAGAATGTACATAGGGTAAATTGACTATTCACAAAGACCGGTCCCTCTTAGTTAGTTTTCGGTACCAACCATGGTACTCTCACGCCACACTTCAACGAGTATATTTACAAGCACCCTCATAATGGGTAATATTGCGATTAAACTTTACCTTATGTAAACACAATACTTAGATTAAACTAATGCGATTAAGCTTATAATCACTGTAAACAATCACAAATAAACTGTGGCGTATGCCTATTTTATTCGCAATAAACAGTAGGGGTGTAATTTGTCGTGCATACAGTCAGACGACGAATACAATCAGTCACAGGCGATCCACACTCCAATCCAGAAGGGGGCGTGTGTGGTAATGCAATGCTATTTGCTAATCACCACAACAGGGAAAAGAGCAGAAGAAGAGACGAACTATGCACCAACCCAAAACAGAGGCCGTTTTTTCAAAATGCCTTCTTAAGCGATCTTGCGTCCTTGTTTTCTCGTATTATGTCTTCATCAACTGTTGAAGTTCAATTCCAATACTCCCGGCAAATGGTAAATTATGGTTTCATGTTGAATTTAAAACCCCGAATTAAATTTAAAGATATCAAAAATTAGTGATGCACGATATATCGGCCACCATATCGGTTTCGGCCGATATATGTTAACTTTTAATATTATCGTTATCGGCCAGATAAGAAAATTTGGCCAATATATTAAAGACTGTTTACAATGATTATGTTTTATGGTAAATTTAAAACCTCAAATAAAATTTGAAGATATCAAAAATTAGGGATGCACGATATATCGGGCACCATATCAGTATCGGCAGATATATGTTAATTTTTAATGGATTATTTCCTTCAGCTGAGACACTTCAGATGCGCACTGTCCACCATGATGGTTTTGAATTGCTTGAAATATGATTGAAATCACTTCAAAAAGGAAAATACAGTAAGTGCAACATGTGCAGCGCAAGTCTGTAATATCGGCTACATAAAATTATAATGAGAACATTTTAATTGTGTGCTTGGGACATGACTTTTAATGGTGAGACTTTTATTTTTGTAATCAGGCTCTCAAAAATTATATTTAAAAAAATTATTTTATAATTTTAAATTATTTATATACTATTATAGTATTTATTTTGAATTAGCTTGATTTCATTTTAGCTTAAATATTTTAATTGTAATTTTATTATGTGCTTCTGTCATTTTAATGTTTTTTTTTAGTAATTCGTTTAGATTTAATTTAGTTTTAATTCAGTTTTAGTAATTTTAGTACTTCAACTTTTATTTTCACTAGTTGTCAAGGGTCTTCTGAGTTGTTTTGAGCATGTTTCTATGCAGTATTTTTTTAGTTTTAATTTTAGCTTAAATTTTAGGAATTTTGTTGTATGCTGTTCTATAGTTTTTTATTATTTCTATTTAGCTTTAATTTATTTCTATTTCAGTTTTAGTAATTCAACTTATTTTATTTTTGAGTTGTTTTGAACATGCTACTATGTAGTATTGTCAGTTTTTATTTTAATTTAAATTTTAGTCATTTTGCATATACATTTGTCATTTTAATTTGTTTATATATATATATATATATATATATATATATATATATATATATATATATTTAGCTTTCATTTATTTCCACTTTAACATTTTTGTTGATGTTTTTTAAGTTTGTTTCATATATTTATTTTATTTCAGCCTTATCTAATTGCGTTACTTAGTTACTTTTTATGAAAAGTAATGCATTACATTGCGTTACAAAATGCATTTTATATTAATTTTGAGGAATACAGAATGTTTTAGTGCAAGTGAGATGAGTAAATGCATGTTCACATTTAGTCTAGAACTATAATTAGCATGATTACACAGCGCCTCTGCACTTACTCACAATTTCTCTCAACATGGGAACAAGAGAGCTGTCAGTCAATAAATGTGAAAAAGTAACTTGTGTTACTTATTTGAAAAACTTAGATATTTTGTTGTAAATTGAAAAAGTAATGCATTATTTTACTAGTTACTTGAAAAAGTAATCTGATTACGTAACTCAAGTTACTTGCGTTACCTGCAACACTGATAAAAACAGCACTAATACAGGGTCGGTTCAGACTGAAAAAGGCGCCATTTCTGGTCTGACACTGAAGATTTTGTTAAACTTTAACATTGTTTTGTTAGATAATAAGGGAATGTGAATGTCCTTACATCATCGTTGCCATCTGCTAGATCCAGGGCTGTTTCATCCTCCATGTTTCTGATCATCTTGTCGGCTCCGGCCTGGCATAGAAGGTTGGCGATGGAGGCGTCCTGTCTGCCCACGGCCAAATGCAGGGCGGTGCATCCGTTAAACATGGCAGCATCAACATTCGCCCCTCTGTTCAGCAGCAGGGTCACTGCCTGCACGTCGTGGAGCTCTACCGCCATATGTAACGCCGTCTTCCCGCTCGTTCCCTCCTGAACGACACAAGAATGAGGAAACAGGTGGATGTTTGGTCACAGGACTGAAGGTCCTGTTTTAGCAAGCACAACAGATCAGACTTAAGCAGCTCACCTGTATGTTCAGATCCACACCTTTCTTCATCAACAGCCGCATGAGACGATGATGTTTATGCAGGGTGGCCACATGGAGACACGTGAGACCTGCAAAATGGGAATCAGACGGAATATTTTATGCCTTGATTAATAAAGTATATTTACATTTATGCATTAGACAGATGCTTTTATCAGTTCATGCATTCACAATGACCTTGGCTGTGCTAATGCCATTATGTACTGTTTGAGCTACGGGAATGTACATATAATATAGTATCAACTCTGATGCCAGAAACTACTCAATACCTTTATATATCTATATATTATATCTTTATGCAAGTATACAAACGTGATGTGAGCAGTCATAATGTAAAAACATCAAAATGCTTCTCTGCCATGACAGTAGCTGACATAAAGAGAAAACTGAATGATGCTGACGTTATAAAACGCTGATACTGGAAGTCCATGAAAACATGGAAAAACTCCATGGCACTTTTTAATGCCAACTTCCTTCTTCTGGCATGACTAAAAATCCTGATGATGCACTCAGAACCAACCCCACTGACGCCACTAACATCACAGCAGCGTGACTGCATTTCTCAATATTACTCTTGAAAATATACATATGAAGTACACAAAGACAACATTAAAATAAATTTCTGTATTTTCTGATTACATGCGAGTGATGCTTGACCATACAAAAATGTCTTGCAACGATGCTAGGGTGTTCGGAGTGGTTTTGAGCATGTTGCTATGCAGTTTCTAGGGTTTTCTGGATGGTTTTGAGCATGTTGCTTGCTATGGCCCATGTACACCTGGTATTAAGATGCGTTTTGGTCGATCGGATCACAAGTAGACTAAGGAGACACAATCCCGTTTACACCTGGTGTTTTAATCCATCTCTTTTGTCCACTTTTTTCAACCACTTCTGTGCTGATTTTTTCGAGGGGAGGGTCTATGGGTGGGTAAATGTATGGTTTTTTTTTCAGATTTTTTGATCTAATGGACAAAATAAGCTTGAGCAATTTACATATGAACGTAAAAAGGAGATGACGAAAAAACATACGGAGAGCAGCAGCTTTCATTTCTGCTCTAATATCCGCAAAGACCACGTCGAACACAGTGAGTGTGCGTTAGAAATCAGGAATGATGAGAGAACATTGTGCTTGGTACATTTTTCGTCTTCAAACCAAACTTGGGTCTTCAGCCGACAAAGTTTAAATCCCGTCTGGCTTGCGCGCTTCCCATAATGTTTAGGCGTAAGGTCAGTATGCAAAGAGTAGGCGTCTTTTGTAGCTGTTTGAACACATTCACTACGAAAGCAATCCGGTTGAATGCGTTTTCGACTACCTCTGGAAGTGGTCAAAAGTGGACAAGCTTTTACATCCCGTTTACACCTGTATTTAGCGCCGTCCACTTGTGATCCGATTGACCAAAACACATCTTAATACCAGGTGTAAACAGGGCTTATGTATAATTGAATATTGCTGTACAGTTACCTCTCCTCAACAAGACACATGATTTGAGGAATCATTCATGTCTGGAGCACAAACGTGGCATGATAATTTACACACTCAACTTTAATATTTGGTGGCATAGGTTTGTTAAAATCACTAACAAGTATGATGACTACCAAACAGTCTCTTACCTCTCCAGTTCTGTGTTTCCAGCATGTTGGTGAGTTTGCTGGGTGAGGCGTTTTGGACCATCTCATTGGCACATTCCAAGAATCCCTGCTCACATGCCACATGGAGAGGGGTGTTTCCTTCCTGGTCCTGGAGTTCCAGTAACACCTTCTTTTCTACCAGGCCCTTTACTACAGTGGGCTGGTTCAGGTAGGTGGCCAGGTGCAACGGCGTCTGTGGACGTCAGAATACAGTCAGCATCTGACAAAATGGCGTTAGGGTTATCATGGCTTATCCTACTTTTAACGACAAAAACAAAGTCCGTTTGATGTAAAAAATACAACAGATAGTTCTGAAACTTGATGATAGTGCTCCAGTAATGCCAAAAGTCCTTAAAGGGATGAAAATTCCCAAAAATGAAAATTCTGTCATTAATTACTCTTAAATCCTCATGTCGTTCCAAACCTGTAAAACTTGCGCTCATCGTCGGAACACAGATTTTTTTTAATGAAGTCTGAGTGCTTTCTGTCCCTCCATTGACAGCTATGCAACTACCACTTTGACGCTTCAAAAAGTTCATAAAGAGATCGTAAAACTAATCCATATGAATTAAGCGGTTTAGTCTAAATTTTCTGAAGAGACTCGATCACTTTATATGATGAACAGATTGAATTTAGGCTTTTATTCACATATAAACATTGATCAGCAAACATAAAGAGAAGCTCAAACGTGCTGCGTAACACGAGAATGAATCTCATTGGTTCTTGCAGAAGCTCAAACGTGCTGCGTAACAAGAATGAACCTCACTGGGTCTTGCTGAAGCTCAAACGTGCGTAACACGAGAATGAACCTCATTGGTTCTTGCAGAACCTCAAACGTGTTTATATGTGAATAAAAGCGAAAATTTGGACTAAACCGCTCAATTCATATGGATTAGTTTTACGATCACTTTATGAACTTTTTGCAGCATCAAACTGGTAGTTGTGTATCTGTCAATGGAGGGATAGAAATTGCTCAGATTTCATTAAAATATTTTCATTTGTGTACCGAAGATGAACGAAAGAGGGTGAGTAAATGATGACAGGAATGGGCGAACTAACCCTTTAAGTAATACGGTTTCGTTTTTTGGATATGTGGGGTTATTTGTAGTATGGGGACCATCCCCGTGTCTTCAGACCATCACATTTGATTTGATAGTTAGCCTGCGTGGGTTAGCAAGAGCATTAAACCTTTTGATTTAATGACAATAAGAAATGAAGTTCATTTATTCCAAAGGTGAGGGACCATGTAATGGTTTACTCAATCTGGGAGTTATACACTGACTGTGTCAAAAGGAAACATGTGAGTAATATGTCCAATGGCCTGGCGTTAGCTGATTACGTGGCTTTTGGTAAAAGCATAGCAGCACCAGTATTACTCACAGCTTTAAGTGCTGACTGTCAGATTTGTGCGCAGTTTCCTTTAGACTTCACGCCCTAATGTGCTTTAAGACCGCCTGACCCATATCTGACATGCTCTCATTTAATAAAACCCAACTAGCAACAAGGTCAACATGAAACAGTGTTTGTAACTTATTTTACTTTAATAATGTGACACATTTCGGACACAGATTGATTTTTATCCATCAGGAATTGAATGGATGAAGCGTTCTTCCTTTTCAGAAAAGTGAAGTGATTACATTTGATGAAAGATTACACAGATTTCCTTTTCTGAATAACATGCACGGGTGAATCACTGATGATGAGCAGCCTGACTTTTGATTTCATATTGTAATGTAAAACTAGCCAAATGAGTCACTGTTAATAATAACCACTAGAGTATTTTGACTGCAAAAGCCAAAGTTTTGAGCAAGATCCACAATGTCCAGTGTTCCCACACCTTTTGACCAATGCGTTTTCATCATTCATGATGGTAAAACTAGAAACATTGGTTATCCCAATGGGATTTTAATAATCTCAATGGGAGATTTCCAGGCGCCAATGGATGAATTCATAAAGAAAACCCCTTTGAATGTTTCTTTTTACTTCAAAACAAGAATATAATTCCCCAAAATGCATTGTAATGTGAGGAGTTATGCATCTGTCCACAGCTTTCCATGTTGAGTTTGTGAGTAATCACCTGTGGTTATTTTAGATGTAACATCACACCCTCAATGGTTAAAATGGCTTCTAATGCATCAGAGGGTAATTCATTGATATTTCCAAGTTTCCATGACTGTGAATATTAATCAATTTGTTGACTTGGCCACATGTTACAAAAATGCCAACAAAAAGTCATTAATAAAGTCGATAATAAGCAGGGGGTTTCAACAGAAAGCCCCTCGTCTGTTGCCACTGGATAAACCCCAAATTTCAAAATATAATTGAAACTAAGGCTGTCAAATGGGTGTAATAAACCCCCATCTTTCTTTGATATGCGCTAGGGGAGTTTCCCCTCAAAGGGGAAACAAAAAATAAGCAAACTCATTACAACATTCATACCAGATTTCCCTCAACAGTTTTTCTGTTCCCTCAGGGGCAATTCATGAAACATGAACAGAATGGATTTCTGTGGAAATAGCTCACAAATCCTCCAACTTGCACAAGAAACTTGTTATGCAATTGTTTGTGAGACGTGTGGAGAATCTTAAGGTGATACCTGATACAAGTTGTTCTGAATATCCATCAGCTCTTGAGGAAACAGCTCTATTAACCAATGTGCAAAGCGTTGCTCTTCGTGGATAATGGCCAAATGGAGAATCCTGGAAAAACAAGCAGACACGCAAGTTGCTGGTTAAGTGCCAGTTAAATGCTACTTGAAAGATGAAGCAGAGCCAACGGTAAAGGGAAGGAACTATCAAGCAAACCGCAGTCTAAAAGCAGCACATTTCACAATGTGTGATGGAAAAAAAAAAAAAATAGGTCGGACGATACTGAGAAATATGTCACACAAAAGTGTGTGTCGCTTACAGCGAGTTGCAGAGGCATTCAGCCATTGCGCAACACTGGAACTTTTGAGCATTATTAGAGCATTCATATCAGAGATCGTCTTGCTATCGAATGATAAATCCTTTCAGATGGTTAGTAAAAATCTTGCAGTTACAAGAAAGACGACAGCTGATTTAAAACATGAGAAATGTGAAGACATGAAAACCGAGAGTTAATCTCAAGAAACACGTTTAATCATCAAAAAAGGAAGATTAAATTTGCATAAACAATTACTTGACATTTTTTCCATTAACAGACAAAATAAGTCCTCTTTTTTGTTTTGATTTTAAGTGTAAAATATGACCCTAGCATGTTTTTGACTGGTTGCATGAAACTGTTTCATTCATTTACTTAATTCAGATGTATTTGAGTCACAAGGAACCAGTAAATGATGCAGCAGGAGCATAAATTAATGCACACTCGTTGTCTTTTTCCCCATCCTCTAGCCGGTATATTTCCTCGCAGGTGTGTCATTTCCCACATGCGATAACCTAGTCTTTACTTTTACAGTAAGCCAGAAGGAAACAGGTAGAAGCAAGTGGTTTCAGCATTTAAATAATGTGAGAACAACTTAAGTGTCATCAATCTGATTGTGGTAAAACGATCATGATTCATATTGTTTCGCTGCATGTGAAATTAACAGGTTTAGTTCGCCTAAACATTTAAATTTTTATTCCACTTCACCTAAGGAGAGATTTTGAACTGATTTTACACTGCATTTTCTTCCCATGTAATGAAAGTGGATGGGAATTGTGCTCCAAAAAGGCACTATAAAGTCAAAAAAGTGACTTGTGTGTGAAATCCTCCCCGCCACTGTAGTTGTTTTCAGTGTTTAAATTTAAGTTATTGTATGATCAAAACACTTGGAACATACTGTAAATGATTCGTTTTTTGGGTGACCAATTCATTTAAAAAGTTTCTGAGCTTTGTATAATACTGTGTCTGTAATATAAAACTGACAGCATGAAAGTGAATCCCTAAAGTGGGACATTGCTTATCCGGATGGCCTGGGGATTTCACATGGCCATTGATATTACTTTTAGGTATTCATAAGTACGTTCTTTACTCTGATGACACTCAAGGAAAAGTTTTTTTCCCCTTGCAACAGCAACAAAAGCAGGCCAAAGGTAAACCATAGCTGCTCACTATGATTCAAGATGCATCAAAATGCAAGATGTTCTCCGAAATAATAATCTTATTGACATCCAGGTTTGTCACTGTCAAAACCAATGAAGAAATGAAAGCAGGGTGACCTTAACCAAGTTGTGTGTCCGTGCCCACTTGTGCGGTGAATGTTTGCCTGTGTTTTTGTACATATACGTTACAGGTTGAACCACGATCTGGTGTAAAGGTCACTGCTTGCATAAACATGTTTACGTGACATGTGCTCTTTTGGGGTAAATAATATACATTAAAAGCACGTGAAAATATGTGTGTTTAAAACAAAAGCTTTGCACTCTTCCAAAAGGCTGCCATCAGAACGTGTTTTCTAGCCTGACGAGGGGAATTCCACTGCATGTCTGCATACTTCTGCTTTCTTCTCATGCGCCATAAACAGCAGTTTCTAGACGTCTGTTAACCGACTGACTGTTGTGTTAAAACAGAAAAGCCTGCTACTGTAATCAAAACTTCATTTGTCACATGAGAATGTGTCACTCAGCAAACTAAAACAGGCTGTAAAATGAATCAACTTAAAAAAAAAAAGTTTGTTAGTTTCATGTGCACCAACATTTTTGACCTTTTATGACCGTACAAAACAAGAATGAGCTATTTTTAACTCTCTTTTCAATTAAAATAAATTGGTTTGCTCTTGAATTGCTAAAGGAAGGAAGGGCAATATTATTCAAATAGTTCAGATATTATTCATAATATTCCTTTTCCGTTACCTGGTCCTTATTTATAACACTTTCTACGGACTTGAAACTTTCTCTCATCCACAATTAAACTTTTTACACTGAGTGCTAGATTAATCAAAACTTCCTATTCTCTCTGTTTGACAACATAATATTTGGTAAATTAACATTAAATTAAATCAAATCCAGGCCATTAAATGTTTGTTAAGGGTTGAAGAAACATCCTGCACACTTTCTGAACTCAATTCACCTCCATGTCATTTATCTATCCATCAGCCTTGCACTTTAAGCTGCAAAGAGAGCATTTTGTTACGATTATATGAAAATAAACATTATAAATGAGTTCCAGTCAATACAGCAGGCCAGGAGTGTTGCAAGATTTAAATTAAGCAATAAGGTACAAATATAGTCTGTAACCAGCTTGATTATATTTACAATAAAGCACGACGAAAATGAATATATCTTTAAAAAAGAAAAGTAAAGTACACCATTTTTCATTTAAAAGTCCATTCATAAACACAATCCTTCCGCTAGATAATATAGTCACTGCCATAACAGAATGATACAATGCAACAAAAACATTGATCCAATAGGGGATGCAGTGGAATTGTGAACGGGTATTTCACGTTACAGCTCACTATATTTTAGATGTTTAGTATGGCTGAAACCGAATCGGAACTTGATATTTGAACCACCTGTTCGCCGTATCACAGACCTATTTACCGTAGTACGTCGTGCATGACAGGGAAGGATGCTACCTAAAGAATCTGCACATTAAGTTTTGATGAAAAAAAAGTGTTTCCATACCATTTTTTATTATGTAGAATCCGTTTTGTAAAAACAATAAGGCATATAGGACGTGTTATATTTTGAATGTATATTACTCCGCGGCGCGCGTGCTTGTCAACAACTCCCTCAGGATCTTATTGCTTAAACCACGTTAATTAAACTCACAAACACCCCATATTTAGACATCAAAACATTTTGAAATACACGCATTTGAACTTTCAGAAACATATCAATGAAATTTAAACGTACGTGTCTCCATCTTCTGTAACAGTGGTTAAGAAATTCACTTCCTCCTCAGTGTATTCACAGTCCGTCGGGTTTTCACATTCAGAAATTATGCATTCTTCGATTAAATCCCCCAAACTGTCCACTGTTAACGATGAAGAGACGTAAGCAGAGTCCAGCCTCTCTTCTGTACCGAGTTTATCTTTCTCCTCATTGCTGTCCAAACTCCTGTATTCTCTGGATATATATATCGGTTCGATTCCGGAGTCAATCCGGTTGTCTTCTAATTCGAATTTTCGTTCTTTCTCACCGCCGCTTCGCGCCATTTCGAAGCTTCGATGCTTATCGTCAATGTTGCAATGTAAAGATGAAACAAAGTAAAATCACCGTGACATTATGACACCAGAGACATTCGCTTTTGTTTCTCATCCCACCACCGATGACTCGGCTGTCCGCCTCAGATACTCCCAGACTGCCCAATGGTTTTTTAACCTTAAATGTGTGGTTTCGGGGTGAGCTTAAGTGTACCAGCCAAACTCAGTAAGGTAATGAAACTGCTGCGAGAATGCTGGCAGTAATGTGAAGCAGCCCTACATGGGGAAGCGGTATTGGAGGCGGAGTCAACGCGGCTTTCAATCCGTCTACAGTGGGAATTCCCCACAAGGGAGTGGCAAAAACCCATATCATTACAGAACCAATCCAAACACACCATGACAACCCCATGGAATCTCCTGAAAGCCCTCAAATTAAAACCTGTTCTCTATTTTGGACTCCCAACAACTTCCTTGAACAACCTGTGACTTGACCTGACAGGATTTAAAGTCCCTGAATTGCAACACACCCTTAATCTGGACATTTATGTTTCCAAGATTGCAACTGATAATTTTAGAACATAATTTGAATTCGTCTCATATGCAGTCAAGTTTGAGTCAATGATTATTTTCATATTGAATGTTATTTTCCTGTTTATTACTGCAGTCTGTTTATTACTTGTATAAAGTGCTAAATAAATGTGACCTGACCACAACTAGTGCATGATCATCTTTAGCTTATACATTAAGCTAAAGTTCTCATTGTGCATTTTTATACAGTAAATGGGATTTATAAAGAATAAGAATGCCACAAAGGTTATTTGCAAGCCTAATTTTGGTTTATATCTGATGCATTGTCTGTTGTGTTTTGACGTAAGTTTTGGTGGATCAGAAATATGTAAAATGAAACTATAGGCTTTTGTATTGGTGTTATCATCATGTTCTGCATATTATATACTACTAACTACTTGTTCTGCATGTCTAAATGAAGTACAACTATTCATCATGAATGCACAGATATTGTATTTTAAAAATCCACATTTATCTTCAAATCTATCGTGCTTTATTGTTTGGAGATAATGTTTCATTAAACCATCAATGTTACCATCAATGACCAGCAGGTGGCAGTGACAGGTAATCTGTCTTTAAATTCGGTACTGTATATTGTCAGGCGTGATATATGGTTGATTGGCTCATTTTTACGTTTGAAAGGTCAAATAACTCCGCTTACGTCTGACACAAGTCTTTTCATTATCAAATGAACAGGTCATATGACCTTTGGTGGCAACAATGATGTTTTTTGTCTTGAGTTGATAAGTATAACAGCATATAATGATTGCATATGCACAGAAATTTAGTTAGTGATCATTTTTGTCATGGACAATGGCTGCATGAGGAAAAGCACAATATTCCTAAAACATGCTTTGTGCCAAACACTGTTGAATTCAAAATGATTTGAGGTTGAAAAAAAGGTTAATATGGGCCCTATAGCAAATATGTTTGCATTGCACATTATTTACAACTAAAGGGTTAATTCACCCCAAAATTAAATTTCTGTCATTTATTACTCACCCTCATGTCGTTCTACACCCGTAAGACCTATGTTCATCTTCAGAACACAAGTTAAGATATTTTTGATGAAATCCGAGTTGTTTTTTTTTATCCTCCATTGAAAGCAATCAGAGAAGTAGTAAAGACATCATTAAAATAGTCTACGTTACTGTGGTTCAACCTTAATGTTATGAAGAGGAAGAGAGGAAATTGTTAAATAAAGTCGTTATTTTTGTTTTGTTATGCGCACAAAAATTGTCGCTTCAAAACATTAAGGTTGAACCACTATAGTCACGTTGACTGTTTTAATGCTGTCTTTACTACTTTTCTGGACCTTCAATGATGGTAATTACATTGCTTTCTATGGGAGATAAAAAAAACTCTCGAAATTTATCAAAAAATATCTTAATTTGTGTTCCAAAGATGAACGAAGGTCTTACAGGTGTGGAACGACACAAGGGTGAGTAATTAATGACAGAAATTAAATTTTTTGGGTGAACTAACCCTTTAATATTCTCTTGCTTTGCGCCAGCTGCCAACAATAGTTTCTGAAATATTAATAGAGACAGAAACTTTGTATGAACCACCATTCTGTTATGATGTCAGAACCTTAAATATGATGTCAAAGATCAAAGAATCGTTTTTAAAGGGGGAGATGATGTGACAATAACATTGCTGAACAGAAATTGCAGGACAATGAACAATTGTAAATTTTCTCAGAAAAAAAAAGCATTTAGCAAAAAATTCTGAAATAAAGCAATAAGCCCTCAAGAAGCCATGGTTTACAGTGAATTTATAACAGCTAAGGGGCGTTGTTAGGCACGACGCGGAGCGGAGTGTTATAGTGTTACAGTGTTATAAATTCACTGTAAACCACGGTTACCACTCAATACAAATATTAAAGCCAAAAAAAATGTAACAATGCAACTTTCATGAAGTAAAATCATTAAAAGCCTTCCTTCCGCTGGAAAAAATAGTCCCTGATCGTGAACAGCAACAGAAGTTACATTTATTGCGCAATTAGATGGCGGCAAAGATTGTCTTTATAAGCGAGTCACTCAGTCAAAGACTTTTATATTGAAAAGTTGTTGTGAACACGGAGACGCAAATGACAAATGCTTTGACTAGCGCTGTCATTGTCAGCAGGGCACGGGAAAACCCATTAAATGTTAAAAGGACAAGATCGCAGTGGATATTCAAACGGATTTTTTTAATATGAACATAGGAATGACCTGAAGGAAAATGCTAAATCTGAATGCAGGTAATACACTCGGTCACGATCGATATCTCTCTCACAATAATCTTCTACATAATACAGTTAGCTTCAATTAACAAAATCAATTGCGAACAAACGATGCTAAGAGTGGTTGCTAAGACAGACTCTGCAACATACACACTCAGTGGCGCAGCGATACTAATGTAATGCGGTCAGCGGTATGCTTTCGGGAATTTTACAACGGCTTCGAACGCGGCTCAACCAATCAGAATCAAGGGCCGGAACTATCCGCTTTATAATTCTATATAGCTCATTATAATGCAATGATGATGAATGGGAACATGTAAATGGACTAAAAAAAAGTACAATTAAAATGTTTTTTTCAAAACAGAAACTATTAAATTGTTAATTATTTCATTAGTAAGTCGTGATTAGAGGACACACAGCACACAAATGACTCATTTATAAATGCAATAAGAGGTATAAATATTATTCCAGGTCTCTGGAGAACACATTTAAGTAATGGGAAACCACATGCATGGAGTCAAGGTCACGTACGATCCTCAGCAGAGACGGCTGGGATAGATAAACAACACCTCCCTCCTCTCTCTCTCTTTCTCGCTCGCCCCCGTTACCTGGATCTGAACTGCGCATCCGTGTGGATTCATCTCGCGCCTCATTGTCATTCATTCCGCGTTCATGCGCATTTCCATATGATTTCTGCATCTCGCTGTGGGTCAGATTGGCTTCTTTTATTTTCAACGCACCAATCTTAAAGGAAATGCTCGCGGTTGCCTGGACAGCCAACGATCCCGCAAGTATTTTGGACACTCTAAGGATTCAAAAGTGCGCGTGTTGTGTTGTTGATCTCGTGGCCAGGATGCTGCCTCGCTGAGGATGGACTATAATGGATGACACATGGCTGTGATGCTCCAGTATCATCTTCTTCATCATGTCTCCAGCAGCTCCGGTCACTGACAGCAGTGCTGCTGATGTCCTGCACGAGCAGACGGACACGCCGCGGGAAGTGGTGAGTTCAGCAGCGGCTCGCGCGTTTCCATTGTGCGCGTTTCATCTGATGTGGGGAAACCTTTGTTACAAACCACGACAGAAGAGAATGAATATTGTCTTTATTCTGTATGTTTCACAAAAGCCAAGACAGATAAGCTCACGCAATACGATTAATGTTTAATTGACACAAACATGGGGGGAGTGTGTGTGTGTGCACGTGAGTGAGAGAGGAGATACACAAAGATTCATATCCATCTGCTACTGTAATAATAGACGGCATAAACCAATTACACGTTCAAATGCAGTGGCAGACAGTAATGGAGTGAGTGAATAATAATAATAAAAAAACTCATTTATCATGGTCATATTTCACCACAAAATCAAAAGAATAAAAAAAAGAAATTATATTTTGCTCAAAAGATACTGCTAAAATATTTAGCATACTGTTAGCCCAGATTTTATATTTAATTAAACAATTTAATTACAATATAGCTACTTAAAGTTTGATTGCATTAAATATAATATATAGGCTACGTAGATTCTACTTATTTGTGGACATAATTTTAATGTGTGAATACATTTAAAGCTGTTGTCCGTAACTTTTTTGGTTGAAAATTATCTAAAATAAATTTTTGAGCAAGAACATACCTAGCCACTGTTCAAAACTACCTCCTACCTTAGCCCGATTCATAATGGTAAGCTTGTAATAATGTTTTATAATTCGGGTGGTACTGGTGGGTTTCCGCGGGAAATTCGAGCAAGTCTTTGCGTCATTGCGTCACATCTGTATACATGAGTCCCAGCTAGTAGACTACATCGCAGGTGAGGAGAATCATTTATAACCTTTTCTCACAGCAGCTGCAATAATTAAACTTATCATTTTGATGGCGGATTGTATGGTATGACAAATTAATTTTAGAGATTAGATCTGTAGGTAATGCTAATACATTATACACATAGTCACGCAATGCTGATGTTGTTAACATTAACAATTTGAGAAAGTATAACAATAATAATAATTTGCACAAGTTTGACGTGATCCGATTTGAACATAATTTGGTTTGGTGCTACGAGTCAGGTAGCAACGCCATTTTGTCATGGTTTGTTGATGAGAAGTTGGTTTGTTTTCCCCGACATTTACCTTTTTATCGTTTCTTTGTTTCCCTCGAGAGACTGTTTTTGAGCAGGGAAAATCGTTGTTTGTTTAAATTATGGGATATTTTTCATCCGTTTCATCCAGTTTTCTCACAGCGTGCGGCGGGCATCATCGCGCTTGAATCCCTGACCGGCAAGATCGACGGACGTTTTTTTTAGTCTTTTCCTTTCTATTTCTTTTTCACTAGAGGAGCTGTTGTTTGGAGTAAATGTTTTCAGGACATGAAAATTTCATGTTTTGTTGTATTTTCAAATGAAAATTTGGAATTGAATTGAAATAAAACAGAAAATTGTATGAATGTAGCTTGTTTGCTTTTTTTCTAGAATAAATTTTTAAAAAAATAAAACAATTGATATAAATTTAATTTATTTAGTACATTGAACTTAAATATACTGTAATAACTACAAAGCGTAGGCTAATTGATATTACAAAATATTTTAAGTTAAATGAACTTAAATTTTAAGTTTAAATTACTTAATTTTTTTAGGGCAACCAGTTTCCTCAAATTTTTTAAGTAAATTCAATTTAAGTGCAATTCAGAATTTTTATTATACTTTTAAAGTGTGCTTGATTATGAAAATAATTCTATAAATAAAAAATTATATTTTATTAAAGAGTATTTTATAGATTATATAAATTATGTATATATATATATATATATATATGTTCATTTATAAATATATACAGTATGTATGTATTCATTTTTTAAATTTTCTACATTTTGGGGTGAATATGACCTGCATGTTTCCGTGAGATTCACCCAATAACCGATAAGTTACATTTAAGTTGTTTGTAATGATTTATCATATATTTTTATAATGACTTGGCTGAAAAAAGTGGGAGCTGAATTTATTTCAGTTCCAACAGAGTATTTCACAGTAGCGCCAATAATGCTGTGTATTTCCAAATACAGACACATAAACAGAATGGGAAGATGACACTATTAATAGAGTGAAGTTAAGAAACATGTTACCAATAGTTGACTCACACAAGGGCCTTCCTGTCTGCAACTAAATCCCAGAAAGTCATCATCTGTTATGTCATGTTACTAAAATGACACTCTAGAGCACTGAAATAGTCCGAATGAAATTGGGACACCTCGCTCACACATCCCAAAATACACAGGACGATCCCAGCAGAGAATCCTCACTATATCAGAGCATGTGTCTTCACTGAAAAAGCCTCAGGGTTTGGGCTGAAACCCTGTTGAAGTGCTTGAGCTTCAACTATCTTATTCAGTACAGTTAATCTCCCCCTGGAAAGACAGAATGTTAGGAACTGTTTTCATCTCACGCTGTACACATCATTTGGCTGCCGAAAGATGCTGATTAACTGTTTTGATCAGTATTTCCTCAGAAGTGCTTCAGCATAAAATTCCCCTTTGGGTCAATGAAAGCTCTTCATTCAGTAATTACGTTTCAAAGTGCTTACAAATGATGTGCATGAACACAATCAAAGAAAAGTGATTTTTATAACTATAACCTGTTTACAAAATTAAACAGCATGTAATTCATATTCAAAGACCAAATTAGCTCAACTTATGAAGGTCATTCAGGCAAAATGAGGTCTCTGAAGTTTAGTAACTTGAACCACATGTTTAACCACAACCACACATACACTATATTGCCAAAAGTTTTGGGACGCCTGCCTTTACGTGCACATGAACTTTAAAGACATCCCATTCTTAATCCGTAGGGTTTAATATGGAGTTGGCCCACCCTTTGCAGCTATAACAGCCTCAACTCTTCTGGGAAGGCTTTCCACAAGGTTTAGGAGTGTGTTTATGGGAATTTTTGACCATTCTTCTAGAAGCGCATTTGTGAGGTCAGGAAGTGATGTTGGCAAGAAGGCCTGGCTCGCAGTCTCCGCTCTAATTCATCCCAAAGGTGTTCTATCGGGTTGAGGTCAGGACTCTGTGCAGGCCAGTCAAGTTCCTCCACACCAAACTCGCTCATCCATGTCTTTATGGACCTTGCTTTGTGCACTGGTGTGCAGTCATGTTGGAACAGGAAGGGGCCATCCCCAAACTGTTCCCACAAAGTTGGGAGCATGAAATTGTCCAAAATGTCTTGGTATGCTGAAGCATTAAGAGTTCCTTTCACTGGAACTAAGGGGCCAAGTCCAACCCCTGAAAAACAACCCCACACCATAATCCCCCTCCACCAAACTTTACACTTGGTGCAATGCAGTCAGGTAAGTACCGTTCTCCAGGCAACCGCCAAACCCAGACTCGTCCATCAGATTGCCAGACAGAGAAGCGTGATTCGTCACTCCAGAGAACACGTCTCCACTGCTCTAGAGTCCAGTGGCGGTGTGCTTTAAACCACTGCATCCAACACTTTGCATTGCACTTGGTGATGTAAGGCTTGGATGCAGCTGCTCGGCCATGGAAACCCGTTCCATGAAGCTCTCTACGCACTGTTCTTGAGCTAATCTGAAGGCCACACGAAGTTTGGAGGTCTGTAGCTATTGACTCTGCCGAAAGTTGGCGACTTCTGCGCACTGTGCGCCTCAGCATGCGCTGACCCCGCTCTGTGATTTTACGTGGCCTACCACTTCGTGGCTGAGTTGCTGTTGTTCCCAACTACTTCCACTTTGTTATGACACCACTAACAGTTGACCGTGGAATATTTAGTAGTGAGAAAATTTCACGAATGGACTTATTGCACAGGTGGCAACCTATCACGGTACCACGCTTGAATTCACTGAGCTCCTGAGAGCGACCCATTCGTTCACAAATGTTTGTAGAAGCAGTCTGCATGCCTAGGTGCTTGATTTTATACACCTGTGGCCATGGAAGTGATTGGAACACCTGAATTCAATGATTTGGAGGGGTGTCCCAATACTTTTGGCAATATAGTGTATCAGTTAGCTGCGGATTAACACAGCTGTGGTTTATATTTTTATTTCAATTAATGTTTATTTTATTTTATTTGTAATGAAAATGTTTTTTTTTTCATGGTTTTAGTTTTAGTTAATGTTAATAACCCTGGTAAGGGTGTATTTTGGTTTATTCCACCATGCGAAATCATTTAAATTCATAATTATTTCAATAAAATCTCACTGGAATGGTCTGTTTCAGATCATACCACAGCATTTAAATACACTTCAGCAATTACAGACGTTCTTATGTTGTGAAACTGTTGTTAAGTTACTCCTTGATGTTTGGTCAATAACAGGGGTGACTACTGAATCGTCCCTAGCAATCATTTTGAATCGAATTTGAAAGTGAAATGTGAAAATGAATGAAAAGTGTTGATAACAGCATTACATTTAGATCTGCTCAGGTTGTCAAAGATTTCTTTTTTTTTTCTTTGTTTTTACATTTTTGTTTTGTTTTGCAGCGTTGAGCATTACAACCAATCACAGACATGTCTGTTGAGCACATGAATGCAATGGCCAATCAAAGGCGTTTAAATTAGTCACCAGTGCAGAAGAAATTCTCCTGAAAACGCTAGAGTTCAGCGTTCCCTCACTGACATTCTGCACTCAGATCTGTACGTTCACGACTGCTCTCGTCATAAATAGAGATCGACCGATATAGATTTTTTTATAACCGATACCAATACCAATTATTTGCAAGTTTATGTGCCCGACAACCAATATTTATTTATTGTTTTATTTTTTGTTTTTGACAATTATAACAACAGCACTGAACTGAACAAACTGTTTTATTTAACCCTCTGGTGCTCTTTGGTCATTTTTGACCGAAAAATTTTACATTTTGTTTTTTTTTTTAGAATTTTTTACTTAATCGGAATGGTACAAAACTTGGCAAAGTTTTTGGCACTATCTATGTGAACACAAAAAACAAATCATGAACATGATTCGAAAAGGTTAAATGGTTTTACGTGCTCCTCGCAGTCAAAAATGAGCGCATTGGAAATGAATGGGAGACGAATTTCATCTAGTGGAAGCGTTCGGTACTGCAGCCAAACAAAATCAACCTCAAATTTGGAACACAACTTGTTTAGATATATGGCTTTGATTTTCTTGCAGTTTTAGAGTATAACATGTTTTTGAAAATATATATTTCATATGAAAATAGTATTTTTGTGCATTTTTCATAATAAACGTAAAATTCTGTAACTTTTTTTAAGTGTCATCTTTGAAAAGAGATCAAAATTAAGTCTGTGCTCTAAAGCATTCAAAATTTCTGACAGTTTAAGTTGGAAATTTCATTTTCAGGTCTATGAATCAATGCATGATTGTTTAGATATTCTATCATGAAGTACAGAAAGCTAAAGACATAATCAAAATTGTGCAATTATTGTTTTAGGAACACATTGACATAAAAAAAAAACTCCCTTTATGAGTCGGCTACTATATCTATAAATAAAGGCTTTAGATGACAAGAAATTGCAGTCAAGTCTATTATAAATGCAAAAACCCTCAACTCTCAGCTAAACCAATCAGAATGTCCTCATACAACCTCAAATTCATTGGTCCCTTAGAGACTCCAGGTTATTGATCAAATTTCTGACATATTCGAAAGAATGTGAGCAAACTCAAAAAATGAATTGCATTGTATATTAATGGCTGAGAAATACTTCATAAGGGCTACTTGTCATAAGTGCTCTCGTTCCTGCTGAGAGCTCCAGCAGCGAGGGGCTCCAGGGGCCGTGGTAAAAGGTAGAGCGGATAATTATGGAAGAACATCATCAATTATTTAATGCCATCTGCCATGTTAAGGGCATAAGACAAGCATGCAATCACATACTCAAGAAACAGCACAATAAAAACATGAGAAGTTTGTTCGGCATAGTCCAGTTGTTCTCCCCCAAGGCTTGTAAAAGATTCAAACTTAAAGGCTTTTTATATGTATTTCAAGCCCAAATTCAAAGTTTAAAATAAAAATTAGCTTCATTACTTCATTATTCTTTCTTTGAACTTAAATTCATTTTCTAGCATTACAAATCATTTAAACTGAAATTCTGCATCTAGCTTAATTCAAACTGAATTGGAATTTAAAAAGAATTCTGAATTGAACTCAACCCTGGTTGCTAGGGTGTTGCTAGGTGGTTACTTACTGCCAAAAGAGTCCAAATCTGTATGATAATGGTGTAGGTAGGTTGTAGGTTCACCAAGTTAGAGAAGGTGAGATTGTTAACACAGGTAATGAAATCAATTTGATTTTGCCATTGAAGTTGGTTTTCTACAATTAAACAAAAAAAAAGCAGAAAGTGTTTGGAATCAACATATCAGGTGAAATATACAAATACAAGTTACAAACGAGAACAAATTCTACACGTCTATGATACAAAAAAGGGTAACAAATACATACATTTATGCATTTGGCAGATGCTTTTATTCAAAGCAACTTACATTCATGATATACGTTTATATCACAGAAACATAAACATCACAGCAATAATGATCCAGTCATATTCTTAAGTATTTGCCCTATTAAAGGGATAGTTCACCCAAAAATGAAAATTATCCCATGATTTACTCACCCTCAAGCCATCCTAGGTGTATATGACTATCTTCTTTCAGACGAACACAATTGGAGATATATTTAAAAATATCCTGGCTCTTCCATGCTTTATAATGGTAGTAAATGGGGGTCCCAAAAAAATGCATCCATCCATCATAAAAAATAATCCATACGGCTCCAGAGGGTTAATAAAGGCCTTCTGAAGTGAAGCAATGGGTTTTTGTAAGAAAAATATCCATATTTAAAACTTTATTAAATATAATAACTAGCTTCCGGCAGACGGCCGTACGCATCAATTTGCGGTGCATCAGTTTGACAAACGTGGAAACGTAGAGGATAGAGCAAAACAAAACACCGGTCACAAATTAGAAGTCTAAAATGAGAAATTATATAGAGAAATCTCAGAGGATTTCGATATTAGAGAAGAGGAGCTTGAGTTTGTTGCACAAACCCTATTTGTTTGAACCGCGAGAAGCGTCTAAGTTTACTATACTCCTACATCCTCGCGTCATATATCGTGTCAGAGGATTACTCTTGTGGTGCAAGTCAACTTGCGCAGTATTTCAGTTTATAAACTTTTAAATATGGATATTTTTCTTACAAAAACCCCACGCTTCACTTCAGAAGGCCTTTATTAACCCCCTAGAGCCGTATGGATTACTTTTACGATGGACGGATGCATTATTTTGGGCTTCAAAATCTCGCCCCCATTCACTACTATTATAAAGCTTGGAAGAGCCAGGATATTTTTTAATATATCTCCAAATGTGTTTGTCTGAAAGAAGATATCATCATGGGATAAGTAAATTTTCATTTTTGGGTGAACTATCCTTTAAAATCCAAACAGCGACTTTTTTTGGCCGGGCAGGATAGTACACAATGCTTTATTAAAAATAAAGGTTCCAAAAGGTGGTTTTCGTATGATACCATAGAAGAACCATTTTGGGTCCTCAAAGAATCTTTCAGTCAGCAGTTCTTAAAAGAACCATTATCTAAAGAACCTTTTGTGGAATGGAAAGTTTCCATGGATGTTAAAGGTTCTTCATGGAACCATCAATACCAATAAAGAACCTTTATTTTTAAGAGTGTACATCACATTCATTTTAGTGTACAAGACATGCTTTCTTGATGGGAAAAAGTGCCACAGATCTATTTAGCACAGAACTTCTCAAGGGCGTTTTTTCACCTCTCTTTTTTTATCATTTATATTTTTACAGCAACGACCATTGAAGCAGTCCCTGAGCAAGTCCCTGTGTCGCGACTCGCACTGGAAATGCCTCCTTCTGTCACTGCTAATGTACTGCTGCGTGATCGCAATGACCTGGTGCCAGGTCACGAAGGTCACGCGCCTCTCCTTCGACAGCGCCTTCAAGGGCAAGTCCATGATGTACCACGACAGTCCCTGTTCCAACGGCTACATCTACATCCCAGTGGCCTTTCTCGTCATGCTCTATGTGGTTTACCTAGTGGAGTGTTGGCATTGTTACTCGCGCAACGAACTTCAATCTAAAGTAGACCTGGAGAGCATCGCCGAGCGCGTGCGTCGCATGCAGCAAGCCACGCCGTGCATCTGGTGGAAGGCCATTAGTTACCACTATGTACGCCGAACGAGACAAGTGACTCGCTACCGAAATGGGGATGCCTACACGACCACGCAGGTTTACCACGAGCGAGTGAACACGCACGTCGCGGAGGCAGAGTTCGATTACGGGAACTGCGGGGTGAAGGACATTTCCAAGCATCTCATAGGCCTGGAGAGCTTTCCAGTGACCAAGTTGCGCTTCACCAAGTGCTTTAGTTTCGCTAATGTCGAGTCCGAGAACTCCTACCTGACGCAAAGAGCGCGGTTCTTCACCGAGAACGAAGGTCTGGACGATTATATGGAAGCGCGTGAAGGAATGCACCTCAAAAATGTCGAATTTAAGGAATACATGCTTGCGTATGCAGATCCGGATCGCTTGCCTTGGTATGCGTCGCAGTGTAGCTTTTGGTTGGCGGCGGTGCTGACTTTATCGTGGCCGTTGCGGGTCCTGACGGAGTATCGCACGGCGTACCTTCATTATCACGTGGAGAAGCTTTTTGGGTTCGACTACGTCGCTGTTACGCCATTGGACGAGAGGCCGTTTTGCCGCCACATCCCACGGGTAAACACCATCGACAGCACAGAGCTTGAGTGGCACATTCGCTCCAACCAACAGCTTGTTCCCAGTTACTCTGAGGCCGTGCTAATGGATCTGGCACAGCAGTCCAGCTGCAACACGTTCTCACCTCGCGGGATCGGCGCAGCCGGCGGAAGCGGCTTCGGCGGATACCGGCAGAACTGCGAACGCTGCCACCGCTCCATCAGCAGCTCGTCGATTTTCTCGCGAAGCGCGCTAAGCATCTGCAACAGCAGCAGCCCGCGTTTACCCTTCAGCAGCAGCCGATTCTCGCTGGGCCGTCTGTACGGCTCACGCCGCAGCTGTCTTTGGCAAAGTCACAGTAGTAGCCTAAACGATCCCAGTTGCCCGACGGAAAGCACGCGATGTCTAGCTGGACAGTCTGCCAATGAGGAGAGCCCACCTTCTCCACCAGCCTATCAGGACGCGCTGTATTTTCCCGTACTGATTATACACCGCAACGAGGGCTGCCTCGGTCATGACCGCCATTCACTGCACCGTAACGGATCCTGTGTGGAGACTTCATTATAGCATTTGCAAAAGAACGAAAACGCAAACTTGTGTCAGTATATTTATTTGCAAACTGATAAATGATTCATGATTTGTGGAACAGGCTGGTACAGAAATGTTTCTTTCAGTGGCTATGCCAAATACTTTTCCTCCTAAATGTACAATAGCACAAATGTACAATAACTTTGACAGATCGTTCACATTAAAAACTAAGAAAGTAGCCTACATTGGGTTTCATTTGAGTTCATGTTGACTTTAAATGAAATGGAAATTTCTATATTAAATAGAAAACAGTTCCCAAGTCTTTTTTTCACTTTGGTGATTCAGAAATGTTTGTTTCAGTGGTTATGCCAAAAATCTTTACTTTCCCCCCCTGTGATAGCACAGAAACAACTTTAACAAACATTGAATGGGACATAGGCCTAATTGCATTTCTTCATAACAAATCCAGACTGGCTTTTATTAGGATATTAAAGGAATAGTTCACCCAAAAATGAAAATTATCTCGTAATTTGCATCGGGTCAGAGGTCACCCTTCCGCCGGAACTTCACTCTGTCATGAATGCGCGTACGGCCGTTGCTGGAAGGTAGTGATTATAGTTTATAAAGTTTTAAATATGAATATTAGATTCGTCAAATCTTTACCTGTTTTTAAAGCTATGTTAAAATCACATTTGCTTAACTCTGACTGCAAGTTCAAATGATGGAGAGTGATATTTATTGTGTGTTATGTGTTTGTTTTATACTGTTTTATTTGTTTTTATTTATACTTTTGTTTTCTCTTGGGACTGTGAAGCACTTTGGACAACTAACGTTGTATTAAATTGGTGCTATATAAATAAAATACAAATACAAAAATACAAATACAAAATATCTTTTAATACAGAAACCCATCGCTTCACTTCAGAAGGCATTTTTTTAAACCAAAGTCCCTTTAATTTCACTCGGCGGCCATCTTTGAAACGCCTCTCCGGCATGCAAGTGCAGCTCCTACCTCTTTGAATGGGAAAACATCAAATTCTCCAAAGCTGTTCACCAAGCTTTAGATTAAATTTCATATTTGAAATTACCAATGAAATCTGACAACAACTGACTCATAAATTTTGTTTCTAAACACTCCAATCATTACAAAAAACTGCACTTTTCAGGCTGGATCAAGCTAATGCGCATGAGCAGTCCTAAGCGCGCGTCTCTATAGGAAGCGCACGTCTGTTTCTATAGGAACCGGAGCTTCTAACGATCGCTGCAGTGATGCGATGACTTTACCGATCAGCGATTGGCTCTTATTTAGAAGGCGTGATTTATTTGCCATTTTGCATGTTGCACTTTCTCCCATTCATAATAATATGAGTGCACTGTCTTTCTATATATAAAGTCTTTGTTTTTAACCTACTGGAGTCGTATAGATTACTTTTATGATGGATGGATGCATGCACTTTTTGGAGCTTCAAAAACACGGCCGCTATTCAATGCCATTATAAAGCTTGGAAGAGCCAGGATATTATTTAATATTACTCCAGTTGTGTTTGACTGAAAGAAGAAAGTCATATACACCTAGGATGGTTTGAGGGTGAGTAAATCATGGGATAATTTTCATTTTTGGGTGAACTATCCCTTTAACACTTATTCAGCTTCTTAAACATCTGCCAAACTACTTCTCACATTGCATTTGAAGTCAACATGAAATGGCATTCACAACCCATTTTACTTCCATAATAGAACATATTTTTAATTACAACAACATATTTAAAGAGAAAAAAATGAGTAATGTAAAATGATCATTGTAAAAACTTGATCAGACCATGAAATGTTGATGAGATGTTAAGTGTTGAAAAATAAGATGAAATCCAAACGCCACCCAAAAAGAAGAAAAAAAAATTCTTTGCAATAACATGCATTGACAAATCGTTCACATTAAAGGGTTAGTTCACCCAAAAATGAAAATTCTGTCATTAATTACTCACCCTCATGTCGTTTCACACCCGTAAGACCTTCGTTCATCTTCAGAACACAAATGAAGATATTTTTGATGAAATCCGATGGCTCAGAGAGGCCTCCATTGACAGCAAGATAATTAACACTTTCAATGCCCAGAAAGCTACTAAAGACATATTTAAAACAGTTCATGTGACTACAGTGGTTCAACCTTAATGTTATGAAGTGACGAGAATACTTTTTGTGCGCCAAAAAAACAAAATAACGACTTTATTCAACAATATCTAGTGATGGGCGATTTCAAAACACTGCTTCATGAAGCTTTATGAATCTTTTGTTTTGAATCAGTGGTTCGGAGCGTGAATCAAACTGCCAAAGTCATGCGAACCATTGAAATTTCGAAACACTTATGACGTAACGAAGCCTCGTTTACTGAAATCACGTGACTTTCATGCTCCGAACCACTGATTCGAAACAAAAGATTCGTAAAGCTTCGAAGCTTCATGAAGCAGTGTTTTGAAATCGCCCATCACTAGATATTGTTGAATAAAGTTATTTTGTTTTTTTTTGGCGCACAAAAAGTATTCTCGTCACTTTATAACATTAAGGTTGAATCACTGTAGTCACATGAACTGTTTTAAATATGTCTTTAGTAGCTTTCTGGGCATTGAAAGTGTTAAGTATCTTGCTGTCAATGGAGGCCTCACTGAGCCATCGGATTTTATTAAAAATATCTTAATTTGTGTTCTGAAGATGAACGAAGGTGTGGAACGACATGAGGGTGAGTAATTAATGACAGAATTTTCATTTTTGGGTGAACTAACCCCTTTAAAAAACATTAAGAAAGTTAACAGGGTGCATTTGAGTTAATGTTGATTTTAAATGAAAGTTGCAAATTTCAAATGGAAATGTTCTATACTGAATAGAAAACAGCTCCCCATTCTTTGGTGATTCAATCAGAATGCTACAAAACATTTTTAGATTTTTGCAATGTACTATACACACACACACACACACACACACAGATCAACAGCTTAGAAATGAAGTGCTTTAAAAAATAAAATCATTATGAACATAAAATCACTTTTATTAAAATGAAAAAGGATGATACAGAACAGTCAAACTATTCATAAACACTTTTTTTCCTGATCTATTTATGGCAACAGTGTCGGTGCTATGAATAAATTAATGCATTCAGCCTAAAGGACATGAGAACCTCAAACAATAAAGATTATCTTATACATGTAAGATAATATTTAATATATGAAGGTAGGATCAAGAAAAGCATTACATTTTTTTCTTTTTCAAATTTTCTGCAACTACCTCTTCTTTTTATATGGAATGTAAGTGCCTCAGACTATTATTTTAGTGCTTATGTTTAATTATTTAAAAGCTTATAGGTGTTGACATTGCACCTATACATTTCTCAAGTTACTGTGAAAAGAAAAAAATGTCGTAATCATTTTGAGCAGTAAGATCAGTCCCTCAGAAAAGCAGATCTAAAAATAAAACAGTAAAAATAAGCCCCAATGATGTTCAAAATGGATCTTAAAATTAGAAATATAAATATAGATGTTCCTGTTCTGTCAAATCTAGAAACTACCACTATAAACTGCAAAGTGGAGGGAAAATATTTGCTGCAGTATATAGATATATCTTTGTTGGAAACGGTCTTCACTTACATCAACACCAAAACTGATACTTTGTTTTCAGAGAATCAGAACTCATTTGTATTGTCAAAATAATCTATAAAAGCTAAACCTGACTGCATAATATATGACAGTACAGTGAATCTCTGCATGACCTCTGACCTTCGACCTCAGAACATCCTGTAAATATCAGCGTGGACAGAAGGTGACAGACAGTGAAGCACAGAAACAGGCTCAGGTTCACAATCTTTATGTTTCCAAATCAGTTTAAAACATCCCAGGATAAGAATCATTGCTACAAGCTTCTTTGAGGCCTGTTTAAAATTCACAAAGCTTTTAACTTTTTTAAAATTAATTTTAAATAATTACCTCTAATTGGGGATTTTCAATTATGATATTCAATTATGTCTGGGTCATATTTCACCCAAAATCAAAAGGAAAAAAAATTAGGAAATTATATTTCTCATAATTAAACTTTTTTCCCATGAAAAAATTAGGCATATTTCCCTTTTAAATGGTCATATATTTGTGAAATAATAATAATTTTCTCAAAACATAAAAATCTGAATGCTAGGATACATTTTCTTTATGCAAAATAAATTCTTATTTTATTCTTTTAATTTTAAGGCAAAAAAAAAAAAGGATGCAGACATACACTACAGGTCAAAAGTTTGGAATAATTAAGATTTGTTAATGTTTTTGAAATAAGTTTTTCATGCTCACCAAAGCTGCATTTATTTGATTAAAAATACAGTAAAAACAGTAATATTGTGAAATATTTTTACAATTTAAAAGAACTGTTTTCTCTGTGAATATATTGTAAAATGTAATTAATTCCTGTGATCAAAGCTGAATTTTCAGCATCATTACTCCAGTCTGCAGTGTCACATGATTCTTCAGAAATCATTCTAATATGATGATTTGCTGCTTAAACATTATCAATTATTATTGGTGCTCAATTATTAATAAAATGAATTCTTAAATTCAAGACATAATAAAAGTCACTTCTGATCAATTTAATGCATCCTTGCTGAATAAAACTATTATTTACTTTTTAATCTTACTTGACTTATGAATAATACCCATCACGGTTTCCACAAAAATATGAAGCAGCACAACTGTTTTCAACATTGATAATAATCAGAAATGTTTCTTGAGCAGCAAATCAGCATATTAGAATGATTTCTGAAGGATCATGTGACACTGAAGACTGGAGTAATGATGCTGAAAATTCACAGGAAGAAATTACATTTTAAAATATATTCACATAGAAAACAATCACTTGAAATTGTAATAATATTTCACAATATTACTGTTTTTATTGTGGAACTTTGGTGAGCATAACAGACTTCTTTTTTTAAAAAAAACAAAAAAACATTTAAAAAATCTTAATTATTACAAACTTTTGACCAGTAGTGTATTTATTGACATAATTCAAGAGATTCATCCTAGTATGTACAGTAGAGGACCAAGAGTTTCTTTGTAACTTTGGAAAGAATATCTGTTTTATGTCTTGATATATTATAATAGGAATCATTTTGTATAACAAAACAACTTTAATGTGCACAGAAAATGTCACAGTTTTGAAGGCAATTGTTTATTTGACCATTATGTGTGTGCATACAGTAAACGTCAATATGACTACTGATGTGCTGAATAACAAGATATTGTGTGTGTGTCAATAATCACATCAGATGTACAGTATCACAATGAAAAGGATGCTGAAACTAATTCTAAATGTCAGAAAGTGATTATTTTTCCTGAATGTTTCATGACGGGTGGACAGTCTATTCATAAAATATCCCACTAACCAAATGATACTTTATAAGCATGGATGATTATTGTAGTTCCTGCAGTTCTGATGCCATGGATGATGTTTTTTATGCTGCTAAAGGACATTTCAGTGGAAATATTGCTTACACAAAAATCAGTGTCTGTAAACACTATGTTGCCTATGAAATTTGTGGCAATTTTATAATTTCAGGTTAGATGCCAAATATGTGTGTACAAATTGAATAAAACTCCTGTTCTTAATATGCATCAGTGCGCATTATCTTTCATCAAAAAACTGAATAACTTTATCAGCCTCTTGCTGAAATTAATTTCCTTTCTGACTACTGTCACCTGGTCTGTGTGGACTAGTAACAAATGTTAACCAATTAGCTATTTAGGCATTCATTCAGGTCTGGCTCTAAGTGCTGATCAAAAGTTTGGGGTTTGAAAGATTTTTTAATGTTTTTGAAAGCTCAACAAGGCTGCATTTATTTGATCAAAAATATAGTAAAAATTGTGAAATATTATTCCGATTTAAAATAACTCTTTTCTATGTGAATATATGTTAAAATGTAATTTATTCCTGTGATCAAAGCTGAATTTTCAGCATCATTACTCCAGTCTTCAGTCACATGATCCTTCAGAAATCATTCTAATATGATGATTTGCTGCTCTAGAAACATTTCTGATTATTATCAATGTTAAAAACAGCTTCATATTTTTGTGGAAACCGAGGGCATTACAAATGTCACTTTTGATCAATTTAATGCATCCTTGCTGAATAAAAGTATTAATTTCTTTAAAAAAAAATCTTATGGACCCCAAACTTTTTAATAAGTGTACACTCACTTTTCATTATCTGATCAGATCCCAATGGAAAAAATCATTTTGGGACCCCTTTTTTACTTGTTCACATTAATGTTTAAAGCAGTGCATGATGTCAGACTTTCACTGTATAAATAAAGAACACTGTCTTTAAAATACAACTAACAGCGATGAAGATGAGTGAGAAAATACCTGGTCTGTATTTCTAAACTGAACGAGACCTTCAAGACACTCACTGTCAGTGACCTTTGCCACTTTATAATGGCTTGCTAATTATGAGCTACTTTTCCCTGCGGGAGTCATATCGCTGTCAGTCTGCCAAACATGCTGCTCTTAAAGGATTAGTTCACCTCAGAATTAAAATTTCCTGATAATTTACTCACCACCATGTCATCCAAGATGTTTATGTCTTTCTTTCTTCAGTCGAAAAGAAATTAAGGTTTCTGAGGAAAACATTCCAGGATTTTTCACCATATAGTGGACTTCACTGGGGTTCAACGGTCCAAATGTCCAAATGTCAGTTTCAGTGCAGCTTCAAAGAGCTGAAGAAAGAAAGACATAAACATCCTGGATGACATGGGGGTGAGTAAATTACCAGGAAATTTTCACTCTGGAGTGAACACACCCCTGTTATTCTAAGCACTGCTGCAGTTCATTGTTTAAGAATAATACATATAGAGCAATTTTGGTCATTTTTTTATTTGTTTTCAGCAATTCTTCACTGGCAGGCACAGCATGTATGGCTCAGACTTTGGCACTGGGATCATTGTTGTGTTTGATTTTTGCGGGCAACCTGGATCTGATTAGCGCGTAGAGCCTGAGCGATGCAGTACTCACTGTCCTGACCCACATGTGTCAGCCGAATGTCACACTCCACCAGACTGCTGTTGTGGGACATCCCTTCCTCCAGAAGCTTCCCGCCATCCTGTAGGAGACACACACAGGAGACGTGACATTTAATTTGGATTACAGTGCTGTATTACACACAAATCAGAGACATAACTGTGAAAGAGGAGCATTAAATAAGATTCAAGACTTTCTACTTTAAACCAAAGTGAACATGAAATGGCATTTGCAGCCCATTTTACTTCCAAGTAAAACAGATTACATGAGAAAGTAGTGGGTGAGACTTGATTTTATCTATCATAAATGAATGTGACGGTAAAAAGAGCTTAGTTACGTGAGTGTAAAAGTTAAAGACAAAATTTTACCACAACCAATTTTAAACAGTGGAGAATTGAAGATTTATCAAGACCTAGAGCAGTGTTCAAAAGTTTGGGGTCGGTAAGATTTTTAAAAATGTTTTTGAAATATGCTCACAATTTATTGGATCAAAATAGAGTAAAAAGAGTAAAAAATGTGAAATATTTTTGCGATTTAAAATAACGGTTTTCTATTTGAATATATTGTAAAATGTAATTTATTCCTGTGATCAAAGCTGAATTTTCAGCATCATTACTCCAGTCTTCAGTGTCACATGATCCTTCAGAAATCATTCTATTATTCTGAACAAACATTTCTGATTATTATCAAATCAGTTGTGCTTTATATTTCTGTGGAAACCGAGTTACGTTTTACTTTTCAGGATTCTTTGATGGATAGAAAGTTCAAAAGAACAACATTTATTTGAAATAAAAAAACTTTTTGTAACATTATAAATGTGTTTAGTGTCACTTCTGATCAATTTAATGTGTCCTTGATGAATAAAAGTGTTCATTTCTTTAGAAAAAAAAATCGTATTGTAATGGTATTGTATAATTTTGACCTTGTAGATGTTAAAATGGGCAGAAATAAATCCCACGTACTGACACTGAAGAGAGTATCCAACCCATAGCAACACAGTGTAAATTACTAACTAATTTTTTGGAGTTATTGTTAGTCTTTGCTGCATAAAATGACTCATTAAAGACCCCCTGTAGTCAATAAATTTATCCCTTAAAACTCATCAAAATGACATATTTAAATGTTTTTTCCTGTTTAAAAAATTCCTTAAAATACCTTGAATGTAACTCTACACCCTTGCTTCATTTAACATACGTGTATCAATGAATATGCTAATTAGCCCCGCCTCCATTCGCTCACGCCAGCTCAGAGATCCACTCGGTCAACTTACTGAGGTAAACGCTGCACAATGGTATCACTCTTTACAACATTGGACACATCATTGTAATTAATATGATTAACCTTTTGCTTGACTATGTTATCAAACAGCTAATAATGTGTTGCTAATGTTACACAAACCATGTTCCCGTTCGCCATCTCAGAGTCAGACAGCTGTCTTCTAACAATCAGTATCCTTAAAAACGCTTTGAACAACTCAGAACGTCAGTGGAGAAAGACATATAGTTCATTATAACATCGTAATACACCCGCTATATTGCTAAATCTACCCGATTTTTCATATCAACAGAAAAATATACCGGGATAACCTTTTTTCACTGCAGTTTTAAGGAGAAAATACTCAGCAATGATGTTGACATATAAATTTGCACATGAATTGCAAAACACCACATAGACATATAAACAACATTTTCACCACAGGGGGACTTTATAGCCCAGGTGACATTAAGTGAAAAAGTCATTTCAGAAGCATTTTGATGAAAGATTACAAAGAAAAACATGCATACCATGAACTGATGATAAAAATCAGAGATGTGTATTAAGAAAGCAAATTTTGATTTTATCTTGGCTTCATGATTTTGATGAATTCATGGCATTTTTAAAATTATCAGACCATCAGTATGACTTAGTATCAGATTTTATGGTTAGCGCTGAATAACTCTTAGTATCAGATTTTATGGTTAGCGCTGAATAACTGTACCCAAGGTCGAAGTACTCAGATGACTAAGCATATCATATTTTGCAGTACGGCTGCAAATTTTACATTTTATATTAAGATGTCTTGACTGTGAGTGTGCAGACTAATGTTTCTGGTGAGTAGCGCCAGAGCTCTTTCCTGAATGAGAGGCAATTGTTTGAAATATGATTTGCCTTGAAACGGAGATGGGAGGAACGGATAAATGCAGGAACCATTTGGACGATCCATCCCAGGAGAGAGGTAATCCCCATCCCACATGTCCGTGTGTTAGCGCACATCTATCCTGCTGCCATGAATAATTGAACGTAAACTACAGGGCTGTAACATTTCATATTCATCTCTTTACAGGCAATTAAATGCTTTAAAACATCCTTTGTTTTTCATTGGGAAAAAAGAAGATAATAATAGAGAAAGCAAATGTTGTAATATGATGTTGGGGCGTTGGCTGTGGTTGTCAGAATGTTAATAATGCTCTTGCTAAAGTGATTTTATTTTTCACTTGTCACTATATGGGATTTATTTCCACCCATTTTAACATCCAAAAGGTGAAAATTATAGGTCTTAATAAACTGTCATAATTTAATGCAAAAAAACATTTTTTACTCAGTATTTTTGTCTTGTTTTCCAGTACACATATCTAAACATTCTTAAATCAGAATACATTTACTTGAGATGCAAAATAACAAAATATTAAGTATTGTTTTCTGAAAATGAACATCAAAATTAAGTGATGCCAAATATTAGAAAAAAATCTGTTTTTTTTCTTGTTTTAATTATTTTTTGATTGTTTAATTTTGATACATTTCTCAGAAAACCTCTTGTGTACTTGTACTGAAAAACAAGACAAAAATACTAAGTATGAAAATCATGTTTTTTTATCTACGGAAGAGGATTAGGGCCAAGCAATAGTAAAAAAAATAAAACCATCTCGAGATTAAAGTCATTATAATTCGAGATTAAAATCGTTAAATTTTGAGAAAAAAGTCTAAATAAAATGTCGAGAATAAAATCATTAAATTTTGAGAATAAAGTTGTTTCGAGAAAAAACTCGTTAAATTTTGAGAAAAGTCTAAATAAAATGTTGAGAATAAACATTAAATTTTGAGAATAAAGTCGTTATGTTTCGAGAAAAAAATCATTAAATTTCAAGAAAAAGGTTTAATATTTATTTTCGACATTTTATTTCAACTTTTTTAACCAAATTTAATGAGTTTTTTTTCTAAACGCAACGACTTTATATTAAAATTTAATGAGTTTATTCTCAACATTTTATTTCAACTTTTTTTCTCGAAATTTAATGAGTTTTTTCTCGAAACATAATGACTTTATTCTCAAAATTTAATGATTTTATTCTCAACATTGTATTTCGACTTTTTTCTTGTATTTCGAGTTTAATCTCAATTTATGACTTAAATCTCAAGATGATTTTATTTTTTATTATTGCTTGACCCTAGTCCTCTTCCGTCTTTATCTTACTTGAAGAATGTTTAGATATTTTAGTGGAAAACAAGACAAAAATACAGATGCAAAATAACAAAATTTTAAGTATTGTTTTCTGAAAAATTATCAAAATTAAGTAAAGCTTATGCAAAAATGAGAAAAATATCTGCCAATGGGTAAGAAAAAATAATCTTTTAGTTAAAAGTAAACTTTTAAACTTGATTTCATTTTTGTTTTTCTTGTTTGTGTTTAATTTAGATTTAATTTAATGTCTTGTTTTCTTGTACTGAAAAAGAAGACAAAATTACCGAGTAAGAAAATCATGTTTTGCAGTGAATTATGATAGTTTATTAAAATTTATCTTACTTAAAGAATGTTTAGATGTTTTTAGTGCAAAAGACTAAAATACAGAGTAAGAAATTCACTTTTTGCTTTTTACTTTTACGCAGATGAGAAAAAGTAGAAGAGAATGTGTTAAACGTCATATTCTCAAGGTTTACTCACGACTCCCAGTCTGTTGTTGGACAGGTTTAGGCTCTTGAGGGTCCAGTTCTCCACCAAGGCCTGAGAAAGCACCACAGCCGTGGGCTCTGTCATGTTATTTCCACCCAGGTGAAGGTTCACCAAGGTCTTGTTCTTCATCAAAGCCTGAGCCAGAGCTTGACCCCCTTCATCCCCGATATGGTTGAGCCTCAGGTTGAGGGATGTCAGGGTGGCGTTTCTGGCCAGAGCATGAGCGAGTGCCTGAGCTCCTGAACCTCTTATCTGGTTGTTGCAGATGACCAGCCTCTTCAGCTGACTGCGGTTCAGAATTTTCCCGATGGCTCGGGCACCGCGGTCGCTGATGTGATTATGTGAAAAGTCCAGCTCCTGCAGGGACGGGTGATCCAGCAGTTGACTCACGAGCATGCAACATTTCTCATCATCCACCTTACTGTGATGGATCCTGAAGACCTGATGTGAAAAGTTGGAATTTTAACAACCAAATGTCAACACAGATGCTCTGAAGAATGCCAGGGGCTCTCAAGCAGGACAAGCAAGCACCATAAAATGAGTCCATATGACGTGTGTGCTATATCTCAAGTCTTCTGGAGTCATATCATAATTTTGTATGAAGACCAGGCTTAAATTTAAGATGTATGGACTACTTTTATGATGTTTTCTTGTGCTTCTTGGAGCTTTACAATCTCTGGTCACTATTTCCTTTCTTTGTACGAAGAAAACAGTGTGAACATTCTGCTAAACATCTCCTTTTGTGTTCCACAGAAAAACAGAAGGTCATACAAGACTTAGGGCCAGATTTACTAACAGCTTGCACCAGCGCAAACCCTCTTTTGCCATTAAAAAACTACTGTCAGGATTTACTAAAGACACGCGATGAGAAATTAGCGTTGACACAGTTATTTTTGGGGCTGATCTTATTGCATATGTATTTGTAGGAGTTTTCCTTTCAGACTCAAAATTTATGGGAGGAGAGTATTTAAATTAATTACGCAACATGATTTACTATGGTTTGCGCTAGTCAATTTACTGGAATTTGCACCATTAATTACCGCCCAAAAAAGCACATCTTAAATCAGACGCTAATTTGCGCTGCTCTTGGTGGATTGCGTTGGTAATTATGGAAATGATCCGGCTGCGTCTGTGTTCTTTAATTTGAGCGTCGTCAGTAGATCACGCACAAAACTTTCCACTCCCTTTTATGGGATTGCACTCTCAAGCTAATTTGCCGTTTAGTAAATATAGCCCTATATTTTGTAAAATATTTCTGAAAACTGAAAATACTAAATACTACAACTACTAATGATAACAATAACTGATAACCTGTAAAGTCTTGCAGGAATTGAGGGCTTTTGCCAGGGATTCGCAGTCTCTGAAGGTGAACTCAAACAAATTCCACTCAAAGTTCATGCCGCATCCTTTCACTCCATACACCACATTGAGCTCTTCCAGGTTCGGCAGTTTGTCGAGCAGAATGCGGAAATCAAAGTGATCCATGGAGGGTCCTTCACTGCCCATATCGCTGGCACAATCCGAACCGTCGTCCTCGTCAAACCTGGGCGGCTCTTTGATGGGTGGCAGAAGCTGAGAGACATTAAGACGCTTTACGTAGTTTTGACACAGTGGCACCAGATCCAGGACTGTCTTGGTGTCGGTTGCATCTGGGATGAAGAGTTCAATGATGCTCTCTAGGTGACGCTCGAAGAACATGCGTTTCCAGCTGTTGTCATATGTGGAGACGTCGCAGAGACGCCAACGACCTTCACAGCAACGCTTCCAATAGCTCTCATCACTGATGAGGTTTGCGGTGACGGTCAAGGGAAGAGATGCTGGCAGTCGCTGGAGGACATATGCTTTATAGTTGGGCATGAGTTCATCTAAAATGGGGTTCTCTGCAAAATATTAATGCACAGTACAGGATTACGTGCAAATTGAGAACATCCTTTCATTAATAACACCTGCAAACAATTACAATACGCTCTCATAAAAAAGGTACAAAAGCTGTCACTGGGGCAGTACCCTTTCAAAAAATACACCTAGGTACCTGTGACGAGCAGGGCGGGCGAGAGCCGTGAGGGAACGGTGCGAGGCCAGGCCTGGTCCTCTCTCGTCCTTCACCTCGCGCGGTTCTCTCACTGCTCTCGCCCGCCCTGCTCGTCACATAAGTCCAGGCCTGGTCCTTTCGTTCATCTTCGGAACACAAATGAAGATCTTTTTAATGAAATCTGAGATCTTTCTTCCCTCCATTGACAGCCTACACAACAACCACTTTCAAGCCCCATAAAGGTAGTAAAGACATCATTAAAGTAATCCATGTGACTCCAATGGTTTAAGCTCAATTTTATGAAGTGACGCGATTTCTTTGTTTGCACAAAAAAACATAATTTACCACTTTATTTACAAAATACTAATCTCCAACGCGTGTTCATGAGAGCACCACGACACATGCCTGTTGTGTTGACGTGAAGTGAAGTGGTAAAGTGTTTTTTTTTTTGTTTGTTTTTTTACACAAACAAAGCACTTGCGCCACTTCATAAAATTGAGGTTAAACTACTGGAGTCACACAGATTACTTTAATGTCCCTTTCTGGGGCTTGAAAGTGGTAGTTGCTTAGGCTTCATTTGTGTTCCAAAGCTAAACAAAAGTCTTACGGGTTTGGAACGGCATGAGGATTAGTAATTAATGACAGAATTTTAATTTTTGGGTGAACTAGGTATCCAAAGCACATCAACTGGTCATGGGGGTTCCTCAGGGTTCAGTACTTGGACCTCTCCTCTTCTGGGTGGCACATGGTTTGTCGTATCATTTCTATGCTGATGACACACATCTCTACTTTTCATTTCAACCAGATGATCCAATGGTACCTGTATGGATCCCAGACAGCTGGGCGGACATCTTGGCATGGATGAAAGAACATCACCTACAGCTCAACCTAGCAAAGTCTGGGCTTCTCGTCTTCCCTGCCACTCCGTCTATACTGCACAACTTATATCAACAATAATCCCATCAAGTTCAGCCAGAAATCTTGGGGTAATCCTTGATGACCAGCTGACCTTCAAAGACCACACTGCAAGGACTTCTTATCCAGGCCCTTGCCATTTCTAGGCTGGACTATTGCGATGCTCTTCTGGCTGGACTTCCATCATGTGCAATTGTAACAGAGTTACGCTAGCAGTAAGAGCTGTGCGACTAAACGGTCTTTAGTGTCCTTGTTAGTGCACCCTCCATGCTGGAGATGGCGGTTCAAATCCCACTCAGAGCGTTGCAAGTAGAACATGAGTGGTTACATTTGGTGCCGTGACCCGGACTCGCGGGGCGAGTAGAACCAGTTACACAATCAAACAAAATGATTCAGAACGCAGCACAACTGGTCTTCAATGAGCCCAAGAGAGCCCACGTCACACCTCTGTTTATCTCTCTGCACTGACTACCAGTTATGGCTCACATCAAATTTAAGACATTGATGCTTGCATATAGAACAGCCACAGGCTCTGCACTCGCTCTTACGAGTCTTACGAGGGCAGTAAGTGAGTGACGCCTCGTGGTACCATCACTGAGAGGCATGAAATCAGAACGTTTTCGTTCACTGTTCCTTGCTGGCGTTTTGTTTAATGTCAAGTCAAGTCAAGTCACCTTTATTTATATAGCGCTTTTTACAATGTAGATTGTGTCAAAGCAGCTTTACATTGATAACTGGTACATTATTTGGCTGCACAGCAGCTCTTAAAGAATAGTGTCAATGCAGGTAGATCAAAGCACTGTTGAATATCAAATGTCAAGTCAAATGTCAAGTGTCAAGTGTCCCCAACTAAGCAAGCCAAAGGCGACAGCGGCAAGGAACCCAAACTCCATCAGGTGACATCAGGTGGCAGACAAGTGGCAAATAGGTGTTTAAATGGAGAAAAAAACCTTGGGAGAAACCAGGCTTAGTCGGGGGGCCAGTTCTCCTCTGGCCAACAGTGCTTTGTTATGATTCAGGTTGCCATCAGGTTGCCATCAGGTTGCCATCGTAATTATGCCCTTCTTCAGTTTACAGTTTACAGTCACTTCAGTTTACAGTAATTCAGGTTGCCATCGTATTATATATATATTATATATATATTATAATGTCATCATAATAATGTCATTCACATGACAGATGGCACTGCACAGACTGTAATGTAATGATGCATTTAAGTTCATTCACATCACACAATAAATTAATAAAGGGTGCATACTAATGCCTTAAAAGATCTAAAGGGTGCATATGAGTACCTAAATGAAAAATACTCCTAACTTTTGAAAGGAGTGACAACTCAAAAGTCAAATATTTGTACTTTTTTTTGTGAGAGTGAATATGAAGCTTATTGTTATGGTGGTTATATGAATGAATACACTAAATGATAGACTACATTTGTATTGTTTACCTTCAAAGTGATTTATAATATGCTGTAGGCAGAGTGTTGTTAGAAAAGGAACCAGCGCCAGCGACCAATCAGGATCCTCCGCGATGATGCTGCGCATTTTCTGCCCGTCAGCGGCGGCATTCACCGGCCTCGCCGGAGGATACATGCTCCTGGGTCTCCGTGAAGACTGACTCTGAGACATACCGCTAAAACTGCCAGAAAACAATTCCTCTGAGAATCAGTAACAGTAAATATATCTCACTATTGCTGGAGAGGTCAACAACTTTACTTGATGAACGTATTTTGTGTATTTACTTAGCGAGTTTTCCCGTTAAAAGAGTCGTTTTCAACATACTAAAAGTTTTAAATAACGAATTTAAACAGAATATACATTAAATCCATTCATTAAATAGTTAAATCACTTCAAAATGTTGACTCACTTTCAGTTCCTCTGTAACGTTTGATGTTACCATGGTAGCAGAGACGTGCCTCGCGCCCTTTCATACGTCACTCGCCACTGATGATCACGCGCCTATATGGTGTGTGAAACAGCCTCACCCATGATTAAAATAAACTATAATTCACACCAGCATCACACTATGTAAATGCACAGAAGACAAAAGAAAAATTAAAGAATGAAGAGCGAGGACTGTAAGTCTAAAAGATGAAACGCTTATAGAATATGAAGGCAAAAAAATACTGTCAAGGTCTGGGAGATGTAGGGCTATTTTCACTTATGAATGAGGGCATCACCTCAGAACCAAGTGTTTCCCTTGTGTAATGCATATGTGGGGCAGATCATGCAAATAATAATAATAATATGTTTTATTTATAAACTGCATTATCCAAGCTGTACAGGGAAATAATGAAGTAAAAATAGCATCAACAAGATACAGACATATATACATATATGCATGCACTTATACATGCATTTATACATATGCACATGCATGTGCATGCATTTATAAATCATAAAATCACCAATTAATATGATCAGAGTGACTGTAAACTGAAGAAGGGCATAATTACATATCAAAGAAAGAAAACTGCTATTATAACAATACATGCATTATGAATGAATGATCATTTCTAAACTCCAATCACATTTGAGACATGATTCACAAATCTGAAACTTCAATGCAACATAATATCCTGAATCTGACCACAGCACCTGCACAAACACACAGGCAGTTTGGGAAAAAGATCTTAGTGCAGATCTTATGTTAGATTGGATTCTGTCATGGCCAGAAACAAAACATAACTTCATTTCGTAACACACTTTGCATAAAATGTATATATTTAGCCCATATAAAAGGGTTTAAAAGACACTTAATATTCTGTCATTTTTATCTGCACTGACTTCAATGGATGAGAACTAATTGAGCTGAATAATTACACTATTATCTTCTTTAGAGCTGCTTTATAGCTGAATAGAATTTGGGTACGTTTACACGACAATGATGTACTAAAAACGGAAAAGTTTTTCCTTTTCTTTTTTTTTTGCGTACAGATGACAATGTTGTTAAAACGATCCCCGTTCACACAGATCCGCGAAAACAAGTAAAAACTCTGTATTCTGCTGCCAGGCCAGTAGATGGCGATGTTACTTCATGAAGAAACACTATGCACCTATAGACTGAACACGTAATACACATGCGCATGACGTCACCGTTTTCACAAATTAGCATTTTTGTAGTTTACACGGAGACGATAACGGTATCATTTTCAAAAACTTGCTCTTTGAAACCCGATTTCAAAAGCTTGCGTTTTCAGGCCGCCACAAAGCACTGTTGTCGTGTAAATGTCAACAGCCAAAACGCATAAAAAGTTTTCCATTTTTAGTTGAAAACGGTGTCGTGTAAACGTTATTGAAAATTATACCCTTATCGTCACTGTGTAAACTACAAAATCATGCATTTGTGAAAATGGGGACGTCATGCACATTACGTATTCAGTCTATAGGTGCGTAGTGTTTCCTTTACAAAGTGACATCGCCAACTACTGGCCTGGCAGCAGAATACAGCGTTTTTTTTATCTTTTTTTGTGGATCATTTTGTGAATAAGGATCATTTTGACAACGTTGTCGCCTTTATGCGAAAAACGCAAAGGAAAGAATTTTAATATTAATTTAAATTCTTTTGCTTTTTTGCCATTACATTTATAAGAATTAGAGAAGGAAAATGCTTGACTGTCATAGAAATAATGTCACAATGCAAAACATTATCTTGGCCCTAAAAACAGGCTTTATTTTGTTTATGCAAAATGCAATAATGTTTGATATTGGGATGAAATATGATCACCACATTTTCGAAAATCCCCCCAGGTACAGGAGAAGTAGGCACACAGCTCACAAGGTTTTGAGACAGAATATATATTCAGAGCGATGCACTATATGCATCAGATCACACTGTGCATCTTTTTTTAAAGAAGACTGTCTAGACAAACAACTGCATAATCAGCGTTAACCTCCAAACACTCATTACGCTTCCGACAACCTCAGCATGAACAACTCCAGACCTCAGCAGCAGTTTTGAGATGTGCTGCAGGACGCTGAATATTCGACTGACACCCGCAACTGCTGAGATTTCAGCCCTCAGAAATACTCTCGTATACTGGCCTAAAAGCTAATGTCACACTTCATCAGGCACCTTGTTTTGACAGCAGCAGCAGCCAAAAAAACACATCAGCCTTTTTATACCAAACAAATAAAGCCAAGGCAGGTCCATACTTAAGGTTTGAGATTTGAACTAGCAATATATATATGGGCCATTCTACAGAATTGGTTCAAAGTCAGAGTTGGAATCATCCTGAAAAAAATGTCTTTTTCCACAACTTTTGTATGTATGCAAATTATATAATATCCAAGGTACACATTTCTAGTAATTGTGCAGTTAGTTCTCATATAGTATTTTCAGAAAGTTTTGGAATATTTTTCCTCTTCCCAAATTTGTCACTACCGAAACACAATAATAAATAATTTAATCAGAACACTTATATTGACCTATTGAGATTTTGTTTACATCTACCTTGTAAACAGAGTTTTTGCTTTTTTATTAAAAAGTTTTCACAGGTAAATCAATAACAATCACAATTTTAACAATATTTCAAGTGTAATTTTTGAGATTTGTTGTATTTTTAATCTAATCTTTCTTTGTAAAAGGCATAAAGTTTATCATACTGGTTTCAAAGTTAAGGATTCATTAGTTTTAATATACATTGAACCAAACACTATAATACCATCTTCAATATACTTTATTTTTGACAAAACATCCCATGTTTCGGTCGTGACTGCACATTTTCGGTAGTGGCAGTAATGTTTTGGTAGTGACCACATCACATTACAAATTTTTAACTCACATGCTAAAACACTAATGATTTGCAATAATAAAACATACTAAAATTCTAATGATATGCATAACTGTACTAAAATTTTGTTTATTTCCCCCAAATAAACGATTATGTGTTCCCTTTTGTCACTACCAAAAAAATGATGTCACTACCGAAACGTGGTGAAGTTTCGGTTATGACAATTTTAGATTCTTTTGAGCCTAGCTCAAAGATGCTAATCATCACATGGTTAGTTAGCACAGTTCTGAACAGTTGTACACAGAAAAAAAAAATTAAAAATTTATCAAATAACACCCAAAATACGATGTCACAACCGAAACTTCACCACGTTTCGGTAGTGACAATTTTAGATAGCTCAAAGATGCTAATCATCACATGGTTAGCTAGCACAATTCTGAACAGATGTACACACATAAAAACTAAATTTTATGGAATAACACCCAAAAAAGTTGCAGAATTGCAGGGGAAAAAAGGTGTTTGGTAGTGATGTTCCTTAAAGTTACACACATATTTTCAGACTTTTGAACACATTTAACTCAAAATGATGGTACCTATCTATGAGAGACAGAGACAGGAATATTTCCTGATCAAAAAAGTAGAAGTATGGTTAAAATCAGTCTCGGCCAATGGACTAAAACACACTGTTTCGGTAGTGACATGAAAAGGTTTTTTGGGTTATTACTTTATATTAAAAAAAAGGTTTCTCTTTAAGAATTGTTCACTTAAAGGTTATTTAGGGAACCAAAAATGTTTCTTCTATGGCATCGCTGTGAAAACCCCTTTTGGAACATTTATTTTTAAGAGTGAAATGATGCAGCAAAAACGATAGAAAAAGTGTAACTGCACAGATAAACACTTTGCCTGAACATTACAACCTCAAACACCGTCTAGCGCTTCTCATGGTTTGATCATTTCATTTGAATCCTCCTAGAAAGAGATCGAGTCACTCACTCATATTGCGGCACTCCCCGCCTTAACTACCAATGCAACATGACAAGCAAGAGAGAGAAAGAAAGAACTGCGGGCGAGAGCGTTGCTGGCACGCTTCTCTTTACGACACATCAATGACGAGAACGCAAGAGCCAAGGCCCGTACGCAGCCCGCGGCGGCCCGTCACTGTCGTGCCAGTGTAATCCCACCTGACATGACACACGCTTCCTAAGTACCGCGCCGCTAATAGACTGGAATGACATGACGAAGAGCTCTGGAGGTTGGCGGTGAAGTGCGCTCTCCATGCGGCCCAGTTGGGTGAATCACAGCGCTGGCGCTCGACAGCTGCTTCAGACCCTCACGGATCACCAGAGCCTCGTGCTGTTTAGTCAGATTCTGTGCTTTCAGGATAAGTAAACAATGGATAAGTTAGAAGAACAATACAGCATACAGGAAATTAGTTTGCTTAGGTCTTCATCTTTGTAGATTTTTGGGTGTTCGCACATGGAAAAGTCGCTGACACAATATCAAGGTTTTACAAAATGGTGTATCTCGTAACGAAATACTTATTTTTTCACCAAGATACATGGTTTGAGGTGCCATTTATGCTTGTAGCAAAAGAGGTTTATTCAAAAAGGTTATGATATAATAGCGATCCTCGGTGTTGGGAGTAACGCATTACAAGTAACGCAATTACGTAATCAGATTATTTTGTCAAGTAACTTTTAAAGTAATGCATTACTTTTAAATTTACAACAAAATATCTTTTTCAAATGAGTAAGGCAAGTTACTTTGTTTTCCTATTTATTCTCTCCTGTCACCCCATGTTATGAGAAATCGTAAGTGCAGAGCCATCGTGTGTTATGCAGGGTTGCCAGGTTTTCACAAAAATACCTGCCCACTCAAAACTAGCCCAATCGTGTTTCATGGGGGTCCCACAGTAAAAATCGCGTTCGGGGGGTAAATTCCGCGTAATTGGTGGGGTTCCCCTGGTAAAATTTGCATTCCAGGGGCTAAATATCATGTTATTTGGGGTCGCTTTAACCCGCGGACATGAAAAACAACCTGCGGCAACAGTGTAAAGTAGCCCAATTCCACGGGAAAACAGCGGACTTGGCAACACTGGTGCTGTGGAAGCTTGTTTCCGCCACTAAATAAAAAAATAAAAAAAAGGTAATTGCTACTTTTTATCTCCCAATTCTGACTTTTTATCACAAATTCGCGTTTACATGTAGCAATTCTGACTACTTTCTCAGAATTGCGAGATATAAACTCAAAATGGCAAGAAATAAATTTAGAATTAGAAACAAACTTGCAATTCTGACTTTTTTTCTCGCAATTCTGACTTTTTTCTTGCAATTGTGAGTTTGTCTCGCAATTCTGACTTTATAACTCACAATTCTGACTTTATATCACGCAATTCTGACTTTATAACATGCAGTTGTGAGTTTCTCACAATTCTGACTTTATAACTCGCAATTGTGGGTTTATATCTTGCATTTCTGACTTTATAACAAAATTGCGGCTTTATATCACGCAGTTCTGACTTTATAACACAATTGTGACTATATCACGCAATTCTGACTTTATAACTCGCAATTGTGGGTTTATATCTTGCATTTCTGACTTTATAACAAAATTGCGACTTTATATCACGCAGTTCTGACTTTATAACACAATTGCGACTTTATATCACGCAATTCTGACTTTATAACTCGCAATTGTGGGCTTATATCTTGCATTTCTGACTTTAATACGCAATTGCGTTATAGTCAGAATTGTGACTATATGCGAGATGTAAACTCACAATTGTAAGAAAAAAAGTCAGAATTGTGAGATAAAAAGTCAATTATCTTTCTTATTTTTTATTTAATGGCAGAAACAAGCTTCCATAGTGTGCACTATGTGAACATGATGGTTATTGTAGTTCTAGACTAAATGTGAACATGCATTAACTCATCTCACTTGCACAAAAACAGATTCAGTGTTCCTCAAAATTAAGAAAAACAGTGATACACAAACGTATATGCAAGCCTGCAATAATTAAATGTTAAATAACACAAATATACTTTATGTATTTAATCTCACTTTATTAACTAATGTCTTTGCTGCTGACCTTCAATGATCCAATTTAACCATACGAATAAGCAAAAATGACTTTAGATAAACATCACATTTGTGATTAAGTTTTTAGTGCTTAAGTTGGAGGGTTGAACTTTCTTCTCCTACATCCTATTCTTCTGCGATCCAGAATGGCAGCACAGCTGAAAGGTTTGTTTGAGCTGCGCCCTCTACTGTACAGGCGTGAATTTGCATTTCCTTCAGCCTGAGGCTTATTCATTTCACTTTTGGTGTGAAAGGGCCTTTACATTTGCCAAAAATAGAACTTTTTTTTTTTTTTTTTTAAACAAACAAGCCCAGCCCAGGTGAGAAAAAGTAATGCAATGCATTACTTCCTATAAAAAGTAACTAAGTAATCCATTTAGTTACTTTTTTAGGAAGCAACACGATATTTTAACACATTACTTTTAAAAGTAACTTTCCCCAACCCTGATGATGCTTGACTAAAAGTGAAGTACTTAATAACCATCTCCTCGATTCTTTTTAAGGTTAGACACTACAGGCAAACCCATTGTTTTTTTTTATGCACTGGTCAATTTTGTCTATTTTGCTTCCATAACACATCTTCTTTCAGACTAATGGAAAGAAAACATCCAAAATACACTTTTTACACTTTGTGTCTGTATATTTCAATTGCAATAGCCTACATACCTTTTCGCAAAATTTGTTTTTTCCTCCTACACCCGAGTCAGAAATCTCCACTTCAGCAGCTTTACGTCGTAAACCAAACTTTACAGTTTTATTCCTATCTATATTCTGGAGGTTTTTACAGAGGGGTTTGTTCATAAATTATTTGACTGATTTATATTATTCCTATTATTTTTTTCTGGCTGTTGACAGTATATTCTGATTTATGGAGTGATAAAATAAGATATACAAAATTCCCGCTGTAAAAACCTTTAATATGTCAAACTAATTGAAATAATAAACTGGCTTTATCCAGCGTTTAGATTTCTGTTTCGGAAATATCTGAAAATGAGTGCATGTTTGTTTATATAATGCATAATTTGCATATTTAAAAATAACATTTCAGAAAACTTTTAATACTAAACAATTGCCTTAATGTACTGTGATTAATCAACTGGGGAAGTATGGCGATATCAATTAGTTCAAATTTTAGTCCATTCACCTGTAGTGTCTTTCCCTAAAGCATGCAGGAATGAGAGCAAATGGGCAACAAAAGCAATTTGGAATTAGAGATGAAAATGCAAGCAGCTATTTTCATGCTGTTGCATTTTAAACACCACAAATATAAAGGTAAAAAAATAAATAAATAGAAGTCCAGATTCAGATGACAAATGTATGTTCAGCAGGGATATACAAGCCAAGCCCATACTAATCAAACACTCATATCACACTGCTGCCCTCTTGTGTCAGATAAACAAAACAAAACCAAAAGCATGTTCCCTTTAAAATCAACAATCAACACCTCACACAGACAGCCACATGGATTATAATGGTAATGACATACTTTGTCACATGTATTTAATATAAGCATGTTTAAAAATGTTTTTCATATTATCAGAGCTGATTTTGGGAGAAATTTTGTGGAAAACATGGATTTAAATGAGAGAAAATGTGCAGCATTATTAAGGCCAATTCATACTGCACTGACATATGCTGACCAACTTCGAGACCAACACAGAACTTCTACAAAGCGTTCTGCACAGTTCTGCATGTGCAAATCTGACATTAAATACAAAAATTGCCAAACGGCTGAGTGCAAAATAATTTTAACATTTATTTTAACATAGAAAGCCCAAAACAATTCATACAGTGAGCTACAAACATAAAAATATCATGGCTAAACAAAACCAAACAAACAAGCTGTGTCTGTTCTTCACTAGTGCATGTCTGAGTGTTTCTCAGAGATAATCATCCTCCTCAGTCCAGGACGAATCGTCATCGCTGGGAAAATGAACCAGAGATTCGTTGGAGTCGGAGGAGTCCAAGAACACGAGGCGGTTGCTCTGAAAGAGCGCGTCACTACTGCTGCTGCTGCTGCTGCTGTCGTCGTTTATTACCACGACTGCTGGAGAGACGCTCGCTTTCTGACCTGAGAACGGAGTTTAGATTTTGTTTCAGGTATGTCCTTATAGCACCATTTGTAACTCGACTTGCAAGAGGACCTGATCTTAACATTTTGAGCAACACAGCTGTTGGTTATATTGCTAATTTAAGGCAAGACACTACAGGAAAAAACATTTTTGACTATTGTTGCAGCTCCTCAGTTGCGGAAGTACAGTGATTTCTATTAGTTAAATGTTTTAACCAATTCACCTGAGGTGTCTTGCCTTAACTTCTCAAAGACTCACATCAGACAGAAGACGCAGTGATGTCACGCACCTCTCACCTTTCCGCTCATTGATGAGCCCCAGACGTCTCTCTCTCATGTCGGCGCTCAGGTTCTCCACCATGCGGTCGATGCAGTTGTCCAGGACCAGAGAGCGCGTCTGAGACGTGATGGTCTGCCAGCACATGGGACACTTGTCCTTGCGTTTGCGCCACTCTCGGATGCAGTGCTGACAGAAGCTGTGGGCGCAGTTCAGCGTCACGGCCTGAGGGGTCACAGAGGTCAAAGTTCAAGAGGATTGTTTCCTGCGTAGTGCATCGTTCACTTACTGCACATTGAGCACAAAACTGGAAATGAATTGCAAAAACTAAATTTGTGGACCTAGTCTATTTTTGTGGCATAATTTTAGACAAATCCATCCTGAAATGGCATTTAAAAACAAAATCCGTGATTGGTCACTTTCCATCATAATAAGTTGTGAAATAAACCAGGCATTATGCTAATATTTAGTCTGACTATGTGAGATGTCCAAGACTGGAGAATATTTTTGGTGCGCCAAAAAAAAAGAAAATAACGACTTGTATAGTGATGGCCGATTTCAAAACACTGCTTCAGGAAGCTTCGGAGCGTTATGAATCAGCGTGTCGAATCATGATTCGGATCGCATGTCACACTGCCAAACTGCTGAAATCACGTGACTTTGGCGCTCCGAACCGCTGATTCGACACGCTGATTCATAACGCTCTGAAGCTTCCTGAAGCAGTGTTTTGAAATCGGCCATCACTATATAAGTCGTTATTTTGGTTTTTTTGGCGCTGAAAATTCAGCTCTGATCACAGGAATAAATTACATTTTAAAATATATTCAAATAGAAGTCACTTATTTTAAATTGTAATAATATTTCTTGTTTTTACTGTATTTTTGATCAAATAAATGCAGCCTTGGTGAGCAGAAGAGACTTCTTTCAAACATATTAAAAAATCTTACCGACCCCAAACTTTTGAACAGTAGTATTTGGACACTTGTATTAATGTATTTGCTATATATATAACAAAATATCAAAACAAGCGGCATTTATTTTAAAGAAACTCAGCACAAGGACACTTTTCAATCAAAACAATTTAACAAAATGTTGAGTTTGTTATGTTTCAAAATATGAAACAAATATATTGCTCAAAACATGGAACATGATCATTTGAGTGCTGTCAAATCGATTAAATTGCATCTAACAAAAGTTTGTGTGTGTGTGTGTGTGTATATGTGTGTATATATATATATATACACACATATACACACACACACATTTATCTATATATAAGTTTGGAAACATTACTATTTTTAATTTTTTTTTTTAAAAATAAGTCTCCTCTGCTCATCAGGCCTGCATTTATTTGATCAAATACAGAAAAAACATCAAGTAATCTCAAAAGTTTGTGGTCAGTAATTTTTTTTCTTTCTTTTTTTGAAAGAAATTCATACTTTTATTCAGCAAGGATGTCTTAAATTGATAAAAAGTGATAGTAAAGATTTACACTGTTAGAAAAGATTTCCATTTTGAATAAATGCTGTAAACTTTTTATTCATCAATGAATGCTGAAAAATGTCTCCAACACTGATAATAAGTGAGTATCAAATCATCATATTAGAATGATTTCTGAAGGATCATGTGACACTGAAGACTAGAGTAATGATGCTGAAATGATGCTTTTTTATGTATTTTTGATCAAACAAATTCAGACTTGATGAGAAGAAGAGACTTCTTTCAAAAACATTAAAAATAGTAATTTATTTTATTACCAAACTTTTGACCGGTACTGTATACACACACACACATATTATATACACACACAAACTTTTATGTTAGATCCGATTAATTGTGATTAATCGATTTGACAACAATAGTTCAAATTCAAAGCGACTCAAATTTATATTACAATTTACAATTACATTTGTTGATGTTATGAACTACATTCTGAATTTGAGGAGAACTGACTTCATACATCAACAAAAAACTGACCTTGAGTCATTTAAAAATAACTGAAAAGGTGGCTCTGAAGAAAAAAATTGAGCATAATTTGTTTGCTGCTGCCACTTGCAATAAAATACAGACATTTTTAAGTGTCCAAAAGCTTTAGGGGCCTTTGTACACTTCCATTGGAGTTTTTCTACAAAATACGTCAACCTACACTCTTGTTTTTGACTAGTGAAATTTATAGAAAAGAAAGTTTTGATCTTTCGATAAGTCAGTGTTCTTTCCCTGTCATTCCTACATCTGATCACATGATTCTTTACATCATGTTTTTTTTACCTCAATGAAGAGCTCTGAACAAACACTGCACTGCAGTTCACTCTCCAGCACTTCAGTCATCTGTGTGACCACTTCTTCTTTCTGAGCTTTGGCCTTCTCTTTCTCTTCCTGTGGGAGAAGGTTACAAATTATTGTTTTTTTATTTACTTTTTAGGCATTATGTAAAAAAAATAAATAAATAATCGCTACACTTCCACAAAATCTGATCACCGGTCACTCATTTTAGTCTATGAAAAGGTTTGTTTTTATGACAATCTTTCTGCAGCTTGAAAGAGTTTCTATTCACTTCCATTAACTGGAAAAGAACGGATGGGAAATTCATCAGAAATTGACCTTTTGACTTTTACAGAAAAATAACCGCTTTATTTTGGATGAACTGATCTTTTTCATTTAGTGCTTGTTTATCTGCATATATTTTATTGTCCATGCCGATTAAAATCATACTATGCTTGTTTTCATGTTCAACTTTCCATAATTACCTTTGTAACTTCCAGCTCCTTATCTTTGGCTTGAAGAGCTTCCTTGAATCCTTCCCGAGCATGTTTGAGCTCCTCAATGACTTTCCGGTGCTGTTAAAGTAAAGGAAAACATTATATAATACTTGCATTTGTACTCATAAAATATTGATGATGTGCAGTTTTTTCCTCTTACCTCTTTTAATGCCTCCTCGAGTTGTTTTTTTAAGCCCACCTCGTTCTGTTGTGCTTTTTCAGTCTTGGGAAAACAACACATACGAGTCAACACACAGACGATATTACCATAGCTTTATATTATGAGCCGCAGCTTCCCCTTATGCAAGAAATTAGCTGTAAAACAATGTTATTTTTATTAATGGATCATCTGAGAGGAAACAGGAAGCTGGAGAGAACTGGTTCGGAGAACAACACGAAATTCAAACCTGCATCACCCATATGAGCACCATGACTCAATGTGTCTCTATGTGTCTTTTAGATCATGGCTACAACAAAATATATATTTAGATGAAGCAGAAGGCTTTGAATCTTAGTCAATCAAGCAAAACTTCCAGCAGATCATTCAACTTTAATAAGAAAGACATTTCAGCTACAGCTTATGCTTTATTAATTCATCTAAATATGTGATGAAATGAAAAAGGATGATCATGGATGCCAAATGGGAAAGAGGAACATGAACAAAATATGTTCTGAAAAGAAAATGAGAAAATATGCTTATCCAAACCTCACTGTAATGATGCTCTAGATACGGCTCTGAAATTCACACACCATGTTATTTAGATTTATTTATACACTGTTAAAGTATTTATTATTTTAAAAATATATATTTTTAGTAATTTCAGTACTTTAACTTGAACTTATATTTCAGTTAGCAACATTTTTAACTTTGTCAAGTTTTTAATTTAATATGTATATTTTAAACAGCTTTATTTCAAATAAAAATTATCAGTACACTTTTTCCTACTATTTAGTAGGCGAAAAACAGTATGTGAAAGTGAAAAGTACCTGAATAATCTACTACTTCCAGGGCAAGTTATGAGACTCCTTTGTTTTTCCACTGCAGTTTAGTACCGCTTCAAAGTGGGTGGGATTATAGACTGATTATTATAGTTGCGCCCAGTGTTGCCAAGTCCGCAGTTTTCCCGCAGAATTGGGCTACGTTAACAGTGTTGCTGCGGATTGAAGTGACCTCAATAATGTGGTATTTATCCCCTGGAATGCTAGTTTTAGTTAGGGGAATCCCGACAAAAAAAATATGCAGATTTTACCCCGCAGGACGCGGGATTTACCGGGGGGAGGGTTTTGTTGTGAAAACCTGACAACCCTGGTTGCGCCGCCTCTACTTTAAAATAAATCCATAGTGTACTACAAGTGCTAACTAAATACATTTTTTTAATACAGTGATTGTATGTTAAAAGCACATTTTAGTTCATATTTCATGGTGTCTCAAAATAGCACAGTTGAGTACACTTAGATGTTCTTAAGAAGTACTAAAGAAGAATTTTTAGTATATTAAGTACAAAATTAGTGCGCAAAAAGAGAACACTTTAAGCACATTATAGAAGTGTACTTTTTTTCACCTGGGTAGTTCACCCAAAAATGAAAACGCTGTCATTAATTACTCACCCTCATGTCGTTCCACACCCGTAAGACCTTCGTTCATCTTCAGAATACAAATTAAGATATTTTTGATGAAATCCGAGAGGTATATGACTCGTCCATAGACGGCAATATAATCAACACTTTCAAGGTCCAGAAAGGTACTAAAGACATCGTTAAAAGAGTCCATGTGACTGCAGTGGTTCAACCTTAATTTTACATAAACAGTGTATGAGAATGACACAGAAGGGAGGATACTGTTGAATAAAGTTATTTTTTGTTTTTGCACACAGCGTATTCTCGTTAAAATTAATTCTCATAACATTAAGGTTGAACCACTGCAGTCACATGGACTGTTTTAACAATGTCTTTAGTACCTTTCTGGACCTTGAAAGTGTTGATTATATTGCCGTCTATGCACGGGTCATATGCCTCTCGGATTTCATCAAAAATATCTTAACTTCTGAAGATGAATGAAGGTCTTAGACGTGTAAAACGACATGAGGGTGAGTGATTAATGACAGAACTTTCATTTTTGGGTGAACTAACACTTTAAGACTAGTATCACCAACTAGCAGTTAGTTAGGGGTAATCAGTCTTACTTTTCAGTATCAAATTAGGCCAATCTACATTTTTATTATACACTTTAGGACTTAAAGTTATGAACAGTCCTAAAAAAAAAAAAAACTTGACTAACTTGTAAGATTGGTCTTAGCAATTTATGCAACCAGCCCCCGGGGAGATTCTGAAGTGAGCATACAATGGACACTTTACCATCCCATGAGGCCGCTGGAGAAGAGTCGTGAAAGAAAGTAAAATGACGCAAACAGGGCCTAAAATTAACACTTGCCAAGCACCAAATGTGGGTAAAAATCCGTGTTGGCGAGTATATGAAACTCTGTCAATCGCCAGTTGGCCAGTAATATTTTTATAAATTCTAGCAATGCAATGTTGTGAGAACATAAACGTGAACGCTTGGGACAGTTGACGGGGCAGTGCTGCATCATCACGAAAGTTTAATGCTGCGTTCCAGACAGCTCAGAAGTTGGATTTTTCCCACCTCATTCTAGGAAATAACGTCTGGAACGGCACTCAAAGTCGGATATTCAACCTGTGAACTCGGGGTACATCAATCAACCCCGACCTCAGTGAGACGCGTCATTTGATGTCACTTCCAAGATGTCAGCAAGTCCTGCTTCCAATGAGCATAAATGTAAAAACAAATGACACATTAAGTATGTGTAATAATACCTTCGTTTTTGCTTTTTGTCAGCTGTTTTCAAAGCAATTTTATGTTGTTTTTATTCTGTTTTTGCCATAATTGACACATAATTGTGTCGGCGCCGATAGCCTAGTGGGCAGCATGTCGACGCAGCGCAGTTGCATTTTAGGCGACCCGAGTTCGAGTCCCGGCTTGTGAACCTTTGCCGATCCCTTCCCCCCCTCTCTCATAATTTGCTTCCTGTCAACTAACTGTCCTATCTCAATAAAAAGTCAAAAAATGCATCTAAAAAACAAGCAAAAACAAAAAAAAACATGATATGCTCTAGTTGTGTCATGGCGACATCATGTGGTCAACATGTGAACGTGACGTCTGACTGCCTGGAAATCACTGAGGTCTGAAGTGGGACATTTAATCTGGGATATTCCCATGTCCAACCTTGTCTGGAATGCAGCATAAGACCCCCAAAAAAACATTACTTCCTGTTGACCGCTCACCTCCAGGCGCCGCTCCTCCTCACAGAAGGATTTCTCCAGACTCTCAATGCGCTTGAGCGCCTGCTCCTTCTGCGACCTCAGCTGACCCCGCAACAGCTCCAGCTGCGTCTGCAGTTCCTGCATCTCCCGCTCTCTCTCCGGAGTCTGGTGCCGCTGCCTCTCCAGCTCAGCTGCGCGCTTCTGCGTGTCGCCCACGCGACCCTTCAGGACCATCAGGTTCTTGCTGTAACGGTGAACAGTAGCCAGCTGCTGACTGCTTTCATTGCACGCGCTCGAGCTGCTTCCCGCTGTATCACCGCATCTGTCCTCCTCCAGAGGTTTACAGGAAAACTTCTCAGTTTCCCGGCGCTCCCCGGATGGGCAGGGCTGTGCCCGCGATTTATCCGGGCAGGAGCTGCGGTACAGCTTGGATTTGGACTGCTGAGCAGGACACGGCTCAGACTCATCTCCATCAAACTTCCGCTTAGTGTTTTTCAGTTTTTGGCCTAAGGGAGCTGCACCAGATTCTTTGTCATGATTCCCAGACAAGAACAATTTCACTTCATTGAAATTCTTCTGGACCAGGGTGTAGTCGAACTCCACCGGGTTGCCGTCGAGAGGGACCCCGAGTCTCACAGAGTCGCCTTGCTGGAGTAAAAAAGGATTTCCTGGCGGTATCCGTCTCCCGTTCACCCACACGCCATTCAGACTCTGGGTATAAAGAAACAAAAGAAGTTAGACATATGTAAATAAAAAAACAACATACAAGCACACTTAGTTATTTTTTTCTTCATTCAGATAACACCAGTGTTATTTTAGTATAATTTATGTACTATTATATTTATTAATTTTTTTTTCAGTTTTCATTTTAATTTTAGTAATTTTTTTAATGCGTTTTTGTTACTTTTCAATATTTCTATTTAACCTTAATTATTTTTTTAAATTTTATTTCTGTTTTTCATTTAGATAATACCAGTGTTATTTCAGTATAATTTATGTACTATTATAGTATTAATATTTTTTCGGCTTTCATTTTAATTTTAAAATTTTAGTTGTTTGTTTTTTTATGTGCTTTTGTCAATTTTTATAAATTTTATTAGCCGACTACCTTTCCAGTTTTCGTTTTAATTTTAGTCAGTTTTATTTGTTTTATTTATTTATTTTTATTTTATTTCTGATTTATATATAGATGGTACCAGTGTTATTTTAGTAATATGTATTTGCTATTATAGTATTCATTCATATTTTGAATTCACTTTTTTACATTTTTAGTTTTCATTTTATTTTTAGTCTAAGTTTTCGTAATTTTGCCATGAACTTTTGTCATTTTTATTAGTTTTATTTTAATATTTCTATTTAGTTTTTTTTTCTGTTTTACATTTAGATGGCATTAGTGTTATTTTAGTATTATTTATATACTATTAGTATTTATTAATATTTGGAATTACCTTTTATTTTTATATTTTCAGTTTTCATTTTAATTTAAGTTTTAGTCATTTTGCCATGTACTTTTGTCATTTTATATGTATCATATAAAGACTTCAGATGCAAAAGCCTCTATGTGCCATCTGAAATTTTCTTCTAAAATTAGCATTTTTATCAAGCTTGTATATTTAGGTTCAGTAATTTCGCTTTAATGGCAATTAATAGGTCTTTTCATTGCCATTAAAGTGAAATAACTGAACATAAACATACAAGCTTGATAAAAATGCTAATTTTAGAAGAAAAGAAGAAAATTTCGGATGGCACTTAGAGGCTGATATATATATATAGTATCATATATTTATAAGTTTTGTTTCAGAGCCCATAAGCTGGATTATCAAACGCTGGAACAGACAGTCAGACACAGAGACAGAGAGACTGACAGACACATACTACACCTTATTGTCCGTCACTGTCCACCGTCCATCGTCATTTTGCTTGAAGACACAGTGATTTCTGGATATCATCAGTGGACAGCTGACTGACAGAATCTGATGGGTCACATTCAGACCACGACCAACAGAAACCTGATGAAAAAGAGACAGAAGAGCAATAAGCAATCATACATTTACATCATGAAATCATACTGAAGCCATTAACCTATGACAAACACCTTTGTTTCTTAAATTGCCTTACATTTCATTCAGTTTGAGTTCAACTGGACATAATCCACACATGTAAAATGTTGTTTTGACTGCATCATCAATGCTGTTCAGTGTTGTTTTTATTTGGATTGTATCCGTCTAAACTCACAGCTAAACAACCCCACGTAAGGCTTAATTTAGCCTCAGAAAGCTGCATGTCAAACTGAGTCTCTGAATATAATTAAACGCATATAAATTCATGCGGTTTATTCTGTAAACACGTACCTCTGAGTCCTCGAACAGACGCAGCCAGTCACAGTCTCTCCCCACGCGCTGCAAACACCAGATCTTGTCTTTTTCAGAACTCTCTTCCTCGGTGTTTAAGGAAGGAGGTTCTTCCGTCTTTTCCATCATTCCTGCGCCATTAATTAAGGTGAAATTATATTGTTTTTATTGTGTGTTGGCCGCCACATACCGCCATGAAGCTGCAAAAGAGTTTTTCACAAGACCACAGAGCTTCCACTCCACGCTCCTGAGCGAGTCACGTGACGCCAAGCTGGATATTTGATTGGCTGCGGGGTTTGGGGATTGAAGATAATTCGCTGAGTTACAAATGCGTTTGACTAGTGACAGTTAGTTTTTCTCCGCTAGAGGGCAGTTGGCGGCTCAGAGATGCGAATTCTCCATTGAGCAGCATTAAAATGCAAGTACGTTTTTTGTCGTAACTAAAACATTTGTAAACTAAAAATAGAAACTTATAAAGATATACATTTTACAGAAGAGTACCCGCCTCACAAGCGGAAACGAGGGCAGCCATTTTGATCAAATTGTAATTAAAAACCCTCATCGAGTAAGCGCAAACGCCTGTGATTGGGTCATCCAGATAATCGCTGAGAAAAGTCAGAGCAATGGCTCTGAAAAAAGTAACAGATATCACGTGACAACACTCAGCGGTCTTGAAAATCCAGACTTTGTTGAATAGAAATACTGGAAAGCATTAATTGTCTGTTTATTTGAAAATATAAAATAAAATTCTTAAATATCATAACTATTTTAGACCTATCATACCTGACAATTTACTTTAGAGACAACGCCATTTAATAATTGTTTCATATTGTATTATACAACAAGCGTTTGTACTTTGTGCTTTATATTGTGTATATATATATATATATATATATATATATATATATATACATATACATATATACACATATACATATATACATATATATATACATATATATATATATATATATACATATATATATATATATATATACACATATATACACATATATATATATACACACATATATATATATACACACATATATATATATATATACATATATATATATACATATATATACATATATATATACATATATACATATATATATATATACATATATATATATATACATATATATATATATACATACATACATATATATACACATATATACATACACATATATACATATATATACACATATATATATACACACATATATACATATATATATATACATATATATACACATATATATATGTATATATATATATATATATATATATATATATATATATATATATATATATTGGTAGGCTATTTCTAGCGCCCCCTAGTGAAAGAACTACTCTAGTACAAGAACGACTGTGTTGCAAAATAATACTCTCTAAAATATTACTTTTGATTATCACACCCTATCACTATTCCCTTGACATTTAAAAGTAAAATTCTTCTTTGTAAGCTCAGTGTGGCTCTATAAAGTTAAAGGTCTCTGAAAGTAAACAAATGTTTGTTTGTCTTATTTGACAGTCAGCTCATGTAGCTGTTCACTGAGCTAACAGTTAGACAAACAGTGAAAACAGATCCTGATGATCTACAGAAGAACATATGTTGAAGTAAAAATATAAATCTTTCATTTCAAATGGAAATGTTGTCATGCATTTGATTTACTTTAAAGAAATATTCTGGTTATAAGCTACTCACAAACCCCTTCCTCAGAAACAACATCATCTGACAGTCTGATAAAATATTGATAAAATTCATATGAATTATTTCCTGTACTCCGAGTGTCTGAACAATAAACCTGTAAACATTTTTTACCTCATTAAAAAAAACTTTCAGAAAGCAGAGACACAAACACAGAATATAATATTACACACGCAATATATACAAACTCAGTTTTAAAACTATGTTTAGGAAACACTCAAACACAACAGAAAGTCATCACAAGAAGTAACCCTTATTCATAAAATTTATTAAATCAGAGAAAAAAAAATTACACAGATTTAAACTCCTGTCCATGAGAACATGCCGACTACTCGTGATCGATGCATCTTTGGCTCAAAGCTAAAAGGTCAAAAATGAATATGGCTTTAAGAGATAAAAGATACATATCTGCCTCATTCTCTTACCCGTACTAAAGAAAAACAGAGCAAGCAATCTCTCTCATACACACTTACACATATACAGACAGTATACTCTCAATTACACAAAAAAAGATCAACTTCCACTCAAAGACTTTGGCAACTCTTTTGAGCATGTCAGCTTTTCCTCCCTGAACATATAACGGAAATCACAGAAAGGAAACAGAGAGGAAACGCACAGAGAAGGTCAGCTGAAAATAACAAAACAAAACACCTTTGTACCTTGGAAACTCTCCAGATGATGGACAAGGGTGAATATCTTTGGCTACATGTCAACATTTCACAATTTTACAGTCCCAGGAAAGTTTGAGTTGCCGTGACCCCAAGTTCCACTTAATGGGATAGTTCACCCAAACAATGAAAATTCTGGCATCATTTACTTATCCTCAAGTTGTTCCAAACTAGTATTTTTGTCCATACTATGGAGGTCAATGGTGCTCCACTACTGTCTGGTTACAAACATTCTTCAAAATATCTTCCATTGTGTTCAGCAGAACAAAGAAATTCATGCATGTTTTGAACAACTTGAGGGCGAGTAAATGATGACAGAATTTTCATTTTTGGGTGAACTATCCCTTTAAATGCTGAGCATCTCAGTTGGGAAAAGATAAACAGATAAATATCTGGAGCCAAACCTGTATAGCTGCATTACTCAGTCTTAGATGAAAATAGCAGATTTATGGCTGGTTTCACGGACTAAAATGCATGTTTGAGCTGTTTTAACTGAAAGCAACTTGCACTAACATATCTTAAAATATGTCAGAGCCATTGTTTTGTCTTGAGATGCACATCAGTAATGTTTGTTTCTAAGGCACTTTAATAAAAGCAACTTAAATGTCCTAATTGACCTATAGCCTAATCTAAGCCTTGTCTGTGAAACTGGGCTTTAAACGTAGAAAAAAAGCATTTCTGCATGATCATTCCTGTCTTCTAAGATATTAAACACAATGTAAGGCAACAAACTAGCTTGACGTCAAAAAAAAAAGAAGAAAATATCAAATGACTGTCTGTGAAGAAAAGATAACCCAGATTAGAGAGGACGGGGAATACCAGAGGAAAGCACAAATGCAAATTAAGCAAACTGTCATATGCAAAATTAAAGCATGTTTTTAAGGCACATTACAATTCATCACTGATTCATAAAAGTCACACATCTAAATAAACCACCAAAATATGCCCCGATGTTAAAAAAAAAAAATAAAATAAAGCAACCAAAGAAGAAACAGATCTATTTTTAGGAAACACCAGTAACGGAAGACAAAAGGAATGTCACAATAAAATTTAACAACAGAACAATAAACACAGATGTTCACTGGAAGTTTTATGATTTGTGATGAAAAGGAATCGTTAAAATGCACAATATGCATGCATTAAACCCCATGATAATTTTCAAGTGTCAGTAATATTGTGACATTTAAAGTTGTGAGACGCAGAAAACCTGTCAGCATATCCAGCTCACTTTTCACCGCAAAATCAAATGAATCAAAAAGAGAGATGTTTGATATTATCATGCACTATGCAACAACATGAAGCCAGTTTTTGCAGGACCATTAATATTATAGTGTTGTGACATTATTTACAACACAGTTAAGCACATTTCCCCTCCAAATTCGTATTATCATAATGCAAAGAGATCATTTAAAGTGTAAAGTATCGATACATAATTGTAGTATTTGTTGTACTGCCTTTAATGTATGCTAATTTGTGGGCATAATCCGGGCATTTTCACAGGGGAAACACGAACATCGTTCTGTCAAGAGAAGTTCAAGAGCGAGTTTTGTCATGTGAACGCGCAAAATCATATTATCATTATGCAAAACATCAATGAGAGATTATTTAAAGTGTACAGTATCCATATCATCATAGTAGTATTTGTTGCACTGCCTTAATGTACGCTAATTTAAATTTTAAAAAAGTTGATGCACTGGTAAAAGTAAAAACTTTTTACTCAAACATTCCATATTTAATTCAATGTTTCTTTGTAATTATTTGTGAAATTTACTAGCAATTTCTGAGTGAAAATTGTAAATCCTATACTCTAAAAAATGCTGGGTTGTTTCAACCCAAATTTGGGTCAGAATGGGCAAACCCAACCATTGGGTTATATTTTTTAAATTAAATTTTTAACCCAACGGTTGGGTTGGGTTTGTCCATATTTGAAACAACCCAGCATTTTTTAGAGTGAATTTTTTTCAGTATGGGAATTACAAAAAAAAAACACAAATAAAACATTCAGAAGCAACTGATATGGGGTGAAAAGTTGACCTGTTTTTTTTCATGAGATGCATCCACCACTCTAAAAATTCTGGGTTAAAAATAACCCAAGTTGGGTTGAAAATGGACAAACCCAGCAATTGGGTTGTTTTAATCCAGCGGTTGGGTTAAATGTTTGACCAACCTGCTGGGTAGGTTTATTTTACTCAACTATTGTTTAAAAATTACTATATTGCTTGCTTAAAATCAACCCAAAATATGTTGGAAACTAACGTTT
>CM077456.1:2133773-2266273 GCA_039654765.1 Mylopharyngodon piceus | reverse complement strand
GCGGTCAAAAATGATCGCATTGGAAATTAATGGGAAACTAATTTCACCTAGTGCAATCGTTCGGTACTGCGCCCAAACAAAATCTTACTGAAAGCTCATTTTTTGAGATATCAACCTCAAATTTGGAACACAACTTTTATTTATGGCTTTGATTTTCTCACAGTTTTAGAGTAAAACATGTTTTGGAAAATATATTTTTTATATAAAAATTGAAAATAGTATTTTTGTGCATTTCTCATAACAATAAATGTAAAATTCTATAGCCTAACTTTTTAAAAGTTCACTTTTTAAAACTTTTTTTACTTCAGCAATAATCTGCCAAGTGTCGTCTTTAAAAAGAGGCCAAACTTTCAAGATTTATGAGTTTATTTTGCTCAAAAAGTGAATAAATGGATTATAACTACTGCATAAATATAATTTAGTACCATAAAATCCCCTAAAAATTCAAAATATTAAATAAAAAATATTATTAAACTAAAATATAGTACATAATAAAAAACTGGTCATTTTTGACCACCATGCGGAGAGCACCAGAGGGTTAAAGGGAACTTTGTTTTTTAAAGGGTTTCACATAAATCTGATCTTTAACAATGGTTTCTTTTAAATAGTGTACAAAGGGTCAGAATGACATTAAATCATTTTGGACTTCTACAAAAGAGGAAATTTGGTGACTTTCTGTAATAAAACAGTTTGTGCTTGCATGCTTTCTGAGGAAACACAATGCAGAACTAATTGATTGTAAAGCATCAACACACATCAGCTTGTTGTGCAATAAAGCCACATGTACATTTCATTTTGTGAATATTCTGCATCTGCTGCTAAAACTCACTCTTAGAAAAAAGGTTCAGTGTTCTTGACTCAATTTTAAAGAACGCTTTGTGCCAAAAAGGTTCTATATAAGCAGAAATGCCTAAAATGATTGCATATTTCGATTTTTTTTTCTATTGATAAAGTTTGTTTACAAGCTGATTCATAACATTTAATTACAATTAAAAATGATTTAAAACAATGAATTAGGCCTGATCCTACACTCTAAAAAACACTGGGTTAAAAACAACCCAAGGGCTGGGTAAATATAGTACAGAACACATGATGGGCTAATTTTACCCAGCAAATTGGGTTGTTTAACCCAGCATAATGTGTTGATTCATTTTTACTATAATACTAGCTTCTTTTTCTTTTTCTTTTTTTTTTAACTTCATACATGAATTAATGTTTACGAATTAACTTAAATCCCATCAACTTTTTTTTTTTAAATACTTCACACATCCACTGGTTTGCATTATAATTCCTTTCTATAATATTTTCGATTATATTTTACAGTATATCGTTTTTTTTAATACATATTGCCTACATTTAAGCTCATTTAACAAATATTAGAAGTAAAAATTAAACAATTAGAAGTAATTCAAGTGTAATCGACCAGTCTCCTGTTTCCACCGTAACGGCTCTGGATCTCGTGCCGGAGATGGCTCGCGTTCGGTGGGGGAACTGATAACTTCAGACCGCCGCCTGCGTTTCACTCGTAGCCGAAAAATGCTGTGACTGACTCCATAACCTGTCCATAAACAATCAGTGTACAGTTCTGAGAACATATTTTAACATCCTAAGTATTTATATTCTGCATCTTTTTGAATAAAATCATAAAATTTTATGCAAGCATCAGGCGTTTCCATCACCCGCAAAGACACTTTAGACGACTTACATCGCGCCCCTGTGTGTTGCTTTGCATAAAGTTAAACGATTTACAGAACAATAACGAATTTTTAGATAAAATAAAACGTACACAAACCTGTGTTTTACCGAAGACACAAACCAATTTGACGGAGCCTGAAGAGGTCGCAAAAAGCCCGCCATAATTAACTTAACCCCTGGGTTGTTACGTCTGACCCAGGATCTGGGTAACACAAAAACTACCCAAACACTGAAAAATAACCCCAAAAAAAAAAAATGATCCAAAAGGCTCAGGTCAGACTCAGACTCTGTGGAGAAGTAAGTTAGCAGATGTTTATTGACAGAGGCACGAACACAGGTGATGACAGATAACAAGGTGAGTAGAGATGCAAGCACTTTCAAACAGACACTGAGCTGAAGTGCAATCTTTGGAAGGTCTTTTGCAGGATCGGATGGAGCACACGGAGAACACGGAGAACAGGACACAGGAGACGGAGAGGCAACAGCAGGATAACAGGTAAGTGGTGGGTAAGGAGTCCAGGTACATATGACAAGACCAGACAATGAACTGAGGAAAACATGAGTCTATATAGTGTCCGTGATGATGAGGTGCAGGTGCTCGTGATTAGTATTCAGGGGAGAGTGAGCGAGTGGGCGGAGTGTAGAGATCTGGTGACGATGCTTGGGTGTTGGTGGGCGTTGGCTGTGTCTCCGTGACAGCTCAACCCAGGACTTAGATAGAAAAAATAATCCAAGATTTTTTAGAGTGTATGAACCACTGAAAGTTTCTTTATATGAAGCGCCTGACAGAACCTTTTCTTCTAAGATGTGTTGGTAAGCGATGAAAACATTGTGCAGTAAAGCACAGTTTGTGGGTTTTATTGGATCATTGACATTTATTTAATCACTGATATTATGAGTGCTGAAATCAACACTGAACACCTATAAACTTTGAAAAAATGGATTGATTCTGGTTGGATTCGAGGCCTAATATCCAAATGCATGTTCTGCCAAAGATTGTTTTATTGCCGCAGTCCTCAAACGGCACGTTTAACTCTCAAACCAGCTCATTTGTTTTTCTCAGACTTGCACAACTGCCGTTATCTTATCTCCGTAGTGCTCACCTGTTTTGTTTTGACTGTCTAGTCCATACGCTTAGTTCAATATGTTCGTAACGATTAACATTCTGTTTACAGCAATGTGAAACAATGGTGCAGACGGCTCCAAAACTGATAATGGATTTTATTGTTTCCTCTAGATAGAAACAGAATGTCGTTCCATAACATGTCTTTGGAGGGGATGTGATCTCTGCTCACCAGGGTTCAGTCTTCTAATTTATGCTCGGATCTGATTTTTCACATTATCTTTTAAATGTGGCCAATGTGAGATTCGAGTGTGAACTGGTTACTGGTTATTATTTTATCTTACCACTAAGAGTTATCCTAAATGGCAGTAAAAGTTCTTAGTTAAGAGTTTCCTCTTAAAAACTATTCACAAAGCTGCTGAGATAAACCTTTACTTAGGAATAGACAGAAGTCTTAAAGGATTAGTTCACTTTCAAATAAAAATTTCCTGATAATTTAGTCACCCCCATGTCATTCAAGATGTCCATGTCCTTCTTTCTTCATTCGAAAAGAAATTAAGGTTTTTAATGAAAACATTCCAGGATTATTCTCCTTATAGTGGACTTCAATTGGCCCCAAGCGGTTGAAGGTCAAAATTACAAAGGGCTTTAAACGATACCAGACGAGGAATAAGGGTCTTATCTAGTGAAGCGATCGGTCATTTAATAAAAAAAATAATAAAAATGTATATGCTTTATAAACACAAATGATCGCCTCGCAAGTGCTTCCGCCAGACCGCTTTCCGTATTCTTCAAAAAGCTTACGCTGTATGTCCTACACCTTCCCTATTCAACTTACGGAAAAAACGGAATTGGCGCCGCATTCGTTCCATAAGTTGAATAGGGAAGGTGTAGGACATACAGCGTAAGCTTTTTGAAGAATACGGAAAGCGGTCTGGCGGAAGCACTTGCGAGGCGATCATTTGTGTTTATAAAGCATATACATTTTTATTTTTTTAGAAAATGACCCATCGTTTTACTAGATAAGACCCTTATTCCTCATCTGGTATCATTTAAAGCCCTTTGAAGCTGCACTGAAACTGTAATTTTGACCTTCAACCGTTTAATAATCCTGGAATGTTTTCATCAAAAACCTTAATTTCTTTTCGACTGAAGAAAGAAGGACATGGACATCTTGGATGACATGGGGGTGAGTAAATTATTGGGAAATTTTTATTTGAAAGTGGACTAATCTTTTAAGCTAAGAGTAAGGGTGGGGTTGACCTCGTTGCTATGGATGATGTCAACATGCTTTCTAACTATACCCATAGTGATTGGCTGATGGGAGGAGTCTCTGTCAGAGATTTAATCATAGAAATATTGTAGAATGAGGTATCATGTTGCCATATTCAAATAAAGATTTTAAAATACAAATGTTGCCATATTCAAATAAAGGTTTTAAAATGTAGGATAAGTGTCACTAATTAAAAAAGTATATGTTCATGTCTGCGTCTCGAGAGAATGCAGAAATCAAGCGACAAATAAACAAACGTTCAAACGGTCTATAATCAGTTCGAGAGGAGGTATATATACACAGACGAGAGCCGACTCACCTATTACCTCGACAGTTTTTTGCATCCCTCCGCCATCCCGTTTCTCTCACTCTTGGCTGGGGATACGGGGGAGAACTCTGGGTTTGGGCTAAATTCCAAGCTCGAAGCCCTCGATCCCCTTGGACAGCACGTCAATATACAATTATTATATTTTTTTTACTCTATTTTATCATTTGTAAGTGTGAACTCGTGAAAAAACAACTGCCACAGGTAAATAAGACATTATTTATTTATTAAAGATTTATTTTTGGCGTTTTATCGTAGATCCAAATTTATAAATCAAAATATTTATTGCATTTATGAAGAAAAGGTTCAGCACCTAAGGCTCTATCGCTGTTGCCTCAATGGTGTACAGTGTCTTTAGGTGGATTAGGATTGTTTGTGATTTGGTCTTAGTGACTTAGGAGTCCTCTTGACTACTCCTGACCTTTAACAGATTTAGGAGCTAGTTCAAGTGCAAAAATGCTTTGTGAAGTTTCTCTTAAATCGGCAAGTTAAGAGCTACTTTTAGCCTTAAGATGTTTTGTGAATACGGCCCCCGAACTGACCCGCATGCAGAGAAGAACGATAACAAAAGCTGTGTTCCAATTCAGAGGCAGCATCCTACAAAGGCCACATTCAAAGGCAGACTGCGTCACAGCATTGCGACGAAGGATGTCCTAATTTGAAGGCTCCTTGAAATGCGGCCTCAAAATGTGTCCTTTGTTTCCTGGGCAATGAAGAATTCAAAAGGTGGATCCTTCGTGGCCTTGCCTACATCAGAATTCATTGCACAGTGGTCTGATTTTCACGCAGCACGCTATCATACAGAAATAAACACGAAGGTTACTGAAGTCAGCATGTAAGCGTTCATTTATAAGGTTATATGCCATGGAAGCCAGCAAATTTGTGCGCAGGCAATAAAGGAGGACACAGGCGAGAAAGCAACGTTTTTCTCGTAGTTTTTCCTCATGTTTTGCTTGTATAAAGCTGTCACCGTAAGTCCACCAAAGCGGTTTTTCCGAGGCTAGTGTATTTTTCCAATTGTTTTCAATGGGAGCACCGCGTTTTTAAAAGGCCAGGAGCGTAACAAGGTGCTAAGCGTCTTTTTCACGCTCAAGTGTTGAGCGCACGATGTTTTTTACCTGTCACAGCTAGGTGTTTTCAGCAGAGTGTCTAGCGTTTTCAGCTGGCTAGCGCAAAGCGTTTTTTCCAGCAGCTAGCGTATTTTTCCAATTGTTTTCAATGGGAGCACTGTGTTTTTAAAATGCCAGAACCGTAACGAGGCACTGAGCGAGTATTTCGTGCTGAAGCGTTGCCAGGTTTTCACAACAAAACACAATGAAATTGCTACTCAAAACTAGCCCAGTCGCGTTTCAGGGGGCTCCCCCGGTAAAAATCGCCTTCTGAGGGGTAAAATCTGCGTTTTTGGTGGGGTTCCCTTGGTAAAATTCACATGACAGGGGCTAAATATCATGTTATTTGGGGTCGCTTCAACCTGTGCAACCCACAGCAACAGTGTTAAAGTAGCCCAATTACGCAGGAAAACCGTGGACTTGGCAACACTGGCTGAGCGCTCTGCAATTTTTACCAGTCGCCAAGAGTTGACGAATGTTCAACTTTGGGTAAAATGCAGCGCTCATCACTCTCACTTTGTACCCAGCCGTCCAATCACAGTGGAGAAGGGGCGGGACAAATACAACACCGACCAACCACATTCTGCTTGTACAACGTCAACAGATGACAACAACAAGCATAATACCGGAAAAACAAGAGCCAGAGCAAATACTTTAAACTGTATCAACATTTTTATATAGAAACAGAAACAAACTATCTGTGAAATTAGATAGTGCCGAAGCGCTCTCAAGCACTCACAGATCGTAGTGCCTTGTGTTTTCAGCTGGCTAAAAAGGCTTTGGAGGACACACGGCCTAATACTTACAGTATGAGTATAAAAGTTCACCGTCCCTCCACTGACTAACTTCACTGCCGTCTTCCATATTCAAAGAACTACCGATATGTCAAATCTTTGGAGTGATGTCCATCAGTGCAGTCATTCAGTGCATGAATTCCGATTTGACTGTTTAGACTGAGGTTGCATTGCAACACATCCGACATCCGTATCTGATTTAGGGCCACACATGGAAGTGGCGGATTTGGATTTGGTCCACTTTTGCCTGCAGTCTGAACGTAGCCTAACATTGCAAGTACATTTTAACTTATTCTACTAACCCTAACCTAACAGTCTACTAATATTCTAATGAGAATTAGTTGACTTGTAGCATAAGTTACTTATAGGTAGCAGAATGTCTAAAGGGGACCATCAAAATAAAGTGCTACCATTGCTGTTGCCAGCATTTTATAAAAGCAGATGTTATGGTGAACCTCTAAAAATTCATGCAAACTTTTGGCAGGACATTTTCATAGCATGTCAGACAAGGGAGTATTGTTCACAGTTCTACGGGTGGATTTGATTAAATCCTACTGATTATTACATAATGCAATGATTTTTGACTTTAGTGTCGACATCCATTATTCCTCTTTATGAGCTTTCTTTAAATAATAAAATGATTTCTGATTGTTGCATAATGCAGAATTAGTTTCCCCTTTGCACTGGCATGTCTTTTGCTTTCACTTTTTTTGAGCTTTTAAATATTTTACAGTGTTTTGAACGCAGTGTTATTTCATTCACAGAGTTTTCATTCATATTTTGAATTAATTTTAATTCATTTTAATTTTAAAGTTTTAGTAATTTTTATGTCTTTTTGACATTTTTTAAAACATTTGTTTTTTTAATTATTTTTTTAATTTCAGTTTTAGTTATTTTAGTACATCAAGTTAACTAAATAAACTAGATGAAATAGAGTAAGAGTATATATATATATATATATATATATTATATATTATATATATAATTTAATATATATATATTATTTTATATATAATATATATATTATTTTATATATAATATATATATATTATTTTATATATAATATATATATATTATTTTATATATATATATATATATATATATATATATATATTATTTTTTATTTTTTTTCAGTTCATGTTCAGTTTATTTCAAGTAGCAAAAATGTTTTTGTTTTTTATGGTTTTGGTTTTAGTTAATAACCCTGTTTTGAACAAACTTTTCCTACATTTCCTGCCAGAAAAAATGTTCACATGTTCCAAAAAGAAAAAGAATAAAGACGCCAGCACAAAAAAAGTGCCAAATATTAGTCAAATATTTTATTGCAGCTGTGTGCTGTTTTGAGAAGCCAAAAAGATTTATAGATAACACTGGCATTAATCTGATGGTTTCAGAGAAATGTGTGTAAACAGTTTACTAATCATCAAAATCAGAAGCAATAATGGACAGAAATGCAATACAGCCTTTAATGCATACAGTATATGGAACTAATATTATGTCCAGCTCATGGTGTGACATTTGCATTTATTTATGTGCAATAAAGGATATCAGGTTTAGCAATAGCAGTGTTTGAGGGGGTTTTCTTGGAGCACAGGAATCTGTGTCTTGCCATGAGAGGCCGAAACATCTGTTCTCAATCACAGCTCAGAAACAGCGGTATGCATCAGCGAGGAAAACTGTGGGATGTGAAAACAAAAGAAAACACGGTTAAACCAGAGTGTATTCCCCAGGGTTGGGACATAAACTGATGAAGCACGAGTGTCAGAGGATGACCGTTGTCCACGTGCTTACGTAACAGGCTAATTACGTATCGCATGAAGCCACACTACGACAGCAACGACTGTCATCTGAGAGCATCAGTGTTGGCAATGCAGTGTTTGGGTGGAGATCACACTTGGTTGCCAGGTTACTACAAAAACAAAGAGAATTCAAATAATAATAATATGATGATGATGATGATGACGTCGCCGCCACATTTTACGAAATCACGCTACACTCATTAGTAATGCACTAGTGAAATCATTTCATTACATAATACCACAACAAAAGGGCTCTGAAATGAACTCATTTCTTTATAGTGGAGACCGGGGTAAGTTGTCACACATTGCACCTTTTTCAAAGTATATAATGCAAGTCTTTTTTTTTTTTTTTTGTGAAGACACAAAGTTTAAAGCCTTAAAAAACTATTGAACATTTGCACCATTATTGCTCAAGAAAAAAAAATGTTCAGTTCATTAAACACATTGACCCCTAAAGCGGGGCATGTTATCACATGCAGTGGAACAGCAATTACACCATAAAACAATCAAATCAACTGAAGAAACAGTTAAAACTAAGCAAATACAAAAAGATCAAAACATTGTTTTGCCTAACAGTGATTTTGTAACATTAAAAATATTACAAAAATGTATAATACATAATGCAATATAATTGCATAATATATCTTGAAATTTTATAGTATAAAATTACAACATATAAAATCCTTGCCCCAACCTGACGTTTATTAAAACAGGCTTCTCTCCTGAAAACACAGTTTATTGTATGCCAGAGTTCTGGTAATATTTCATAATAAAGTGTCATTTATTAACATTAGCTAATGCATTAGCTAACATAAACTAACATTGGGCAATATTTTTCTTACAATATTTATTAATCATTGTCAGTGTTAGTTAATAAAAATGCAGTTCTTTAATTCATTTTACAACCCGAATTCCGGAAATGTTGGGACATTTTTTAAATTTGAATAAAATGAAAACTAAAAGACTTTCAAATCACATGAGCCAATATTTTCATATACCATCAGAGATGCTGGCTTTTGAACTGAACGCTGATAACACGCTGGAAGGTCTCCCTCTTCTTTAGCCCGGAGGACACGGCGTCCGTGATTTCCAACAAGAATGTCAAATTTGGACTCATCTGACCATAGAACACTTTTCCACTTTGAAACAGTCCATTTTAAATGAGCCTTGGTCCACAGGACACGACAGCGCTTCTGGACCATGTTCACATATGGCTTCCTTTTTGCATGATAGAGCTTTAGTTGGCATCTGCAGATGGCACGGCGGATTGTGTTTACCGACAGTGGTTTCTGGAAGTATTCCTGGGCCCATTTAGTAATGTCATTGACACAATCATGCCGATGAGTGACGCAGTGTCGTCTGAGGGCCCGAAGACCACAGGCATCCAATAAAGGTCTTCGGCCTTGTCCCTTACGCACAGAGATTTCTCCAGTTTCTCTGAATCTTTTGATGATGATGCACTGTAGATGATGATCTTTGCAATTTGACGTTGTGGAACATTGTTTTTAAAGTATTCCACAAACCTTTTACGTACTCTTTCACAGCTCTGCCCATCTTTACTTCTGAGAGACTCTGCCTCTCTAAGACATCCCTTTTATAGCTAATCATGTTACAGACCTGATATCAATCCCATTCTCCCAGCTGAATCTTTTCACAATTTCTTGCTTTTTCAGCCATTTGTTGCCCCCGTGCCAACTTTTTTGAGACCTGTAGTAGGCATCAAATTTGAAATGAGCTCATTTAGTGGATAAAAGTGTAAAATTTCTCTGTTTAAACATTTATGTTATCTATGTTCTATTGTGAATAAAATATTGGCTCATGTGATTTGAAAGTCTTTTAGTTTTAATTTTATTCAAATTTAAAAAACGTCCCAACATTTCCCAACATGATGTTAACAGATACAGCTTTGATTTTTAAAAATGCATTATGTTGAAATTAACTTGAACTAACAATGAATAGGCCAACTTCTACTGCATTTATTAATCTTAGTTAACTGATGTTAATAAATAGATCCTTACTGTAAAGTGATAACAGTTTTTTATTGTGTTCAGATTTTTTTCTCAGTGTTTGAAAACACATCTGTGAGAGAAAACAAGCATTTGTGCAACTGAACTAGAATAAAATCAATCCCAACTTCCCTGTACGACAACTGGCCTGGTCTGGTTTAAAGAGGTGAACGTGTTTAAAACAGAGTAGTCTTTTTGTTTCTGTAGTTAAATGCTCATGTATCTGTTGTCAGAGAATAACAACAGTCTGTCTGGTATCTCTTTGACTCTCTCAGCCCATGAAAACACACTCTGTTTATGTCTGAACACTCAAAGCGAGAATATCAAGTGATTAAACTTGAGTAAAAAGAGCTGGTATCTGGAGTGTGGGTTGGGTGGGAGAGTCCGGTGGTCTTTGACTGATTGGAAACGATGGGCGGAAATGATTCGGCATGTGCTTCATTCCAAGCAGCATGTGTCAGTGTGTGGCCTGTCTGCTGGATTGAGTTTGTGTAATTTATAGACAAGTTATAATGAAATAATACAGTTAATTTCTTTAGTGCCATTATGTAATGATTTTTTTTTTTGCTTGGAACCTGTATATTCAGCCAAGCAAAACCAGCGTATCTGTTGTGGAAGAACTGAGCCATGAATCACATTCCACATTCCGGTCATTTCAGCTATCCGGGACTTTGGACGCCACACAATCCTCTAACTTTGCTCTTTCCCATGAGATTTACATGGAGCTGCTGTCAGAAGCTTTCTTCTTTAAAGTAATCATTTAGTAAACATCTATCCCAAATACACTACTGTTTTTTTTTTTGTTTTTTTTTTAAAGAAATTAATGCTTTTATTCAGCAAGGACATATAAAATTGATCAAAAGTGACACTAAAGGCATTTATAATGTTACAAAAGGTTTCTATTTCAAATAAATACTGCTCTTTTGAACTTTCTATTCATTAAAGACAAAAATATGAAGCAGCAGGACTGTTTTCAACAACGATAATAATCATAAATGTTTCTTGAGCAGCAAATCAGCAAATAAGAATGATTTCTGAAGGATCATGTGACACTGAAAACTGGAGTAATGATGCTGAAAATTCAGCTTTGATCACAGAAATAAATTACATTTTAAAATATATTCACATGGAAAATGGTCATTTTAAATTGTAATAATATTTCACAATTTTACTGTATTTTTGATCAAATATGCAGTACTGGTGAGCATATATTTATTTAAAAAAACATTAAAAAATAATTTGTATTTCGATTATCTTGCAGCTGTCTCAACTTCCTAATGTATCATGGTGTCGAACAACATTTTTGTTTATTCTTCCTCATTTACATTTATACATCTGTCCAAACTTATTATTATCTAAAGCAACGTCAAGAAATAAATTGAATCAGTTTGTGCTCCCAGGGAATCAAAATATTGCCAGATGAGCTACAGGAAAAAGAACAACAAATCCACATAAATCCTTGACAAACCATACTTTGAATAACAGATGGTTTCCTCAATAAACTGTTCATATTTTCTTTGGCAAATCCCTGTTGCATCAGAGCAGATGGTCCCGAATGCGCACAGATCAGTGAATATATCATGAGTAACTGGTGTCATCATCAGAAGTGACACTGTTTGAGTTTCTCTAATTTAATGTGTCAGAGTGTCATTTCTGCTCCTTTGGCGTCACCAAACAGAACTGTAAAAAAACAGGCTTCTCATCGGACAGACTTAAAGTCGGCATGAAGCGGAACTTGCCATAGTTTTTTCTAAATATATTAATGCATGGTAGCATTCTGTTTATTATAAGCGTGAGCTGCAGTTTCGTGAGCAATATTAGCCGTTATAGTGTGCACAGATCCACACTTCGGAAATCTATCGAAAATAGTAGACCATTCGGGGACTTTTGGCAGACACTTTTCAACATACTGTGCTTTGGGACACGGATGGAGGGATACTTTTTTGTCACATACTGTTTTATCGCCAAAGTAGTGAAGTATGCAATTTCAGATGAAGCCATTGTTACTGGTCTAGACACTCAAACAAACATATCAATGTATTTAGCTGGTTTACTTTGTATATTGAATTAAGCTAGTATTTTAATAAATTACACCCTTTTAATGCAGTTCAAAGTAAACCTTGTGTGTGACAGCTGGAGACAGATTGAGGAAGCAGCTATCATTGAGGAAATGCCATCTTTTTGCCCAGAAACAGAGATGGCACGGCTATGGGGTGTTGACTCGGCACGAAACCCATGAAGTCCACATCCGCGTGAGGTTTAGAAATGCACTTTGGGAATGGTGTGTTGACTAAATCTGCCCTTAAAATAGATCTGATTGAAATATTACATTCCTGATGCTGAGGTTTATTAGACGTTTAAACTATATTAAAAATATTAAAACATTTTCTAAACAAATAATAATTAAACCTTGCAGTTAATGTTAATCAGCAAATTTAAATTATGCGCGCTAAAAACAAAGGTTTTGGCTCAACAAAAACACAACAGATTGGGTTGTGACAAGTGAATGAAATTATGTTGAACTAAATTGAGTTGACTTTTTTGTAGCATTAACACAAATTTTTAAGTTGACCATTCAAAAATAAATTTGTTCCAATTAATTTCAACAGCAGAGTTGTGTCCCTGGAACCAATTAGTCTCATCTATGGAACTTATGCGCCAGAGAAACAAACGTAAATTTAAATTCTGAACGTTTTTGCCGTAGCTATTTCTATGGCATCGCTGTCGAAGAGTAATAGACCCTTTTCACATTTCGGGGTTTCTCAGAAGCGGAAGTCATCATAGTTGGGTAAACTTTTATAGCAGTGAATGAGACTTTCCATTTGCACAAATAGCAAAAGAAAAACTCCGCAATAGTGTTTTCATAACTTTCAAAAAGAGGAAAAAAATAGAGAGCGATTGATAACCGCAATCAGAAGAGATGTAATTTTTACAGTCACTTAGCCGCTGTATTAGAAACACCCTCACAGCAGCATTAACTATTTTTTTGTAATTTGATGCAACAGTAATATAATACTAAGTGTTATAAATGTACATACATTAAAAAAAAAATGAAAATATAAAAAACCTTGCACGATTTACGATATTGATGACCGTTAAAACGCGTCATCACAGTCTGTGAAAAGGGTCTAGTAGCTGGTGAAGTGGATTTACTTATTGTAGAGTTATCTCGAATGCTCGAAAGTTATCATTAGCATTGTAATATTTGAAGGATGTCATAATAAATGTCAGTAGACCGGGAAGATTTTAAAACGAGCGGTTAATTCATAAATCCATAAGATCTTACCTTCTGCTGTGGAAATTCAAACCGGTTCGGAAGACAGAACACAACTGGCGCAGCGCTGAAAAGGGGCGGGGCTACATAAGGTCTGTAGCCGTTCAATTTAACAAATATTAAAGTCGTCATGAAATCAAAATTGACCCTATTTAGCTACTTTTTTTTAGCGCACATTGCTAGTCTTGTGGTGAACAATTAATCTGTTCAAGTTAATACACAGAAAAAAAAATTGTTTGTTGTGGTAAACTTCAATCAAAATCTGAAATTTGCTTCTGTTCTGGAATGGCGCTTCCTCTCTGATGACGTCAGTTTGACACTCCCCTCCTCCAACCGTCAGTCTGCTATGAGAAGAGGAGATGCGCTAAATAAAACCCTGTTCTCTGTTCAATACTCCGTTTAACTTGGAAATACGTCACAACACTGAAGTAAAGGCAGAGATTGTATTATTATAGGGAGATGAGAGGGTCTGTATCTCTTACCATTGGAGAAAGCGTAACGGCTAACTTAATCACGTGCGGCACCTCTCAGCCTATCGTGTAATGGCCTCTGGTCTTCTTCCCTGCGTACCGCCCGTACCGCCAGGTAAAGTCGGTTGCAACTTCCGGTTCACGGGGACTTTAAATATAACTTATTTAGCATGTAAAATTAAAGAACAAATAAGATATTACTTGACCCTACTGCAGTTACTCAATATTAGGCTACATATTTCAGTTTTAAATGACACACAATATTAAGTTAATGTAACAGTAAAAAAAAAAAAAAAAAGTGTAGGGCTTAATTTTACTCGTTAGAAATTGATTAGCCTAGATGGTGAAAAGTGTCTCCCATTACTAAATGTTAAAGTCTTAACTAAATGTTACAGCGTTTTGCATCTCCAAATTGCTGGAAAGTGCTAAAGTTTAATAAGCTATTTTTTTTTCCATTCATTAAAGAACAAGTATAAAGTCTTATAAAAAGGTTGTTTTCATTTTATTGGATGAATTATTTAACTGTTCAACCCTTATTTCAGAGTAAAACATTATAACGAGTCAACAAAACTTCCATCTGTTTTTCATGTTCAGAATTTTCTTTTATTGCTTTCCACTTTCCAAATACTCAAAACTACTCAAAAGTAAAATGCCCTTGATATGTCTTGCAGAAACTCTTTTCACCATCTAATTTATACCTGATGGATAAAACAACATTTTTTCATTGAATATTTTGTTTCACTCAGAAATACGTCACATTACAAAAATAAAATGGGTGCCAATGACATTTTGTTCAAAATAGTAGACTTTCAATAAGTATGACAATCTTGAAGTTGAAGAAATGACAAGCTGTTGTACCAAAAAGAAATTATAAATCACTGAGAAGTGTAAAATCCCTTAGTAAATGTGAATACGAACAAATCCCAGAAGAACATCAGTGTTTTTTTGTGTTAACAATGTGTTTAGCTCACATCAACAACCTGTCACCAGCTTCCATGAATACATCCATGAACTTTCCAGCACTTTTAAGAAACGATCTCCGATCCAACACGATTTTCAATGCCGTTTCTCAGAGGAGACATCATTAAAAACAATAGCTTAGACAAATTAAGCTCGCAGATGCTGTACAACTATTTATAACCAACAAAACTAGTTCTTAACTCATCAATAGATCAGAAAAAGTGTAATTCCTTAGGGAAGGAGTCACTTCCTAAACTCAAGTACGACAACTAAAGAGCCAGGAAAACTATTGTCACTTTTCAAGAGCTTTGGTTATGGACGTTCTCGGAAGGTCATTCAGAGGTGTTTCGACCAGGTGACTAAAAATATGTTTTGGCTTCAGTGCCTCAGCTTTTCGATGGCAACACGAGCAACAAATAAGAAACAGGAAAACCCTGCTTGTATTAAAATCTATAGGTCTATTGTACAGAAACAGTACAGCAAATGTGCCTGTAGGGAAAAGCATTGTGTTTGGCTCGCGTTGAGGTGTTCCTGTAGCTCAACTGGTGAAGTCAAGGTCACTGCTTTGATTTCCAGAGAACACACATACAGATAAATGTGTAATGTGTATGTATAAAAGTGTGTGCCAAATGTATCAATGGATCATTAAGAAAGGTCCATTATATTTAGTTATTCAGTCACACCTGGTGAATTTGCAAACATAAAACTATTGAACAAAGAGGTGAAAGGAAGAATACAGGCAGGTGGGATCAGAGATTACCAGAGCCGGATTTGACCTTGGGTTGTTCGTACAAAAACACTATTGTGCACCATATTGGAGCCTTTTCACAATCAGACTGCAAATCTGCTGATATTTGCATTATTTTTATTTAAAAATAGGCATATATTTTGTCCCCATCACAATTTTTACACACATTTTTACACACATTTGGCACTTGGCATGATCACTTAAAAATTAAATTTGTCATTATTATTATTACTCACCCTCATGTTGTTCCAACATGACTTTTTTCCTTCTCCAGAACACATAAGGAGATATTTAGATTTTTTTTGGTCCATACAATAGTTTGCACACATATAATTTACATCACAAACACAAACAAACTGATTCTTGCAACGTCTGCTAAAATCACTGTATCTTTTTTTTGTCCTATTGGAAGCTTCATAATCTCCATCTGTTCCTACTTTCAGAGAGAAAAAAAGGATGTTCTCACTATTTAGGGAATTATAAGTAGGAATATCTGTGTTTGAGATCATCGTTCTTCCCAAGATTGTTTTGCTCATCGGTGATAAATAACATATTTTGACTTTTAATAGTAAATTATGTCAAGTTGCAAAAAAGTCGGTGCTGTGAAACAGGAAATGGTAGACAACTGTTCTGAGCATATGAACTTAACTTTTTTTAACTTATAAGTTCTCTTTTAATATTTCAAAATTGGGGCATTGCATGTTTTTTGTTCACCGTTTGAGAAGCCAAAACATTTCTGCAGATAAAAATCCATAAAAAATATGGATTTGCAAATATAAATATGCTTCATGCAATCTATAAGTGTATATTTATGATGAAATCTGTGTGCATGATAGAGAAAGTAAGAACATTGAAATTTAAAGGAATGTTTCTGGTTTAATATTGCATGATCTGGGACCAGTTATTGTTAACTAAAAATGAAAGCTCTAGCGTAAGTTCTGCTGGGAAGACTCTAATGTTATGTCACTTATTAGTTCAGATCTAACCAATCATTATCTAACACTAAAAGTATAAAAGATTGGTACTTACACATGTCTGAGTTCGCAGATGCTGACGCCAACCTTCACCTCCCCCACCACCACCAGGATGGTCCCTGTCCATACCTCCCAGGGGGTCGGCTATGCCCCTGTCTTCATCTCCAGGCAGGAAATGCAGAGTCCGCAGAACCCTTTGGAAACGCCAAAGAACTTTATCTTAAAATATTTTGCTTGCTGATTGTTAATAAATAACATTGTTACGTTATCTTGCCTCCCGAGTCTTTTTGGTAGAACTATTAGCTATCAGTAATTTAATAAAATAAAGCTATATATATATATTAGGGATGCACCGATATGAAAATTTTGGCCAATACTGATAACCGATAATTCTTTATATTTGAAAGCTGATAACAGATATATTTGCTGATAAATCTAAATCCAGATTTTTATATAATTTTTGAGTGCCTGATTACAAAAACAAAAGTCTTACCACTAAAAGCCATGTCCCAAACACACAATTATAATGATGTCCTATATTAGGGATGCACCGATGTGAAAATTTTGGACAATACCAATAATTCTTTATATCTGAAAGCCGATAACCGATATATTGGCCGATAAATCTATATATAATTTATATATAATTTTTGAGAGACTGATTACAAAAACAAAAGTCTCACCACTAAAAGTCATGTCCCAAGCACACAATTGATGTTCTCATTATAATTTTATGTAGCCGATATGACAGACTTGTGCTGCACGTTGCATTTAACTGTATTTTCTGTATGACTCCAATCATTTTCAAACCATAATAGCAAACAGTGCGCATCTGAAGTGTCTCAGCTGAAGGAAATAATCCATTATTTATCGGCTTTAATATATTGGCCAAATTTTCTTATTGGTCCGATAATAGTAACATTAAAAATGAACATATATCGGCCGATACCGATATGGTGGCCGATATATCGTGCATCCCTAATATATATATATTTATATATATATATATATATATATATATATAATGAAAAACTTAAACTTAAAAATGTAAACAAAAAAATTAATAATTAAATAAGTAATTAATAAGTTGAAGTACTACAATAACAAAAAATAAATCATCAAAAATAAAAATAAATAAATAGAAATGAAAAATAAAACGAATAAAAATCAAACTAAAACCAAAACAAAATTACTAAAACTTAAAAAACTTAAAAAAATAAGACATTTTGAAAAAAAAAAAATCTGAAATAAAAAGTTAAATAGAAATATAAAAATTAAAATGAACAAAAATCAAACTAAATCCAAAACAAAATGACTAAAACTTAAACTTCAAAAACTTAAACAAAAAAATTGAAATGTTAAATAAAAAAATCTGAAATAAAAATAGTTAAATAGAAATATAAAAAATTCAACTAATAAAAATCAAACTAAATCCAAAACAAAATGACTAAAACTTAAACTAAAATGAAAGCTAAAAAGAATTTAAAAAGCTAATTCAAAATATTAATAGACACTATAATACTATACAAATAATACTAAAATAACACTTTCTTTGACATGCTGTTGATTACCACAGAACAATTATTTTTAGACTCATTTTGACATTAACACCCTTATTCTGTAGATAAGGTGGGACTTTTCTAGGCAGACAACGATTAAAACTATTAAAAGTTCATGTTTTATAATGATATTTTTGTCACAAGAGGCACGTCAGTTATGACATCACAGTATTTTACTCACTGTGCAGCTGCACGATGACAGAAACATGCGCAGCTGGAAGACAGACAGACAGACGGTTACTCACTGCAGACATGGAGCACTCATAATCATCATAGTAAACAAGACTTTCATCGCAGTATAGTTGCGAAATTTATTGACGTCTTGGTAGCAATGTCTGGTTTTCTGATGCATTTCCAGTAGAGTCACTTTAATAATGACTATAATAATTTACGTTGTTCCAAACCAGTTATTTTGACTGAATAATGACTTAAACTTTGCCTGTTCATCACAGAACGCTATCAGAAGACTTGTATGGACTACTTTTATGATCATTTTATGTTTTTTTCTTTCTTTTTTTGGAGCTTTACAGATGTGTTCACTATGAACTCGAAAGAGCTGAATGAAGTTCCTTCAAAAAGTCTCCTTTTGTGTTCAAGGAAGAAAGACATTCATACAGCAACAACATGAGGGTGTAAACAACATTATAATAATAATAAATGTTTCTTAAGCAGCAAATCAGCATATTGGAATGATTTCTGAAGGATCATGTGACACTGAAGACTGGAGTAATGCAGCTTTGATCACAGGAATATATTCACATGGAAAACACTTGTAATAATATTTCACAGTATCACAGATTTTACTGCGTTTTCAGTCAAATAAATGCAGCCTTGGTGAGCAGAAGAGATTTCTTTGAAAAACATTCCAAACTTTAGTGAAGACTTGAGGAGGAACTCTTTTGAATTAGAATGAATTAATTTAATTTGAATTAATTAAATTTAGAATCTGGAATGTTTTTGTTGCTTCTCTCTACTCTTACTGGAATCCTGTGGCCAATTCAATAGTAAAACGTTTTGAGTCATGCATATTAAAGCCGTATTACTTCATGACCTTCACAGAGTCCTGCAGGCGTCACATCAATTCAGCACTCTGTTCCAGTTAAATCTAGCTCGGTTATATCTACTTGGATCGTTCTGATGTCCTTATTCATGATACGATCAGCACAGCTGGGGAGCTCTACCCAGAGACACAGGATGTTTCAGGAATTAAAGGAACAGTTCAGCCATTTACTCACCCTCATGCTGTATATGAACACAAAAAGATCATTTCTGAAGAAACTTCCATGAGGTGATCACATCTGTAAAACTCCAAAAACACAATGAAATTACTATAACAGTAGCGCATGACTTATATTCCATTTATAAAACTGTTAGTTCCTGTCCTTGATTCTGATTGGTCAATAGCTGTGTTTTATTCACGATAAAACACGGCTATGACCGCTTCACCCAACGGTTCTGTGTATCACTACACAACACCCTTAGCAACCACTTTTAGCAACGTAAACTGTTCTCAGTTGATATTGTTCATTGATGCTTACTGTATCATGTAGAAGAGTATTGCGAGAAAGAGATCGAGTGAGCGAGTTTATTACCTGCATTCAGATTTAGCATTTTCCTTCAGGTCAGTCCTATGTTCATAATAAAAAATCTGTTAAATGTCCGATGTATTATCTTGTCCTTTTAACAGTTAAGGGTTTTCCCGTGACTGACAGCGCTAGTCAAAGCATTTGTCAGTTGCGTCTTGTTCCATTTTCAAAACAATTCAGTCTTTTCAATATAAAAGTCTTCGCTACTGACTGACACACTCATAAAGACAGTCTTTGCCGCCATCTAATGGCGTAATAATGTAACTTCTGTTGCTGTTCACAGTCAGGGACTATTTTTTCCGGCGTAAGGAAGGCTTTTAGTGAAAGTTTACTTCATGAAAGTTAGATTGATACATATTTTTGGCTTTAATATTTGTATTGTGTGGTAACTGTTTTATAAAAGCAATAAGGTACTTGAGGCTAGTGCTGTATCATGAATAAGTCACGGCTGAAGGGCGTTGTTAGGCATGATGCAAAGTGGACTTATTCACGATACAGCACAACCTCGTACCTTATTGTTTACATATGCTCTATACATGGCTTGACATTAACTTTTTTGCTCACCAGCCACTGTGTTTAGTAGTTTTCCAAAGTTACTAGCCACTCATTATTTTCTCTGGCCACAATTTTGACATCGATACCATGGGCAAAAACTGCCGTATAGATATTTTAAATATTATCTCATAATTTGGCAGCAGGTATATTAGGCTGCTGTCACTTTAAGACCTGACGCACTGATCCATTATACTGTTACACGTGCATTTTCTTTCTCAACTGTTTACGTGAATACTTGCCAAGACCGGCATTTTGACATTATTTTGTGTGTATTTGACAGTTTAAGTGTAATAAGCAGTGAAAAATAACTCAATTTAGTACTGAGAGGCAGCTTTATGTGCCGCACTTTGAGTGTGAGCACAAAATCTGTGGGAATGAGTAAAATAATGTGCAATACGTGCAATCCCACGGCGAAATTCAAGCCCTTTAACTCCAACAATATTCATCTGGAGCAAATGAAACGAGTGAGCGAAGGGAGGCGGGTTTGTGTGTCGACTCGCTGTCGGAGTGATGAGAGATAGGAAGAGCAGCTGGTCTCGTGTATCTATTCTGCGGTAAATGAGTATTGGAAGCGTTTCAGATATTTCAATATCGATATGTATTGATATTTTTGACAACACTACATTGCACTTAGTTTATTATTTCAGATATGGGTGGGTGTTAATGTCAAGCCCTAGTCTTGCGTAGCCAGACCTTCAGACTGACGGCAGAAGGTCTGGACTCTATCGCAGCTTTCATTGGCCAAGGACGTTTGACTGACATGTAACGCAACCAATCAATTTGTTCCGCGTCATGTTTAGGGGCATGAAAATGTAAAGTCGATGTCCCTACAATAACAGACCGGCGTGCTTCTATAAATTATTAATTCAAGAACGTTGTGCAAGTTTACAGTAACAATGGAGCCGCGAACTTCACATACTTTTGAAAATCCAGTGTTTAGTTGATCCTGGTAAGCGCTTGTAAACGTGACAGCGTTCTTCTTCCATGAGGGGGTTTGGCGTCACAGCATTTGTTTCCAGGCGGTCTGTTAAAGAACGTGACACACGTGTCTCCCGGATATACTGTATAATTCAACCAACCAGATGACGACTTTGAAACTTCTGAAGTGTTTCCAGATAAGTGTACCATATGCGTCAGACTTTCAGCCAACAGTCCGTGGGCGTGACGTCTGAGGCTAAGACTAGTCAAGCCCTTCTGAAGTCATATGCTAACTTTGTTTCAGTAACAAAAGCTATTCCTTTAAGGATCATATGCTTAACACCCAACTCTGAGGCGCACCGCTAATGTAAACATTCGTGCATATGTATATCTTATATAAAAATGACCAATGCTAAATTACTGCCATCTGGTATTGAATCATGCTGGGCCGCTCAGGCCAGGACGTTTTGCAGAGCTCTAGTGGAGTAATTTCGGCAGGCACAGACTGGATGTCCTCCAAATCCTTGCTGAACTCCAGAGCTTATCCAGTTTTTCTTTTAACCCAGTCGGGGCCTCACTGTTTACTGTGAAGAGAGCAGAATAATGATGGTCAGTTACAGTCATATTTTATAGTTGAAGAGAGTGTGCTAAAAGCAATAATCATTATTTCTATTGCTCTGCAATGCATTAAAACCTCTTCAGAACACCTCAAAAAATGCACTAACATTGTGTTTGCATGGGGAAACACCAGTCGTGTTTTCATTAGAAGATGAACCTTTAAGTCTGTATGTGGAAGAAATACTTTCTGGGAAATGTTATAATTTATGATTCTGTCTACCCATCTTTTCACTCCCTTCCATAGGATTATATCACCATATGAATTAAATTTAGTGATCACTGCAAGATATGTATAAGAAAAAGTGATGCATATTGCAAAGTCTCCCCAACACCAGCAGAAATGATAAGCTGGTCTGACCGTATTGAGAAACTGCGGTGTAAAAAATTAGAGTCATTAATCAGATTTTGCATTATCTTATCCTGCCAGGTACAGAGAGATTTAAAATTAAGAATAAAAATCCTTCCAATCCATCAAAGTCATTTAATGCAAGAAAACATTATGATAGAAGAATGTGTTACACGTCAGAGTGAGCAGCAACCCGCTTGACAATTGATGCATTTAGAGTGAATTATGCATCTCTTCATTGTGTAGGATGCTTGTTTTTACCACATAGTTTTACCTCATAGTTCTTAAATTGCATAACAAAAAGCTACGGAGAAATAGTTTCTAGCCTGGAGTCAAACAGTCTGTCCAGCAGAGTCCAAAACATTATTGAACCTGCTTTAACATATTGTGGCTTTTCACCTCCAAACCTTCTAGTATTTCAGCACTGAAAAATAAATTGGTGTTGGATTTCCATTGTCACTCAGAAACTCCTACTAAATTTCACAAAGAATTACAAAGAAATGGCAAGTAACACATTGAATTAAATGTGACTTTTTTAAGTAGAAAGACTAAAATGGTATTTTCTTATAATGTAGTTCAATAATCCTTATTTTATTTACAACTTTTTTACAGCTGACGGGTTTTAGGCACAGAATGCCTTCCTTCAGAATGCCTGAAAAGTAAATAACAGGAACCTAGAAATATAAACAAACTGGACTAAAATTTAAAGCATCCAGTTCTTCATAACCCTATCACGCCACATGCTGCAGATACTGTATATCAGCATTTCATCTCAATTCATCTGTATTTTCAGATTTTCTTCTCCGTGAAACTGCAATTTATGTTCCAACAAGTTATTTTAAGAGTTGCCTACCTTCAGGATAATCATTTGCGTCAAGAGTGATGTCTTAAAATGTTGCTTACATAGGCAGTTCACTGAGTTAGCAACAGACACTCGTCTGTGAACGGCAAAGCAATAAAACCCATGTCAGAAGTCAGCAGGTTCCAAAAACAAGAGCATAGGAAAGGGAGGATGTGTTTTACGGCTTTGACTGTAGGGAGAGATCTGTTTTCTCAAAGGTGGAGACGGCAACACTCAGAACTTGATTTGGATGTTCATTTTTTTGGTGGATGTGCACACTGGTGATAGGTTAAAAAGAACACAGTGTGTTAAGTTAACTGGTGAAGCGGAGTGATTTAGTAGATGTTTTTAAAGGGATTGTTGTTGTAACTGTTACTGGAAGTGCTGCACAGTCACCCAAGAAAAACCTGGAGTAAAGTGAATGCCCCAAAAACATGTCCAGGGCAAAATCAATAGGAAAAAAATACAAAAATTACACTTTGCAATTTTTCTAAATAAACTTTAACATTATTAAAAAATAATGTTTTGTGGTTTTGCAGTGATGCAACAGAACCATTTTTGGTTTCTCAAAGAACCTTTCAGTGAATAGTTCTTTAAAGAACCATTTTTTCTTAATGTGAAGAACTTTTTAAAAAAATCTAAACCTTTTTTTCACTATAAAGAACCTTTTGTGGAATGGAAAAGTTCCATGAATTTTAAAGGTTCTTCATGGAACCATTGATGCCATTAAAGAACCTTTACTTTTAAGATAGATATATATATATATATAAATTAAAGGCAATTCTTTCGATTTTTGCTTAAAATATGACCCGGACATGTTTTTGACAGGCTTTGTGAGAGCACAATGGAAATGTGAAATGTGAATTTTAGTAACTCAAAGGTTCATGAAGGTCCTTTTGTGAGGTTGCGTTGAACACTTACAATGAATGACAAAAGAAATAATTTTTTTTTTTTATTGATAATTTTAATGACAATTTGAATTGAGTTTGTGTCTTGTCCTGATTAAAGTCTATTCTTCATGCAGCACTCTAAAAAATAACTGTAAAAAAATAACAGTAAAATACCTAAAATACCGTTTTCCACTGAAACAGTAATATACCAAAAAAATGCATTCTGGGTAATATTTGTCGTTTTAAAAAAAGAGGCCTATAGGCTACTTTCTCGAAAACCACAAATTATATTACCCAGAATGCATTGTAATACACTGAAGTAATATTCTGTAAAAACAATGCATTCTGGGTAATATTTGTCGTTTTCGAGAAAGGTTACTTTCTCGAAAATGACGAATAATATTACCCAGAATGCATTATTTTACAGTATATGTTTAAATGGAAAACGGTATTTTACAGTGTAAATTTGTTTAGTTTTTTACAGTTATTTTACAATACAGATAACATTAACTGTGACATGAAACAAAGGATAACATTATCAAATGATTCTCTTATTGTTTCATCAAGATCCAGATCTGGAGCCTTTCGACTGCTTCTTTCTAGGTGCAAAAGATTTCACTACTCTGTAAAAGAAAGAACGACATCCTTCCTTTCTGCCTGAGGATATGACTGGAAAGAAAGCAACAAAGAATGCTATTACAATACCTGAGAAGGAAGGATTTGACTGCACCCTATTTGAGAAATTATATTACTAACTAATACAAGATGAGGAACGATTTCAAAATTAGACTGCATGATTACATTTTGATGATATGAGTGGTGCTTGACCGTGCATAACTCACCGATTAAAAATGGAAAAGGACTAAATGACTGTTTCATGACAATTCCCTTCAATTTCCTGCCATGAAAAGGTCACCAAAATAAGAACAGGAGCATCTCACGAATGTCACTGAATTGAAAAATCAACAATCACACAAATGAAAATTTAAATATGCTGACAGAATATCCCGTCTTTAACCAAAATCAGTAATCACATGGATTTGATTGGTATTCAATCATCAAGACATCCTTACAAAACTTAATTTCGCCCACTCTCTGCCTGATTTATGTTCTGTTTTCATTCTTTGTCACTAATAAAACAATCCCAGTCTTCTTGCAATGTTTTCCTTTCATGGACTGTTCTGGAGACTGATCTATGAAAACTTCCTACATGATTAATGTACAATCTGTTTGACGTGTGATAGAAAGGAAATGAGGAGAAAGTAGTTCAGGGTGGGTCAGGGTGGGCTGCATTTTTTTCTCTTTTACTAACGCCGTTTTTTTACCAGTCATCACGCACACACCTACAGACTTTCAGTAGTATCAAAATCTAAATAAACTCCTTTTGTTGAGCGCACCGATATCCACCCAGTTTCTTTGAACTCATGGAAACAATGATATACTATAAGAACACTGTAGGATACTGATAAATTAAGCGTCCGTTTCCACCCTTTGGTGTATACCAGTAATTACTCACTGGACCAACTTGGAAAAAGGTTGTAAATAGTCTAAATCTCATTCAAACATAGATGTACTGAATTTATCATGTTGGCGTTTTCCTTACTTAGGCTACTGTTACATCCACACTCAATACAAACCCCAAATTACACAATTGAAATGACTACTCAATCTTACAAAACTTCTATCTATCTATCTATCTATCTATCTATCTATCTATCTATCTTATTTATTTTAGTAAGATAGGAAGAGCTTGACCAAAACATAGTTAGGCGAAAAGGCGACATCTATTTGCGGTAACTAATTTGGAAATTAAATCCTCAGATGGATATCATATATCCAAACACATGCGCGCCGACTGATAGGAAGAGAGAAAGAGAGAGAGGAACAGTTAAGTGGAGCTCTGGGATCTCTGCCAGATAACACGAACTTCCTTTAATTTTTGGAGACATGGATGTCATTATAAATACGGCACAGCACACCTCGTACTCATAAATGTGAACGATCCGCTGGTCACTTCGCCATAACTTCGTGAATATCGTTACATAAAGTGTCAGCAGAGATGAGAGAGATCCTAGGAATGGCGCTGGCGCTCGTTGTTCTGAGAGTTAACGGGGAAAACATCGGTGAAGGTTTTTGTGTGGAGGGAAAATGCTTCGCCGTCCAAACCGACAGCGCGACTTTTGATGAGGCGCAGAAAGTCTGTCGGGAGAAAAGAGGGCATCTGATGACCGTACGCACCCAAAAATCGGCTGATGTTCTTGCTATGTTGCTGAAGGGAACTTCTGGAAACTTTTGGCTTGGGCTGAGATATCAGTGCTCAAACGATGGGTTAAAGGGATACAAATGGGTCACTGGAGAGGATACGAGCCTCTACATCAACTGGGAAAGCGACCGAGCGATTTGTTCTCCACAGTGTGCATCGGTATCACAAAAAGTTCAGAAATTGTCCGAAAGACCTTGCGATGAAAGAATCGAGGGATATTTGTGTGAATATGACAATGGCGGTTACTGTCAGCCGCTGAGCAAGGATACAGGCGTATTATATGAAATTCCTTTCGGATTTAAGGCAAACGAACTCCAAGAAATTCCCCAAGGCACCAATGCGACATTGCCGCCGCTGAGAACGAGACACGTTTGTTTCGACAGCATGTGGCTTCAGGCACCTTGGAGTTGTGAGGTTTTTGGTGGTGGATGTGATTATAAGTGTGGTTTGAACGGGAAAAACTACGAATGCAGCTGTCAGCCGGGATTTAAACTCGACAGCAACCGAGTCACATGCAGCAAGGAGGAACATGAGCCGGTATTTAAAGTTGCAGATGTAAAGTCTTCCGAAGACTGCAAGCCCGGCTATCGCAATGAAAGTGGGGTTTGCGTTGATGAGGACGAATGCGAGTCTGGACCATGCGAGCACGACTGTATAAACACTGCAGGTAGTTATCGATGTGAATGCTATGAGGGATTTATAAAGTCGACGGAGGACATGCTTAAATGTAAGATGCACTGTACGCAACCCCAATGCCCAGCTGAATGTGACCCCAACGACGACGAACAGTGCAACTGTCCCGATGGTTTCCTACTTGAAGGAAAAATATGCGTTGACATTGATGAATGCGATAGTGGTTCCTGTGAAGACAATTGTACAAATATACCTGGAGGATTTGTATGTTCCTGCAAAGAAGGATTCGAGCTTTTGGACGAGTTTAGATGTGTGAGAGAAGACTCTGAGGGCTCAGGAAGCTCAACACCTTTTGACATTTTTACACCTACAAGCAGACCCCCAACCGACAAGCCAATGTCAATCTCAGCGGGCAGTCTTTTAGCAATAATGGTTGCCATTGTTGTTTGTATTCTTGCACTGGTCTGCCTCGCTCACTGCATATTGAGACGTTATTGTCAAATGCACAATTACGATGTGCACAAAGGCCACGAAAATATCTACGATTTTCAACAGGTGATCATTGAAAAAAATTGCACTGAACAGTCATTCCCAAATCGCTATTTAAAAAGAGACACTTAAAGACAGACGTCACGCAAACTGAAATGTAAATAGTAGTAAATTTATTTGATTTTAGATGTAAACAAATATACAGTGTCAGAAACTTTGCACAAGTTTTAATAAGTCAACAATGTCAGTATTGCTGAATGGTGGTGTTTGAAGACAATAAATATTATATTTTAATGTAACGTGTAGCAAAATTTCATTTACTGTACCTTGTTTCATTCTCTCTCTGCAACATCTGTGTCCAAATATGCGGACAGACTGGAAAAGACAGTGCGGCATTAATGAACAGTATTTCTAAACGTTTTATTTTCATTTTATTTCCAGTATTGCCCTCCTACCTGCTGGTTTTCCCAGTGATGTTGGTAAATATCTTCCTCTAGTGGGCATTAGTTCAAATGCAAGTTTGGTTTCTTCATACTCATACACAGCTTCACATGGTTAGTGTTTTATCTTTGAATGGCAAGAGTTAATGTCCAGTCATTTCATTTGGCTAATCCTTGAAAGAAGGATTCGAGCTTTTGGACGAGTTTAAATGTGTGAGAGAAGACTTTGAGGGCTCAGGCAGCTCAACACCTTTTGACATTTTTACACCTACAAGCAGACCCCCAACCGACAAGCCAATGTCAATCTCAGCGGGCAGTCTTTTAGCAATAATGGTTGCCATTGTTGTTTGTATTCTTGCACTGGTCTGCCTCGCTCACTGCATATTGAGACGTTATTGTCAAATGCACAATTACGATGTGCACAAAGGCCACGAAAATATCTACGATTTTCAACAGGTGATCATTGAAAAAAATTGCACTGAACAGTCATTCCCAAATCGCTATTTAAAAAGAGACACTTAAAGACAGACGTCACGCAAACTGAAATGTAAATAGTAGTAAATTTATTTGATTTTAGATGTAAACAAATATACAGTGTCAGAAACTTTGCACAAGTTTTAATAAGTCAACAATGTCAGTATTGCTGAATGGTGGTGTTTGAAGACAATAAATATTATATTTTAATGTAACGTGTAGCAAAATTTCATTTACTGTACCTTGTTTCATTCTCTCTCTGCAACATCTGTGTCCAAATATGCGGACAGACTGGAAAAGACAGTGCGGCATTAATGAACAGTATTTCTAAACGTTTTATTTTCATTTTATTTCCAGTATTGCCCTCCTACCTGCTGGTTTTCCCAGTGATGTTGGTAAATATCTTCCTCTAGTGGGCATTAGTTCAAATGCAAGTTTGGTTTCTTCATACTCATACACAGCTTCACATGGTTAGTGTTTTATCTTTGAATGGCAAGAGTTAATGGCCAGTCATTTCATTTGGCTAATCCTTGAAAGAAGGATTCGAGCTTTTGGACGAGTTTAAATGTGTGAGAGAAGACTTTGAGGGCTCAGGCAGCTCAACACCTTTTGACATTTTTACACCTACAAGCAGACCCCCAACCGACAAGCCAATGTCAATCTCAGCGGGCAGTCTTTTAGCAATAATGGTTGCCATTGTTGTTTGTATTCTTGCACTGGTCTGCCTCGCTCACTGCATATTGAGACGTTTTTGTCAAATGCACAATTACGATGTGCACAAAGGCCACGAAAATATCAACGATTTTCAACAGGTGATCACTGAAAAAAAATGGCACTGAACAGTCATTCCCAAATCGGTATTTAAAAAGAGACACTTAAAGCCAGACGTCATTAAAACTGAAATGTAAATAGTAGTAAATTTATTTGATTTTAGATGTAAATAAATGTATTATACAGTGTCAGAAACTTTGCACAAGTTTGAATAAGTCAACAATGTCAGTATTCCTGAATGGTGGTGTTTGAAGAGAATAAATATTATATTTTAATATAAAGCGTAGCAAAATTTCATTTACTGTACCTTGTTTCGTTCTCTCTCTGCAACATCTGTGTCCAAATATGCAGACAGGCCTAGACTGGAAAAGACAGTGCAGCATTAATGAACAGTATTTCTAAACGTTTTATTTTCATTTTATTTGCCCTCCTACCTGCTGGTTTTCCCAGTGATGTTGGTGAATAACGTCCTCTAGTGGGCATTAAGGAACAACTAGTTCAATGCAAGTTTGGTTTCTTCATACTCATACACAGCTTCACATGGTTAGTGTTTTATCTTTGAATGGCACGAGTTAATGTCCAGTCATTTCATTTGGCTAATCCTTGAAAGAAGGATTCGAGCTTTTGGACGAGTTTAGATGTGTGAGAGAAGACTCTGAGGGCTCAGGAAGCTCAACACCTTTTGACATTTTTACACCTACAAGCAGACCCCCAACCGACAAGCCAATGTCAATCTCAGCGGGCAGTCTTTTAGCAATAATGGTTGCCATTGTTGTTTGTATTCTTGCACTGGTCTGCCTCGCTCACTGCATATTGAGACGTTATTGTCAAATGCACAATTACGATGTGCACAAAGGCCACGAAAATATCTACGATTTTCAACAGGTGATCATTGAAAAAAATTGCACTGAACAGTCATTCCCAAATCGCTATTTAAAAAGAGACACTTAAAGACAGACGTCACGCAAACTGAAATGTAAATAGTAGTAAATTTATTTGATTTTAGATGTAAACAAATATACAGTGTCAGAAACTTTGCACAAGTTTTAATAAGTCAACAATGTCAGTATTGCTGAATGGTGGTGTTTGAAGACAATAAATATTATATTTTAATGTAACGTGTAGCAAAATTTCATTTACTGTACCTTGTTTCATTCTCTCTCTGCAACATCTGTGTCCAAATATGCGGACAGACTGGAAAAGACAGTGCGGCATTAATGAACAGTATTTCTAAACGTTTTATTTTCATTTTATTTCCAGTATTGCCCTCCTACCTGCTGGTTTTCCCAGTGATGTTGGTAAATATCTTCCTCTAGTGGGCATTAGTTCAAATGCAAGTTTGGTTTCTTCATACTCATACACAGCTTCACATGGTTAGTGTTTTATCTTTGAATGGCACGAGTTAATGTCCAGTCATTTCATTTGGCTAATCCTTGAAAGAAGGATTCGAGCTTTTGGACGAGTTTAAATGTGTGAGAGAAGACTCTGAGGGCTCAGGAAGCTCAACACCTTTTGACATTTTTACACCTACAAGCAGACCCCCAACCGACAAGCCAATGTCAATCTCAGCGGGCAGCCTTTTAGCAATAATGGTTGCCATTGTTGTTTGTATTCTTGCACTGGTCTGCCTCGCTCACTGCATATTGAGACGTTTTTGTCAAATGCACAATTACGATGTGCACAAAGGCCACGAAAATATCAACGATTTTCAACAGGTGATCACTGAAAAAAAATGGCACTGAACAGTCATTCCCAAATCGGTATTTAAAAAGAGACACTTAAAGCCAGACGTCATTAAAACTGAAATGTAAATAGTAGTAAATTTATTTGATTTTAGATGTAAATAAATGTATTATACAGTGTCAGAAACTTTGCACAAGTTTGAATAAGTCAACAATGTCAGTATTCCTGAATGGTGGTGTTTGAAGAGAATAAATATTATATTTTAATATAAAGCGTAGCAAAATTTCATTTACTGTACCTTGTTTCGTTCTCTCTCTGCAACATCTGTGTCCAAATATGCAGACAGGCCTAGACTGGAAAAGACAGTGCAGCATTAATGAACAGTATTTCTAAACGTTTTATTTTCATTTTATTTGCCCTCCTACCTGCTGGTTTTCCCAGTGATGTTGGTGAATAACGTCCTCTAGTGGGCATTAAGGAACAACTAGTTCAATGCAAGTTTGGTTTCTTCATACTCATACACAGCTTCACATGGTTAGTGTTTTATCTTTGAATGGCACGAGTTAATGTCCAGTCATTTCATTTGGCTAATCCTTGATCATTCCTGTATTGTACTTATTGTATATAATCTACGCTGTAATTTTTTTGTAAACAAATTAACGCCGATTTGGAAACTAGTTCGATATAACAGTATTCAATACAATTTGTTGTTAATGCTAAAATAGCCTACTGCTACTGTTGAAAACCTCCGAATTTGTTAATGAAGCTGAAATAATAGTAATTTTTCCAGAGTTACAGTCCTCAAACTTGAAGAACTCCTCACCGGAAAATGAATCACTGGGTCAGAAAGTTATTTCCTATTTCAGAAATGTTGAGAAACACTAATGAAATGAAGGGAGAACTCATTATCTCCGGAACTCGAGCGAGAGGACGGGTTGTTCTTTATTTGACGCTGAAGGATTATTGAAGCGTTCTCATTATTTAATGCCACGACAAGACTTAAGAAAACTCTGTATGGATTAGGGACCGAATCTGGTAAGACGCTAAATTATTGCTCGGTTATTGGACATGAACTTTATAGTGCAGCTTTCAGATTACTGCATGTATCAGATTCTTTCCACGTTAAAAACTTATGTTATAGTAAAAGCTTTTTCTTAAAGTCACTGAACTTTTAACTTGAGCAAACAATGAGAAAGATAAACTTGTTCTACATAAGTAACTTAAATAGCACATCCTCTCAAAAATAGTCTCATGTTTTTTTTTGTTTGTTTGTTTCCCCACAGTTCTCTCAGAATGGGATTTACATTCATTCTGATCCTCTTTGGATTATGCATCAACACTGAAGTTGTGAAATGCACCTCTGTGTGTTTAGTTAATGGCTATGCAGCCTTCTGCGAATCTAGAGGTCTTCATCAGGTGCCAGAGCTTCCCACACACGTAAATTATGTGGATCTGAATTTTAACAGCATTGCTGAACTCAACGAAACATCCTTTTCTCGTCTTGAAAGTCTACAAGTCCTTAAACTGGAGCAACAAACAACAAGACTTGTGATCAGAAACAACACGTTTAGAAGACTCTCCAATCTAATACTACTTCAGTTAGACTACAACCACTTCCTGCAAATAGAGACAGGGGCATTTAATGGATTATCCAACCTTGAGATTCTCACTCTCACTCAGTGCAGTTTAGATGATGCTATTTTGTCTGGTGACTTCCTCAAACCTCTGGTGTCTCTTGAGATGCTTGTCTTGCATGAAAACAACATTAAAAAAATCCAGCCAGCATCGTTCTTTTTAAATATGAAGAGATTCCATGTGCTCGATCTCTCTCGCAATAAAGTGAAGAGCATCTGTGAAGAAGACCTCCTCAGCTTTCAGGGTAAACATTTCACGCTTCTGAAACTGTCCTCCGTGACTCTGCAAGACATGAATGAGTACTGGTTAGGATGGGAAAAGTGTGGAAATCCATTTAAGAACATGTCCGTAAATTTATTGGACTTATCTGGAAATGGCTTTAATGTTAAAATGGCAAAGCTTTTCTTTGATGCAATCACTGGTACCAAAATCCATAGTCTCATTCTCAGTAACAGTTACAGCATGGGCAGTTCTTTTGGTCATGACAATTTCAAAGATCCAGACAAATTTACTTTCAAGGGTCTTGGGGATAGTGGTATTGAGATTTTAGATTTGTCCAAATCACACATTTTTGCTTTGTCAAGTTCAGTATTTAGTCATTTTCAAGATCTAGAACAAATTACATTGGCAGACAATGAGATCAACATTATTGAAATTGATGCATTTTGGGGTATGACAAATTTACTAAAGCTAAACCTGTCCAAAAACTTCCTGGGTAGTATTGATTCTAATACATTTCAGAATCTAGAGAAGCTCAAGTTGCTTGATTTGTCTTATAACCATATAAGGGTGCTTGGCGATAAATCGTTTCAGGGACTCCAAAGTTTACTCATCTTAAATTTAACAGGAAATGCTCTTGAGTCAGTTCATGAATTTGCAACCCTACCTAACCTGAAGATAATCTACTTGCATGAGAACAGAATTTCATCTTTGTCTAGTTTACCCAACATTGCTAAAAATCTCATAACCCTTGACCTGGAATTCAACAGATTAAAGGCCTTGTCAGATCTCTACACAATACTACGGGAATTTCCTCAAATAGAAAAAATCTTTCTTCAAGGTAACAGGTTTTCGAGTTGTTATAATCAAAGACAAATAGTGGCTTCAGACAAACTACAACTTCTTCATCTCGGACATACATCTATGCAGCTGATCTGGTCAGAAGGAAAATGTTTAAACGTGTTTAACAATCTTCACCAGTTAAAACAGCTTTCTCTGACTGCCAATGGGCTACAGTCTCTTCCCAAAGACATTTTTAAAGACCTTACCTCTTTGCTCTTTTTGGATTTGTCCTTCAACTCTTTGAAGTACCTTCCAAATGGTATATTCCCTGAAAGTCTTCAAATTCTTAATCTTGAATATAACTCTATTTATTCAGTAGATCCAAATCTCTTTAGCACCCTCAGCTTCCTCAGCCTGATAAAAAACGATTTCCATTGTGATTGCAAATTAAGGGATTTCCAAAATTGGCTAAACCAAACCAATGTAACCATTTCTTATTCCATTGAGGATGTGACGTGTGCCAGTCCTGAGGATCAGTACATGGTTCCGGTTGTGAGATCCAGCATACAATGTGAGGATGAAGAGGACGAGAGAAATGTTGAAAAACTGAGGCTTGCGCTTTTTATTTTCTGTACCGCATTTATCATAGTACTCACTGCTAGCGCCATCATTTATGTCCGTCGACGTGGCTACATTTTCAAGCTTTACAAAAAACTCATTGGCAAACTTGTGGATGGAAAGCGAGAGGAGCCTGATCTTGACCGATTCTTATATGACGTGTATCTCTGTTTTAGTTCGAGTGATATTAAGTGGGTAGAAAGAGCACTGCTGAACAGGCTAGACTCTCAGTTCTCAGAGCAGAACACACTCCGCTGCTGCTTTGAGGAGCGAGACTTCTTACCCGGGGAGGACCATCTTACCAACATGCGAAATGCTATCCAGAATAGTCATAAAACCCTTTGTGTGGTGTCTGAACATTTCCTGAAGGATGGCTGGTTACTAGAGGCCTTCACTCTGGCACAAAGAAGGATGCAAGTGGAGCTTGAGCACATTCTGGTGGTGCTGGTTGTAGGGAACATACCGCAGTACAGGCTACTGAAGTTCAAACAAGTGAGATCCTACATTGAGAACAGAAGATACCTTATGTGGCCCGATGACAGCCAGGACTTGGATTGGTTTTATGACCAACTTCTGCATAAAATAAGAAAAGATACCAAGGTTAAACAAACAAATCAACCAACCAAACAAACAAAGCCTGAAGCATTAAATGTCCATGCAAACACATCAGTATAATTATGATATATCTGTTTATTATATATTTTGTAAAAGTTTACCTAATTACCTTAGGTTTTCAGATTGTTACGATGCATAATGCAGATCTTGGTTAGGTATAATTATGCATTATCTCATGTTTCCTATGTTTGTAAAAATGTTTGTCTGTGAACCTGCTGATAATTTCAGTAAATATCTGAAATGCTAATTCTAGCAGAATGTGTGTATCGCTGCCAGTGGATAAAGACCTCAGAATACTCTGCTAAATTTGCAAAATCTTAATATCTTCAACCACTTGTGTGATTTTGACCCCGCCAACGGAGCTTGCAAATCTATAATGAAATGTGAATTACAAATGAAGAAATTAAGCAAATTACATTTAACTATAAATTTACAACCTAAAAATGTTAACTGGATAAAAAGACACTCAGTGTACTCTGACCTTATCTGAATACAGGCAAAATGGCAAACTAGGAAGCCACTAGTGAAAACACTATGACACAATCTGGCCTTATGCTTTTGGGTAATCACGGTTTGTACATTGTTAATAAAGTTTGTAAAGAAACTTAAGTATTGACAAATTCTGTCAAGGCCTGTGTACTTTGAACAGTTTGGAAATGTAGCAACAGGGCTGTCGCTAGAGGGGAGAACGATGGGAGGGCCCACAGCAACAGCCTGCACCAGGGTCACATGTCTGATTAAGTAAATATTGAATTGAAATCTTACCATGGCTGACAACTATAATTCCATGGTCTTCATCGAAGAACTGATAATAATATATTCTTGGTTGACCTCACAATGCCATCTGGCCAAATTTCCTGTTATGATCCCTTCATTGTAATAAGGCACACTGCACACGAAGACAACATTGCAAAACTAATATTAACATTCTGCATTGTGCTTTATATACAGAAAGCAATCTCTCAGTGGCACCTTGTGCAAACATAGCTGACCAAAGAATAGCCTTCAAATTAATTTCCTGTTCCCTTAAGAAAAAAAAAAAAAAAATGTAATTGCCATCCAACACTAATTGTATAGTATTTATATTGTATTCATATTTTATTTATTTCACACAATTGTGACATTAAGATTGATTGCATAACAACAGTTCCTTCTTTGGGCACATGCAAGAACTTGCTTTTAAAATATCCCCATTGAGAAGTCAGGTCCATTGTGCAATCAAAAACGCTTTGTTTGTGTTGGCTTTGAGAGTTACTCAAAGTTACTTTTTGTTTTAACTCCCATCTTACTCCAAGGTGTTGAATGGTAATTCTTCTGTTTTAACTAAACATGAAAAAGACAATTACATGGAAGCAAATAAAATATATCTAAAAACTCTTTCTTGTTTTTCTCTCATTCATGTTTTTCTTTGAGTATGAATAGAACAGATTTCTGTGAAAATCATTTATAAAACCATTTATAAATAAAACTGCATTAAATTGGATGCAACATTTTACATAACAGTAATTTTATGACAAGTACATTTGCTCCTGTTACATAAATGACCTCATTATTCAACTTACAACAGGCAAACGCAGAAGTAGGTCTACATTAATTATGTTTCTACTTACATATTACATTCAAAATTAACATGATACTTTTCACATGGCCAGGTTTTCAGCTAATGCAGATTTCTATTGATAAGAGCTCTGATTTGTTTCTGGTTGACAAAGACATCTACAAAAAATAAAATGTAGGCCATCATAAATATATTTTAATAAATTATAAAACTATAAATATATAACTTGCAGTTTCTATAACCTTTGTGACATATTTTTTTCCTTTACATAAAAAAAAAGAGGAATACTTTCCCATATAAGTTTATCATCAAATAAATTCATTTCTCAAAATAAATTAACAGCCTTTGTGTGGCCCCTTATGTCCCATACGGTAAAAAAATATATTTTCAAATATATTTACATAAATATATTTTCTAAAAATATATTTTTTGGCCATTTTTTGTATATTTTTAAAAAATATATTTTTCAAAAGCATTTAAAAATATATTTTGTCCTACATATATTTCAACCCAAGAAAATACATTCACATGTGACATTTGAAAAACTTTTATTTGTTGTCTATAACACATGAACATGTGAATAAAGATCAGCAAGGAACATACTTTACAATGTTCAAAAAATATACATTATTACAATATATTCAAACAAATATAACTTTTTTGCTTTCAAGAAGTCTCAGTTTCCCCAGTTCAAATCCTCAAAGCCTCTTTGGACACATTTGGAAATCTCTTCTTGACTGCAAGACAAAAATCAGTTATTTTTTTAGTTAACTAAATGTTTCTAGTAAATTTTCCTTTCACCAAGTATTGACTATATGGCTGCCATGGTTTCCTCATCAAGGGCACTTCTTCTCTCTCCACCACTGTCAGTTTTGCTCTTTGCTCCTACAAAAGACAAAATACAATAACTGAACATCTGTACAGGTATAGAGGGCATGCACTTTATCTTCTGACTAGGATTTGGATTTCCTGATATTTTTGTTTACACTGGAACTAAAACAATTACAGGTATACTGGATTTTAAAGATATTTAATGGGCATATTTTTGGACAGTACAGTAAAGAAACTGATGATTGAGGAGAGGTCGAATTAGCCTTTATTTACACTTCTGCATTGCATTTTCACTTTTACAAATAAAGGGATAGTGGAATATCACAAAGGCACATTCATTTAAGCTAACTTAAAGGGATAATCTACCCAAAAACAGAAATGATCTTGCGGACAGCAAGTGGACAAGCGTCTTGACAGATGGGTTTGGACCCGCACCTGTTCCAGACAGACTGAAACAGATATTAACAAAGACACAAGTGCAGAGAACATATCAATTCATAAATTACACAAATAAAATAATTAAATAATTTAAAAACATTATTCTACTTCTTAAAGTGTCTCATGATCATTCTCACCTTGTTGCTGTTGCACAAACTATCTCCGCTTCTGCTTCTGAAAATAAAAAGTACATACAGTAATGAATGACACATGTAAACCTGTAGGTGGTGACAAATAAGCATCTTTTGTTACAAGCGATTTATTGAATCACTGGCTCAACTGGTTCATCGAAAACAGCTTGTCATTCAGCAGAAAGTGAGCAAAAACTACAGTATTATATAGTAACCTAGGCTATATTAAAAAAATAATAGAAAATTAGAGAGAATGAAACGCCATTAATGCCAAACCAGCATGCCTTAACTCTAATAACAAGCGAATAACGTGTGCCGAATTAACAAGTTTAGGAAAACATTTAAATTTAGCAAAAAACTTACAGGCTCCACTATCAGTGACAGGATCACGTGAGCATCATCGATCGACAACAGCAAGCGGCACGGTCTCCCAAACACTACAGCTGAAATTAAAAAAAAATATTAAACATTTTTTTGTGTGTAACGTTAGTTTTCACTAGTGTCCAAATTAAAAACAACTAACGTTAAAACGGAAATCTAAAATTTCAGATGCGTCTCCTCATGTGAGCAAATGAAACAAACAGGTCATTAAATTGACAAATAAAGTTAAAAAACCTTGAAAATACAAAACACTATACATCCAAAGTAGCAATTAACATTACATATGTGAAAAATGATGACTAAAAATAAAGTTATAACTCACCTTTTCCTCCGAGAACTCCCAGTTGACTGACGACCGTTACAACTCAAAATGACGCGCATGCGCAGTACTCCAAAAGTCCGTGAGCGCTGCTAGTGGTTTCCCATTCAAATTACATCACAGTTATTAACATCGTACATCTAGCGATTTTATTCATCTATTTATTTTTATTTGATTTTTATTAAACGCTATATTACACTGACATTAAATTGCAAATAAATAAACAAATGAATAACTAAAGTAATTAATAAATAATAGAATAAAATACACATTTGTGAGGGTGTCTCCATTAAAGGCTGGGGATCAAGTGCCATGATCACTCTGTATTTTTTTGGGAAGATCATGTGAACAAAATTGGTCAGTGTGGAAAATATGGGGAAATTAATGTTTTTTCTGTAAGTGTTTAAAATTCTTTTAACATTTAATGGAATGTAGTTTTGATCGCAAGGCTTTCTTCCACCCACATTTGCATTGTCGACTGTAAGATTGGAAATGTATTTTCTTGCACCCTGAAATATATTTTTAAATATAAATGTATTTTCTTGCCCCTGAAATACATTTTTAAATATATTTTAAGTATATGAAGGTTGAAACAAAATATATTTTCAGTTTGAAAATATATTTCATTGAACTTCACTGTTTACAACATATACAGGTGCTGGTCATATAATTAGAATATCATCAAAAAGTTGATTTATTTCACTAATTCCATTCAAAAGTGAAACTTGTATATTATATTCATTCATTACACACAGACTGATATATTTCAAATGTTTATTTCTTTTAATTTTGATGATTATAACTGACAACTAAGGAAAATCCCAAATTCAGTATCTCAGAAAATTAGAATATTACTTAAGACCAATACAAAGAAAGGATTTTTAGAAATCTTGGCCAACTGAAAAGTATGAACATGAAAAGTATGAGCATGTACAGCACTCAATACTTAGTTGGGGCTCCTTTTGCCTGAATTACTGCAGCAATGCGGCGTGGCATGGAGTCGATCAGTCTGTGGCACTGCTCAGGTGTTATAAGAGCCCAGGTTGCTCTGATAGTGGCCTTCAGCTCTTCTGCATTGTTGGGTCTGGCATATCGCATCTTCCTCTTCACAATACCCCATAGATTTTCTATGGGGTTAAGGTCAGGCGACTTTGCTGGCCAATTAAGAACAGGGATACCATGGTCCTTAAACCAGGTACTGGTAGCTTTGGCACTGTGTGCAGGTGCCAAGTCCTGTTGGAAAATGAAATCTGCATCTCCATAAAGTTGGTCAGCAGCAGGAAGCATAAAGTGCTCTAAAACTTCCTGGTATACGGCTGCGTTGACCTTGGACCTCAGAAAACACAGTGGACCAACACCAGCAGATGACATGGCACCCCAAACCATCACTGACTGTGGAAACTTTACACTGGACCTCAAGCAACGTGGATTGTGTGCCTCTCCTCTCTTCCTCCAGACTCTGGGACCCTGATTTCCAAAGGAAATGCAAAATTTACTTTCATCAGAGAACATAACTTTGGACCACTCAGCAGCAGTCCAGTCCTTTTAGTCTTTAGCCCAGGCGAGACGCTTCTGACGCTGTCTGTTGTTCAAGAGTGGCTTGACACAAGGAATGCGACAGCTGAAACCCATGTCTTGCATACGTCTGTGCGTAGTGGTTCTTGAAGCACTGACTCCAGCTGCAGTCCACTCTTTGTGAATCTCCCCCACATTTTTGAATGGGTTTTGTTTCACAATCCTCTCCAGGGTGCGGTTATCCCTATTGCTTGTACACTTTTTTCTACCACATCTTTTCCTTCCCTTCACCTCTCTATTAATGTGCTTGGACACAGAGCTCTGTGAACAGCCAGCCTCTTTTGCAATGACCTTTTGTGTCTTGCCCTCCTTGTGCAAGGTGTCAATGGTCGTCTTTTGGACAACTGTCAAGTCAGCAGTCTTCCCCATGATTGTGTAGCCTACAGAACTAGACTGAGAGACCATTTAAAGGCCTTTGCAGGTGTTTTGAGTTAATTAGCTGATTAGCGTGTGGCACCAGGTGTCTTCAATATTGAACCTTTTCACAATATTCTAATTTTCTGAGATACTGAATTTGGGATTTTCCTTAGTTGTCAGTTATAATCATCAAAATTAAAAGAAATAAACATTTGAAATATATCAGTCTGTGTGTAATGAATGAATATAATATACAAGTTTCACTTTTTGAATGGAATTAGTGAAATAAATCAACTTTTTGATGATATTCTAATTATATGACCAGCACCTGTATTTACCATATATTTAAAATATATTTTGGCCAGATAAAATATATTTTTTTACCATATGGGGTAACCTGACATTAAAAATACTTCATAGCTTTCATATACAGCAAAATATTTTGCACTTTTTAATGCACAGATTACTTTAACAAGTCTTAACAATAGATTGCTAATTTCTTACCTTTGAACAGCTTTGTTTTGCAGGGGCAGATTCAGTCTGCCAATAAACAAAAACAGCCTTATTTTAAAGGGTTTGTAAAATCTGACAAACCACACATACGAGCGATTTTGTAATTAAAGAAATCGTCCGGAAAATAATGAGTCAGTTCTCCAAAATGACCGTTACTTTTTGAATTGTAAGCGCCCGCGCTTTTTGTGGGTTCGAGCGGCGTTTTTTTTAAAGCAGGTAGCCACTGTCGACTTGATTCTTATATTAAAAACGCTCATCTAAATTAATTTATTTAAATGCTGAACTCATGTTTTATCTAATTGTTAGTAGGCCTATCCTATATTTGAACAGTTTACAGGCACAACATGTCTGCTTATTATTAGAGTAGGCGTTAAAATACGAAATATGACTTTAACAGTCGATGTTCTAGATATAACTGTTTTTTTTAATGAATAAAACATACAAATTTATATCAATAACATGAACTGCCCCTATGTAGTATGCTGCGTACAGTCTTACGCCGCCTATAGTACAAGACGAGCACGGTGCAGCGTAGCACAGAGCGGAGTAAACACTGCAAATTTTGGGGCTTAGCACAGAAAAGGCAGCGGGGTGTAGCGAACAAACATGCACCGTCGATGTGCTCAATCTCACAGATTGTTTGCAGTGTCTGAAGAATGTTCAGTACTCAAACTTGAGCTCTGTTTCCGGAAAATGAGTCACTGGGTCAGAAAGTTATTTCCTATTTTAGAAACATTGGGAAACACAAATGAAACGAAGGGAGAGAGAACAGAACTCTGCATCATCTCCGTACGGAACTCTTGAAACTTTACATGTTGGATATGTGACTGTCAGATGACTTCTTCAGAAAAGGCTAAACAATTTGTGGGCGAAAAGGTAAGACTCTAAAATATTGATGGGTTGTTATTAGACATTCTGTAGCAAATCTCCCAAATTACCGCATGTAGCCTATGGTACATTAAAACTACTGTGGTGTTTTTCTCGGTAGTCACTGAACTAGTTTAGCAAACATTTAGTCAGATAAACTAGTTGTACAGAAGTACAGGCTGTCCTTTATGCATTTTATAATCAGATAACCTATATGTTTACTGACCACACTGGATTTAGAAACTTAAAATGCACATTTTAATGCACTTCATAATTATTCACAATGTACATTATAACTTTAAATAAATAGTTGTAACCAAAAGTTAAAGTGGATTATAATATTTGCAGATTGCTTTTTACATCTAAATTGGTTGTTTTTCATGCGTTTTAATGCATTATACCTTCTCTAGGTATCACAACGAATAGCTAAGTATTATAACTGTGGTGACAATTATTCATGATGAGACCATACATTAAGATGTGCATTACAAGGTATAATTAATCCATTAATCCAACTTATATAGTGCACTATGCATAAAGGCTTTAAGTAAAATGTTACCATCATATAATTATCCTTGTGTTGTACCAAACCTGTCTGAATTGCAGCTGCTGCTGAGTACAAAAGGAAAAAATCTTTGCGTAAATGATAACATTTTCATTTGTGGGTAAACTGTTGTAACCTTTGTTTTCTACAGGGATCTCACAATGGCAAGAAGACACACATTATCTCTGATCCTCCTTGGATTATGCGTCAGCACTCAAATTGTGAAATGCACCTCAGTGTGTTCGGTCGGTGCCTCTGTCGCCCTCTGCATCGATAAAGGTCTTCAAGAGGTGCCAGAGCTTCCCCCATATGTAAATAAAGTGGATTTGACTAAGAACAATATTGCTGAACTCAGTAAAACATCCTTTTCTCATCTGGAAGGTCTACAAGTCCTTATACTGATGCACCAAACAACAAGACTTGTGATCAGAAACAACACATTCAGAAGACTCTCTAACTTAACATCACTTCAGCTTGACTACAACAACTTCCTGCGAATGGATACAGGAGCGTTTAATGGATTATCCAATCTTAAAAATCTCACTCTAACTCAGTGCAGTTTAGATGATTCCATTTTGTCTGGTGACTTCCTCAAACCTCTGGTGTCTCTTGAGATGCTTGTCTTGCGTGAAAACAACATTAAAAGAATCCAGCCAGCATCGTTCTTTTTAAATATGAGGAGATTCCATGTGCTCGATCTCTCTCGCAACAAAGTGAAGAGCATCTGTGAAGAAGACCTCCTCAGCTTTCAGGGTAAACATTTCACGCTTCTGAAGCTGTCCTCAGTGACACTGCAAGACATGAATGAGTACTGGTTAGGATGGGAGAAGTGTGGAAACCCATTTAAGAACATGTCCGTAACTATATTGGACTTATCTGAAAACGGCTTTAATGTTAACATGGCAAAGCTTTTCTTTGATGCAATCACTGGTACCAAAATACAAAGTCTCATTCTCAGTAACAGTTACAGCATGGGCAGTTCTTCTGGTAATAATTCAAAAGATCCAAACAAATTCACATTCAAGGGTCTTGAGGCGAGTGGTATTAAGATTTTCGATCTCTCCAATTCAAGCATTTTTGCTCTGTCATATTCAGTATTTAGTTGTTTGTCAGATCTAGAACAAATTACATTAGCAGAAAGTCAGATCAACAAGATTGAAAAAAGTGCATTTTTGGGTATGACAAATTTACTGAAGCTAAACCTGTCAAAAAACTTCCTTGGTAATATTGATTCTAATACATTTCAGAATCTAGAGAAGCTTGAGGTGCTTGATTTGTCTTATAATCATATATGGATGCTTGGATATAAATCATTTCAAGGGCTTCCAAATCTACTCAAACTAAATTTAACAGGAAATGCTCTCAAACATTTACATGCATTCGCAACCTTACCAAAGCTGGAGAAGCTCTACTTGGGTGACAACAGAATTTCATCTGTGTCTCATTTAATCAAAATTTCCAAATATCTTACAACCCTTTCCCTGGAATTTAACATACTTTATTCCTTGTCAGATCTTTACACAATACTAGAGGAATTTCCTCAAATTGAGGAAATTGTTTTTCAAGGTAATGAGCTTCTTTATTGCCCTAATGACAGACACAAAGTGCTTTCACAAAAAGTACAAATCCTTGATCTTGCATTTGCAGGTTTGGAAGTTATCTGGTCAGAAGGAAAATGTTTAAACCTGTTTAACAATCTTCACCAGTTAAAACAGCTTTTTCTGAGTCACAACTTGCTACAGTCTCTTCCCAAAGACATTTTTAAAGACCTTACCTCTTTGCTCGTTTTGGATTTGTCCTTCAACTCTTTGAAGTACCTTCCAAATGGTATATTCCCTGAAAGTCTTCAAATTCTTAATCTTGAATATAACTCTATTTATTCAGTAGATCCAAATCTCTTTAGCACCCTCAGCTACCTCAGCCTGATAAAAAACGATTTCCGTTGTGATTGCAAATTAAGGGATTTCCAAACTTGGCTAAACCAAACCAATGTAACCATTTCTTATTCCATTGAGGATGTGACGTGTGCCAGTCCTGAGGATCAGTACATGGTTCCGGTTGTGAGATCCAGCATACAATGTGAGGATGAAGAGGACGAGAGAAATGTTGAAAAACTGAGGCTTGTGCTTTTTATTTTCTGTACCGCATTTATCATAGTACTCACTGCTAGCGCCATTATTTATGTCTGTCGACGTGGCTACATCTTCAAGCTTTACAAAAAACTCATTGGCAAACTTGCGGATGGAAAGCGAGAGGAGCCTGAGCCTGATCCTGACCGATTCTTATATGACGTGTATCTCTGTTTTAGTTCGAGTGATATTAAGTGGGTAGAAAGAGCACTGCTGAACAGGCTAGACTCTCAGTTCTCAGAGCAGAACACACTCCGCTGCTGCTTTGAGGAGCGAGACTTTTTACCCGGGGAGGACCATCTTACCAACATGCGAAATGCTATCCAGAATAGTCATAAAACCCTTTGTGTGGTGTCTGAACGTTTCCTGAAGGATGGCTGGTGCCTAGAAACCTTCACCCTGGCACAGTGCAGGATGCTAGTGGAGCTAAAGGACATTCTGGTGGTGCTGGTTGTAGGGAATATACCGCAGTACAGGCTACTGAAGTACGAACAACTGAGATCCTACATTGAGAACAGAAGATACCTTCTGTGGCCCGATGACAGCCAGGATTTGGAGTGGTTTTATGACCAACTTCTGCATAAAATTAGAAAAAACACCAAGGTTAAACAAACAAATACTAAAGTCAGTGAGGCTGAAAAAAATCTTGACGCAGCAAATGTTCAAGCAGACACTGCAGTGTAACTATAAAGGACTTTGTATAATTCCTTGCTTTGCTCCCAGGTTCTCATCCATCCTACTTTGTTGAAATTCTCTCTATTGGACAATGACATCAACAAATATTAAGCATATAAAGCTGGAAACCATACTGTATTGTATAGTTATAAATGTTTATTTTGTATTATCCATGATGTGTATGTACTTCTCAGAGTCAGTTGGGGTAGTTAAAGGTCAGTGGAACGGTGACATTTTTTATCTAGTATGTAAATACTCCATTTATATCACCTTTTTTCATAGTGTTCCAGGATTTGGCAAATAAAGTCTTACAATTCACACCATGTGTCCAAATATCTGTGGGACACTACTTATAGATAATTGGATTCAGTTATTTAAATAAACCTGATGGTTACTCCAAAAAAGGACATATCAGATGACACATTTATATAATGTGTGTGTGTGTGTGTGTGTGTGTGTGTGTGTATGTATATTATATATATATATATATATATATTTTAGAAACATAAAAAATTGTATTATATATTTTAATTATTACTACTACTACTACTATTATTATTATACCAGATAACAGCCTTTATTGGTAGACCCGATCAATAACCAAAAATCAATTGTATAGAAAAATCTTTAAAATTGGTGATTATCTTTCTTTAAAAAAACAAAAAACAACTCCCTTATATTCTAAAATGATTTAGTTAATAAATAAATGTTTGGGTGAGACATACACATATAACACCATATATGTCAAGGACACATTTGTACACTTAAATTCACACTTAGTATATTTGACAAAAAAAAAAAAAAAATTCTTCAGTGTAAAGTCACATAAACTGACTCAATTTTGCTGAAGTCCTGAGGCTAATGTAAATGTTTGCACACTGCTGAAAGAGGCAGTTTTATCCAAGAAACTGGGAAGAAACAAAGACAACTTTGAAACAAAGCACAATCAGTCTTTCAATTCACCATTGCATAAACTACTGAAGTTTACTTTATAGGCAAAACATTCAAAACAGCATCAACAAAAAAAGTGCATGACTCAAATACATACACAATACACACAAAAATATATATACAAGTTCATATGAAATGTGCAGGAAAATAAATTCTGAATATGCTTTTCTGATCTCATGAAAAAGTGATGGCCTGTGGCCAGATATTAAAAAAATAATCTAAAACACTGAGATGTCACACAAATACCAACCAGTGGGTCAAAATAGTGTCTTCTTAAATCAAACTTTGTTTAAAATATATATGTTTTCCTTGTCGTCATGTCAGCATTCTCATGCACATAATGTCAAGGAACTCTTTCCTGTCAGGAAACAACCAGTTGCTAAATCTTAACAATATTGCAGTATGTTCTCATCGCAATCGAACACTCACATTTTACATGTTAGCATAAACTCTCAGATGAGGCTTTTGAATTAATGGCAATAGTAGGCACACTGGTTTTTGGCTTGTGAAACTCTACAGAATTGCACTTCACTTTTACAGTCTTTTTAAAACAGTTAATTTTTTTGGGAGAGACAGGCTCGGCCCTTTCATTATTGTCTTTGTCACTCTGATTGCATTTGACACTTTCTTCCGGTACCACTGGAATCGCTTCGCGAATCTCACGACTGTCCTGTATTAAAACACAAGTGCCATTTACTTTTGTTTTTATATGGTTCGATGGTATTTTTTGAGGGGTCTGGGAATTTAATGCTAGGTCCCCTGTCTTCTGTGTATCATGATTAACAGTACAGATTCGAGTTGTGTCAGGCAAAGAGCAGCACTGAACATCCGGAAACTGAATGTTAGCTGGAAAGTTCTGGCTCTCTGGTAGAGGCGAATTCGGGCTACAAGCACTGATGTGAGACTCATCGTGCACTGCAGTATCAGACAACAGTGCCTGATGCAAAAGGTGCACTGTGTGCATGCTGTAGCCTCCAGGGAAACATCTGTGAGGAGCTGGCCTTGATGTTTGGCTCTGTGAGCAATGTTGGAAGTGGCCACAGTTAGCGGGAGTGTGTGCCATATCCCATGAGGGCTGAAGGTTCTGACCCACAGGTAAGCGATTGGTCTGTTTAGCGGGGCATGGGGTTTCTCGAGATTGGCTGCAAGGATGATAAGTAGTCCTTTGTCGCGCCCTCATATAATGATGCATACAGTTCTCACAGGTGCACCTTGTACTATAAGGGAACTGATGTGGATGTGGAAGTTCTAAGCCATTTTCAAGCTCAGGGTTGGGTTCTCTTGAGTCGGTATTGTGGGGTGCGCACAAGGTTGTGTGATTAGAAGTGATGCCGTTGTGCAACTGTGTACATGCTTCTTGTTCCTCATCGGAGGCCTTTTCCTCATTTCTGACATTCAACGCCAAGGGTTCAAGCTCATAGTGTTCATGTCGACCCTCAGTTCTTGTGTTTTCTATCTGGTACTTGGTCGTGTAGCAAGCACCAAGTTTACCTAGGCTGGGATTAGATTGGTTTTCAGACGTGTGCTCCGTAAAGGTGTAGCACTGGAGTTTCTTTGGCAAAGGAATCTGTCCACAGGTGCCCTGAGGACCCAGACAACGGCACATGCACTGAAAGAAAAAGGTAGCAAAGGCCCAACTAATGCACATGATTAGCATCAAAAACGTGCCCAGTTGAGTGTAGGCAAGAACTGTGGATGGCATCATCATTGCACCGGCTACAAAGGTTGTGAGTGCTGCCATAGCTATAGCCGAGCCCATCCTGCTCAAGGAGAAAATCACCTTCCCTTCTCTGTCTGGTTCCGGGGCAAGGCGGTATGCCACGCCGTAATGAACAGCAAAGTCCACAGAGAGACCTACAGCAACTGAGATAGTCACTGATTCAAGCACATTTAGTTCCCAACCCAAGAGCACCAGCGACCCAACTGTGACAAATATGGTTCCGGCAATGGATATGATGGCGTAGAGGCTGATGATGATATTCCAGGTGGTCAGGAGCATGACACTGAAGGCCACCACCACCGACAATGCCATAGCGATAAGAGTCCCATCCGAAAGGCTGTCCTGTAGGTCGTAGAACTCCAAATTGCTTACAAACCATCCGTAGCTCAGTCCCTCAGGAGCATCCGTCAGCTCCTCTTGAATCCAAGCATCCACTTCTCTGTAAAACTGATGCATCTTCTCATACGCCAGAGTGAAATGGTAGGTACTTTGAAACTCGAGCACAATTGCTCGAATTGTGTCATTGATGTCAAACCTTGGCCCTGGAGTCTTGCTGTCAAGGTGGTAGATGGTGCTTCGGTCAAGCTCCATAATGGCCCTTTTGATGCACAACTCAAAGACGTCTTGCCGGTAAGGGAACGTGGACTGACTACAACAGGGATAGACAGAAGCTTCGTCACAGTCTTGGTTTTCCATCCACTGCTTGAAAGTCTCCATGAAACAGCTTGTGAAGTCTTGTTCCTCTGACTGGAACACAAAGCTTTGGTTCCTAAGCTTCTGGCAAAAATTGAGAATCCACACCTGACTTGCAGGACTCGCAATGTTGAAGGTTGTGTCGAGTGTCAGTTTACCCTTGTTTTTGGGGTTCAGGGGATCTCCACTGTCAATTGGAGTAACTCCCCAAATGATGGTGATCGGCATGTGGAGGTCTTCCCCGTGGTTGACCCGTTCAAACATAAAGAGTTTTTTGTACTCTGCATCGTAGCGTTCAAAGGGATGGGAGGAACGAAACACCTGAAACTCTGACAGCTCCAGAGAAGGCAGTTTCATCTTGGGATTCACACAAACAACGTAGGCACCACCCACCGTCAAAGCCAGGAACCACAAGAGCCACAAGTAGCGCAACTTGATCACGATCCAAGGCAAAACTTTCTCAAAGAAAATCCGCGAGGCCTCCGAGATGCTAAAAAGACACTTGTTGACCATCTGGCACAGGCTTGTCCAAAACGTCGCAATGCCCTGCGTCTGGTGGTGTTGTGAATGAGAGCATGTAAAGAGGTTGACCAGGTACCGCTCATGTAGGACAACCACAGCTGGCAACCAGGTGACCATCAGTATGTAGTTAACCAAGATGGCGGTACCAGCGTATACACCGAAGCATCGGATGGCAGTGATGTTGCTCACGTAATTGGCGTAGAAGGCAGCGGCTGTGGTGAAACTGGTGACAAACATCGAGAGCGCCGCGTGCTGAAGCGTGACGCTGACCGCTTCAGAGAGCTCAGAATTGGGTTTGTCAAACTTTGTGTAGTTCCAGACGTCGCAGAGCACAAAGGCATCGTCTGCGCCAATTCCCACCAATATGATAAGCGCAGTGAGGTTCATGAAGGGGAAGAAATCAAAGTTGAAGACCACACGGTACAGGAAGTACGAGACAATCAGCGAACTGATGATAGCAAACATGGTCATAAGGGTGATGAACATTGACCTTGTGTAGACGCACATAACCACCAACACGATCACAATAGCTATTGCGGGATACATGGTATCTGTCAGCAGGTAGTCCTGAAACAAGTTGTGTTTGATGCCAAATTCTATTCCTGTGATGGTCGTGATCCCATCCGAGGAGTTCCAGTTCTCAAAGTTGTCCAAGTAAATGTTCATCATTGTTTCTCCTTTCTCTGTGGGAGAGAACAGCATGCTGTACTTGAGGGTAGGCGGAAGGTGGTCCGTGTTCTTTGGGTTCAAAAAGTCTTTGTCCACCAAAAAGTGAAAAATCTGATACACGGCATTGTATTTTGTACACTTCCGTGGCACGTTGCCACACTTGAGGTCCTTCTTACGGGTGGTCATGTCCCAACACTCAGGACCAAGGGTGCCATTGTGGTAATACTTTGCACAGGAGCGCAGGATTTTTAGGGTGTGGGAAACGTCTCGCTCTGTGATCTTTTGGCAGGAGGACTTATTAGTAAGGACGGCTATGTAGTTCCCAAGTGTCCAGCTGGGACAGCAGGAGGCAGCAGTGGTGCGCTGACACAAATCCAAGTACTGGGGATGGGAGCGAACCTGAAGAACCAGACATGAAAAACACCAGTATAAAAACACATTTCCTACATTACACTTTATGCATCTACAAGTGGTATAACCAATACTTAAATGCTACATACCCGTGTATTGTCAAAATTGCACATGGACTTTATTGCCTGTATATTCCACAAGTTCTTTCCCTCTGCAGAGGCAAAAACGATTCGGGAATAGCTGTCACCTGTAGAGAGACAACATTTGGTGATTAAACCAAAAAGCCTTTCTCCAAGGTCCACTAGGTGGCAGATTTGATCAATAGTATGCCTGTGTATTTCATACATTTGTGCTTTATTTTGGCAGTATGTTAACTCCAGAATACATTTGTTAATGCACACAAAACCAGTTAAATAGTTAATATAGTAAACAGATGTTCAAGAAATGAAGTGCAGAATACACAAGGAATACAAACAGTCACACTTTACAAAAGAAATAAAACAAGAAATAATACTTCTAAGATGTGTAGGTTAAGATAACCATTATGAACTAACAACTAGCAATAGTTTTATACATTTACATTAGCCAGGATTAACAAAGGCTATAAAAAAAAAAATTGTTTACTGTTACCTAATACTTCAACGTTCACAGTTAGTACTATAAAAGTGTTTTTTTTAAAAGAAATTAAAACTTTTATTCAGCAAAGATACATTAAACTGATCAAAAGTGACAAAGATACTTATAATCTAACAAAAGATTTCCATTTCAAATAAATGCCGTTCTTTTGAACTTTCTATTCACCAATGAATCCTGAAAAAATTTTGGTTTCCACACAAATATGAAGCAGCACAACTGTTTTTAACATTGATAATAATGAGCAGCAAATCAGCATATTAGAATGATTTCTGAAGGATCATGTGACAATGAAGACTGGAGTAATGATGCTGAAAATTCAACTGTCATCATATGAGTAAATTAAAATTTAAAATTAAAATAGAAAATGGTTATTTTAAATTGCAAAAATATTTACAATATGGTTGCTTTTACTGTATTTTCTCAAATACAGTAAAAAAAAAAAAAAATGTCCAAACCTATATAATTTGAGTTATGAGGACATATTGTTTTGGATGGCGGTAATTTCTCTACGACAAGAGAGAGACAATGCTAAAAAAAACTCACCAGGTACATCACAGAAGAAACTGTCTTTACTGAAATCCCATTCTGCTTGTCTTTTCTTTCTATCATAGTGATCCTTGGACCACCTGTCATCTTGGTGACTAAAACAGAAAAAGGAGAGCATTTGCAAATTAAATGTATTTAACTGTCCTGCATTAAAAAATGAAAACATTTAATGTGGCTCTGACTGCATGTCTATCCCTCACAGCTTTGTTTTCATTTGTGTAAAATTAAATATGTATCTACTAAGACTATGGTCTACCATTGTTCTTTATGTTCAAAGTTACCCAAATAAAACCTCAATTCCCTGTCACCCGAAACCATAATCTAGCGGTTCTTAACCTGCAATCTGATTCTTGTCGGAATTAGACAGCTTTATTGAAACTAATTATTAATTCCAGAGCACGACGCAGCATACAATTTCAGCCTCAGGAAACCCTCCTCACATTGTTGCCATTAGAGATCTGCGATTGAAATGACCGTTATCATTATTACTGACAGAGGGCAGGACTGCTGCTGACAGCACATCCTGTTCCACAGACAGGAAGTCTCTTTAATCAGAGGGAAGACGCCGATGCACATGCTGAGACGGAGCCGTGCCATACAGACGCTCATTTTCTTTCAGGACGCTTCTGTCATGATCCATAATCCAACTCACAGTGATCCGGATCAGATAAGCCATGATACAGCCAACACACATCTCATTACCAAGCACTGCTATTCAGGAGCAAAAAATGCATTAAAAGTGATTTTCCTGTATTTGGCTGAGCAGTCATTTGGGTGGCTCGCCAATATATTAGATTTCTCTAATACATAAAATAAGTAAGCTTGACCAAGAGTTATTGTGGGCTGATGTGCTGATTTTTGCAAAGTGCATTAAAGATACGTATTTGCAAAACATAAAGGTCAAGTCCCCTACTGCAAAACCTAAATCCTGTAGACACTGCAATCCCTTAACAATTTCAGCCAATCCTGGCCTGAGTTCTGATCCTCACATCATTCATCTAGTGTTGTTCTGGATGAATACAAACAGGAAAATATGGTTATCAGATAAGAAGTGGACTCTGTTACCTTTTGGCCTGCTCATCTGCGTATTTGAAGGGGTAATTGGCCAGCGTTGCCTTGTATCCCGTGTTTTTCACCATGTTGTTCCATGTTACAAGTCGCTGGCCTATTGCAGTGCCCCTCGGTTCAAATCCCTAATAAGACAAATGACAACAAATCTTCACTCAATCTGCCCATATGTGTCGTTCATCTAAGGCAGGACATTTTTCCATCAGGATTTGATGATCCCAATAAGACCAGGGATGTCAATTAATTTGAATTACTATAGAATTCATGAAAGGTTTATAAAAAAAAAAAAAGTTCCAAAAAGAACCATGGCAAAAGAAGCATTGCAGCATGGTACGTCTGTCTATATCCGAAAAACACAAAAAATTCAGGATGCACCGAAATGAAAATTCTTGGCCGAAACTTGAGGCACTTGGCCGAAAACTGAAAGCGAAAATAAATAATCAATCAATCAAAGTTGTTTAATAATCAACACTAAAATAGCTAAAACATTTAAATTGCACATAAGGCAGTTTTTATATCAACAGATTTTTATATTAACAGATTTATTCAATGTATTTATTTATTTATCATTTAATGCCATAGCATCAAAGGCTATATTCATGGCAAACTCAAAAGTAATAAAATTTACAAGTCATAATAAAAATAACATTTCAATTAATTGTATACAATCATTTAACAATATTATATATACGTCTCAGTAGACGTACTGACCTGGACAATCTAAGGCCAAAAAGGAAGTAAAAACGGTGCAATTTGCAATGGACGCAGACAAAATGATAGTACAAGCTTGGTGCTTTCCACCTGAGATGATGTCATTCACCACCGTCGCTTTTTCAATGACGTACGACTCGCATTGACGGGAATATCTGACCTGTCCGCTTACATGAGAGACGCAAATGCACGTATCCGATTCATATCAGATTTATTTCCACATATGAATGAGGCCTGAAACCAATCTGAGAATATCGGAATCCATGCGCTTTTTTCCTGCTTACACATTTTTGGGTCATATCCGATCAGTGCCACATGGGAGGAAAAAAATCTGAACTGGGTCACTTGAACTGTGTAATGTTAATGCGGCCTTAAACTGTTTTGGTCACTGATTTCTACGGAGCCCCGCATGTGACTTGCAAGAAAAAAAAAAAAGTAAATTGTGTGCACAATTTACTATTTTGTTCCCTCAATTTGCTAAATCCTGCAGACAATTTACTATTTCATTTCCTTGATTTGCTAAATCATGCGGACGATTTACTATTTCGTTTCCGCAATTTGCTAAATTGCGCAGACGATTTACAATTCCGTTTCCTCGATTTGCTAAATCGTGTGGACGAATTACTATTTCGTTTCCTCGATTTGCTAAATCGTGCAGACGATTTGCTATTTCGTTTCCGCAATTTGCTAATCATCATGCGGTCGATGTACAATTCCGTTTCCTCGATTTGCTAAATCGTGCGGACAATTTACCATTTCGTTTCCTCGATTTGCTAAATCGTGCGGACAATTTACAATTTCGTTTCCTCAATTTGCTAAATCGCGCAGACGAATTACTATTTTGTTTCCTCGATTTGCTAAATCGTGTGGACAATTTACAATTTCATTTCCTCAATTTGCTAAATCGTGCGGACAATTTACTATTTCATTTCCTCGATTTGCTAAATCATGCGGACAATTTACAATTTCGTTTCCTCAATTTGCTAAATCGCGCAGACGAATTACTATTTTGTTTCCTCAATTTGCTAAATCGTGCGGACAATTTACTATTTCATTTCCTCGATTTGCTAAATCGTGTGGACAATTTATTATTTCGTTTCCTCGATTTGCTAAATCGTGCGGACAATTTACTATTTCGTTTCCTCGATTTGCTAAATCGTGCGGACAATTTACTATTTTGTTTCCTTGATTTGCTTAATCGTGTGGATGATTTACTAATTTGTTCCCTCGATTTGCTAAATCGTGCGCACAATTTACCAATTTGTTCACTCGATTTATAAATCGCGTGCATGATTTAGCAAATCGAGGGAACAAAATAGTAAATCGTCCACACGATTTAGCAAATCGAGGAAACGAAATAGTAAATTGTCCGCACGATTTAGCAAATCGAGGAAATGAAATAGTATATAATCAGCCCACCAAAACCATTCTGAAAATAGCCGTTTCGGCTGAAAATTTTCGGTAGCCTGAATTTCGGTGCATCCCTACAAAAAATATTCCTCAGGCTCACCTGCAGTGGATTTGAGAAGTCAGGCAGGTCAGGCACGAGGATACCGACCAGAGCACAAACCACGATGAGAACGGTACACACCCCCAACACCACCACCGGCCAATCAGCAATGAGCTCCGCATAACTGCAATTGAGAAAGATTCATTCATCACACATTTAACACATATTACCATTTAAAATAAAGATTTAAAAAGTATTTAAATTAATAATTTTAAATAACTTTGTAATAATTTATCAAACAAAAAATGTACTAAATTATAATAAATTCAACAGTGAGCTTACCTTTTGGGAAAACGGAAAGGCCTTGGAGGGCTGAAAGACAAAAGTAAAAAGCATAAATCAATTAGATTTAAGAGCCAAACAGTGGATTAAAACTACCTGCGTGGAGAGACATGTTTTTTCATGAAAGTGTATTTTTAACCAACCGCACACTGTATGAGGTCTAGATCTCTCCATTCAAACACACATTCCTGTGGGGAAATCACAGCTGTCTCCAAGTTTCTTCTTACTGCTTTTTTTAATCAAAACCATCATCGATGTTCATGTTAGAGGCTCTCACACCAAAATGCATCACCGTGCACTCAATGCACAGCTGTTCACAATCAGCAACCTTCATGCATATATGTCATATATCGATCATATAATGGCCTACACACAGGTGCACTACTGAGACAAAAGCCTGGTCTAGTGCGGGATGAGTTGCATATGAGCAACAGTAATAATGGCGCCTGCCTAAACAAACATAACTAATAACAAATCATAAGACAGGCCATCTTTGAAGGCAACCAATATTGCTATATTACATAGTGATGGGAGCAGTAGGGTCACAGGGCCAAGACGTGGCTGTAATTTTCTTCCTCGTCGTCTTAAAAGGGAATCCATGGAATGCTATAATTAGTGGTTGCTATGGCACTGGGAGGCACAGATGAACAAAAGCCATTGGCAAGAATTTTTCACCACAGGGCGACTTCTAGAGCGGCCGTAAATCCCTTTGAAAGTTCAACGGACACGTTAATACAACAACCAGATGTTGCAACCACTCAGACTTTGAAGCATCTGCATATTGGGCTCAAGGTGAGTCCCATTAGGCTTTAAAAACAGAGAGGTGCATGTCCTTTTTGTCCGTGCAATCAGAGAGAAAAGTACATGCAGACAGCCGATAATCAAATAACCGAACCCAAAAGTAAATAACGAGGACCAGATTTCCTCCACTTCCTGTGTTAACGCAGCGAGGACAAGGGGAAAAAACCAATCCAATGATTTATAAAGTGCGCTATCAGCAAACGCTCCATGTTTGGGCCACAGACTGTGGAATTCAAGGGCGTGAATGAGAGATGGTCCAAAATGGAATAACGTTTGTGAGATATCGGGATGGATTATTCCACTGGAGTGCAACAGTTCTTGAATGCTATTTGGGAGTTTCCCCCTGTGTGATTTCATATTTGGATGTGTGCAACTTTTGTTCTCTGGTTAGCCAGAAAAGAAAAAGAAATTAGTATAGTTCAGTATTTTAGTATAGCATATCCAAAATCTTTACTAGTTTTCTATGTGTTCTGAAAAAATGTGGAATTCAATCTTCTCATTTCATGTTTTTTTGAATAGCGCATCCAAAAAAATTACAATTTTATAACATCACAACAGCATGGTTTTCTGCATCACTCATTTCATGGAGAAATGTTGTTTTAAGAACTAACAAATGTTTATAGCTAAGGAGGTTAATTACTAAAGAAAATACAGGGCAGTGGGTCAAACAACAGTGTGGTGACGGGGTGAAATGGTAGCGGAGGGAGCGAGGGTCAGAGGTCAAAGGAGGAAGATGGAAAGATGTGTGGAGTCTTGGAAGAGAGAAAACAAAACATTCAAGTTCAGTCAAGTACATGCACACTTGATGATCTACTGCCTGACCTTCTCAGCTGTTAACCCTCGTCATTTTTGACCGAAAAATGTTGTTTTTTGATTTTTTACTTCATTGTAATGGTACGAAATATCACAAAGGTTTTGGCTAAGTAAACAAACACACACAAAAAAAATCATGGACTTGATTAGAAAAAGTAAAATTCTCCTGGGGGAAAAAAAAAAAAAAAAAAAAAAAAATTGCGGTCAAAAATGTGCGCATTGGAAATGAATGGGAAACAGATTTCATCTAGTGGAAGCGTTTGGTACTGCGCTCAAACAAAATCTTACTGAAAGCTCGTTTTTTGAGATATCAAGTTCAAATTTGGAACAACTTTAGATTAGATTTATGGCTTTGATTTTCTCACAGTTTTAGAGCAAAATGTGTTATATAAACATTAAAAATAGTATTTTGGTGCATTTTTTCATAACAATAAGCATAAAATTCTATAACTTTAAGTTAACTTTTTAAAACTTTTTTCAAGTCAGCAATAATCTGCCAAGTGTCATCTTTAAAAAGAGACCAAATTTTTAAGATTTATGACAGTTTAAGTTTAGTTTATGCTCAAAAAGTGAAAAAATGGATTATAACTACTGCATAAATATAATTTAGTACCATAAAATCCCATAAAAATACAAAATAGATAATGCTTTCTTATTTAATAACTAAAATAGTACATTTATTTCATTTAGATAAAAATAAAGGTCATTTTTGACAGCCACGTGAGCAGCACCAAAGGGTTGAAGAGAAATCCAAGAAAAAGTACTGCATAACACTGACATATTTAGATCTGTACTGAATATCGCCAAATATTGAAAACTATCAAGATATGATTATGTAAGCCATCCATTCAAAAAGTTTTGGGTCAGTAAGATTTTTTTTTTTTTTTTTAAGAAATTAACACTTATTCAGCGAGGATGCATTAAATTGATCAAAAGCGACAGTGTAGTAACAATAATGTTTTGCGGTTCTTTCGGGCAAAGAATTGACTCAGGTCTTCATTCAGGTTTTTAAATTGTTTACTGAAAGGGAAACAAAAATAAAGTCCAGTTAATAACTGTGTTTTTCCATCTTTCTTTCATTTCGTAAAGGAAACGTCAATTCCTAAAGACGCTTAAATGCAGTCCAATAGAAAAACAGTAAAAAAGGGGGTACTCAACGAATGTACAAATTTAAATATCTACTCAAGCATTTATGCTTTTAGTGTTAAATTTAAATTATTCAAATTATGGCTCTTACAGACAAATGTTACAAAACATCCATTTTTAAAAAATGCTGTTCTTTTGAACTTTGTTCATCAAAGAATCCTGAAAGAAATGTATCATGCTTTCCACAAAAATATGAAGCAGCACAACTGTTTTCAACATTGATAATAATGAGCAGCAAATCATCATATCAGAATGATTTCTGAAGGATCATGTGACACTGAAGACTGGAGTAATGATGCTGAAAGTTCTTAAAATAGATTAAAATATATAAATGCAGCCTTGGTGAGCAAAACACTGCAAATCAGAATTATCTTCAGGCTGAAATTTAAAATGTTTACAGCTTTTATTTGGCATTACTGTAACTATAATAGCAACAGCTGAGAACAAACCCAAACGCACACATGTGAATGACGTGCACACGTGCAGAAATGGAGAAGGCTCAATCCACGAGCGCTGCGAGGTCTAGAGGTCAACGCCTGATATCTCCACATTCTTTGCTTTGACATATGTGGATATATGGACTCCAGGCAGGGAGGCTGGATTTCAACACTGTGGCAAACAGTTACAAGCTGTCCAAGAAACATCTTCATTATCTACTGGCCTCCTACTGCAAGTATTCGACAGCTTAAGTGCCAAACTACGGAATGCAGAACAAATGACGCTTTGAATAATATGATGAATTGCGATTCCTGTGAGAAATCAGGGCTGATTAACACATTTCTTGGCACTTAAATTTAATTTAAAATGGGCAAAATGCATCAAAATTTGCTGTGGCATAAATGGCCAAATAAAGTACTAAACTCAAGTGTAAAAGATATTTTGTGAATTAAAGGGGACCTATAATGCTCCTTTCACAATATGTAAGATAAGTCTCTGGTGTCCCCAGAATGTGTCTGTGAGGTTTCAGCTCAAAATACCCCACAGATCATTTATTATAGCTTGTCAAATTTGCCCCTATTTGGGTATGAGCAAAAACACGCCATTTTTGTGTGTGTCCCTTTAAATGCAAATGAGCTGCTGCTCCCGGCCCCCTTTCCAGAAGAGGGCGGAGCTTTAACAGCTCGCGCTTCGGTTGCTCAACAACAACGAAGCTGGAGAATCTCACGCAGCCAAAATGAGGATTGTCAGTAACGGTGTTAGAAAAGTGAAATCATAATCAACCACCCCTTTAAAGATTATTTAAGCTTCGGTTAACTAGCATCTCTAATAAATGTCTGTTAATGTAAATGTTGCATAGAGTGATTTAGTTAAGGCAAGAACCACTATCACTCATATTTGAAGAAACCTCCAACCATCATGTTAGAAACATAATGAAACGAATGATTTTCATCGCCACAGACCAGTAGTTCTTGTACATTCATTTCAATTATGAATATAAATATATGAATCATAAGGGATTTATCAATCCTGATTCCACTTTTTGATTACTATAATGATTCTTTAGTGCTTTTGATAAAGAAATAGTTGGAAAATTGCCAAGATCAAGGGTTCATTTCCCAGGGAATCCATGAACCAATAAATAAAATGTATACCTTGAATGCAATGGATAAAGGTGTCTGCCAAATGCATAAACTAATGTAAAATAATACATGCATGAAAAAAATATAGTTTTATGTATTAAATAAATGCAATAAAAATATGGGTTTATGTATTCAACAAACCAAATATTGATGATCAACCAACTCAACTCAAGTTAAAATGTCGTCCTTGAAGTTGGCCAAAACATCACTGTTTTAAAGAAATAAAGTTCAGTTCATGTTTGTAGAGTAAGTGTTGCACTTTTTCTAGCGTTTATGTATTCAAAAACAATCTGCCATTCGTTCAATTTTTATAAAACACATCTGAGTACATTCAAGGAACTGATTAAACTCTTACAAGACTAAACACATTAAGTGTTTGATTCACTAAAAAGAAATGACTCATAAGACTCATTTGTTCAAGAGTTGTTTGGACTACACTAGTCGCTGTATGTTTTGAATGTGTTAAAAAGAATTGCCTTTTGGGATCGATTACACTATTCTGTTCCACTATTTAAAAAGAAATGGAACTGGAGTTATTCTTCCGGGAACGAACACGTCACAATATTCCTCATTTAAATAATTCATACGCAGAATAAAGGGGCGGGGCCTGGTTGAGTTAGTTAGTAGTGTGTTGAAACTGGCAGTTATGGTAAGGGGCGGGATATTTCCCAAACACGCTCAAAGCGCTTGACCAATCACAACACACTGCTCCAGCCGACCAATCACAGCACATTGTGGAGGGGCTTCATAGAGACAGGAACTAAACAGAGCGTTACTGACAGACAGGAGCTGCAACAATGGAGAATATGGGAAAAATAATGAACATGAAAACCTGTTCTAGTACAGCCCAAAAACATCAAGACTGAAAAAGAGCATAATAGGTGCCCTTTGAGAATCATTTCATTCAACTCTTAGAGTGCGTGAATAGCAACATAGACTCTGCTTTGATATCAAGCATGTCTAGACATGGGCCAAACTCATTTAGCAAGCGGCACACCGCAGGCAGAGTTCTTTGTTTGCGTACAATATCAAGATGCAGCTTCAGCAAACATCAGACAGGCAAAAAGCTTGATTGAGAATTTAAAGGTTGAGCTTGATTCTCTCACTAAATTCAGGTTCTTTGTAGGCCACAGGATCTTCTCAGCAACAAGTTCACGACCCCAGACGCAAAGCCAGACAGTACTGGTGTTTTTCTCATGAGTCTTAGAGGAGGGTGTGGGATTCAAGGTAGAAAGAAGGTTTTGAGTGTGAATGAGAGGGGAAAACACAACCAGGATGAGAGGAAATGAAAGGTGAAGGCAGGAAATTTGCAGAGACAGGTAAGAGAGCGAGACTTTGAGAGATGCCAAGACAGATAGACGGACTTCTATGGAAAATTCCTTACTGGAGCTTAGGGCTGCACATTTAATCGAAATGAAGCAGAAATCTTGATATGGTTCGGTGCAATTAAAGAGGTCCTTGATTTTGATTTCACTTTTTCAACTTTAGTTAGTGTGTAATGTTGCTGTTTGAGCATAAACAACATCGACACTCAAAGTTCAATGCAAAGGGAGATATTTTCTTTTACAGAAATCGCTTTTTAAGGACTACAACAAGCTTCTTCCCAGGTTAGTGACATCACTAACCCCAAAATTTACATAAAACCTGCCCCCGAGAACACGCAACAAAGGGGGCGAGGCCATGTTGGGCTGCTTTAGAGAAGAGGAAGAGTTGTTGTAGTAGAGTGTTGTTGTCATGCCGTCATTTTACGCCGGATTGCTTCACAAACGAGGGTCAATTCAACGAAAAAAGATTAACATGACGGCACATGCTAGTCGATGAGTTGAATCAACTCCACAGCAACTACATAAATTTATCCACTAACCATTCAGAAACGTCCTAAAAGTTGTAACTTCTTCCTGAGTCTCTCCATCAGTGTCGACTCCGGTTTGAACAATGTAAGGCTGAACACCTTCATCATTTTGGCTGCGTGAGATTCTCCAGCTTTGTTGTTGTTGAGCAACCGAAGCGTGAGCTGTTAAAGCTCCGCCCTCTTCTGGAAAGGGGGCCGGGAGCAGCAGCTCATTTGCATTTAAAGGGACACACACAAAAACGGCGTGTTTTTGCTCACACCCAAATAGGGGCAAATTTGACAAGCTATAATAAATAAGCTGAAACTTCACAGACACATTCTGGGGACACCAGAGACTTATATTACATCTTGTATTACGGGTCCCCTTTAAATAATGGCAAAGGCTGCAGTTTAATTAAATATATGCGCTGCGTGTGTCAGAGTGAAGCGCGGCACTGTGTTCTTTTACACGCAAACAGCTCATGATCTGGTGTGTTCAGCATCTCGATTCACAATAAATGTCACTCCAGACAAACCTGCTCTGATTTTGGGACACTTATAAACATGCATTTGAAAATGCAACATGATCGTCTTTCCAGATTTGTAATGAGAAGCGTTTATCAACAAAGGAGAAGCTCCCTGCTGTTTTCTATCAAAATAAAAGCTTGATGGTTTAATGTTTGAAAATTAATACTAACTTAAATATTAGTATTGCAATTTTGCAAATGCAACCGTGTCCTAACCATGTGCGACATGATAAAGCGACAATCGATACTTTATACAATGTACTGCTTTAAAACAAGAAGCTTTAAGGACTGTTCACACCAAGAACGATAACTATAATAGCGTCCACACCAGCGGATGATATCATTCTGTTTATTCTACGCGCGCTCTGCAGTTTTTCCGTCTGCTGCTTTAAAATCTCAAGCTCTTTAAAGTCTGGTGGATTCTGATTGGCTGTCATTGTTTTTAATCATTCATCAGCTGGAAAAAAATATTCTTAAAGTGATTCTAACAATATTGTTTTCTCTTAATACTACAATTCTGTAAAAGTTGCATACCGGTACACTCAACTATTAGACACCAGGATGAAAACCCTGGGCTAACTGTACATGCTGTGATGGTTCCTGATGAAACATCTTTTAATAAAGCCACGACTTATTAGAGGTGGACTAAAAACGTTCTAGTGCAATTGCTGCAAGGATCTTCTCTTTGATCGGGATAATAATAACTGCACCTGTAGCATTAGCATCAAATACAAGACGCTCCCAGATCGACTTAATACATTCCAGCTGTTCCCTCACCCTTCTACAGGCTTCAATCTGTTTAGTAAACGAGAATAAGCAAGCTAGACATCGGCCTAATTTGAGGTTATGACTGGGTCCTGCTTGCTCGGTGTCTTTGATCATGGTTTATGGGATCAGGTGGGCTTTGATCTTCACTGGGCATCTTCACCAGCTCTACGGGTTCCTCACGCACCCTATACGCGAACAGACTCGAGATGCATCAACTGTAAACGTTTTATTCATGCTAGCGTGCAGCTCAGACACACATGCACCTCTTGACCTCGCGTTGCATGCAAAACAACATTCAAAGATCTCAAAAGCTAAAAACCTGAGCAGAACCTGACAAGACCTCTTAAAAGTAGTTTTAAAAGCGGACCCAAAACTTTGACATTTATGCATGCAATGAATAATGGAATAAAACTGCTTATGGCACCATTTAGCTAAAAAAAAAACATCCTTTGGCCGGTGCTAAAATGCAATTGAGCTGCCAAAAGTAATGTTGAAGTAAGTGGAATGGCGGTATGGTAGATCAGGAGCACTGAGGGGGTTTGGAAACCCTGGTTCCGCTCGGCTGCATGTGTTTCTGTTTGGAGTGCAGAGCAAACTTTGGAGCTAAAGCGAGACCGGTCAGGGATTAAACGCTTGTAGTGTTTGTGTATCAATCTTTCCAGGGCTGTGACACATTCAGAAAACAAATGACAGCATTAATAAAACTTTTAAGCAAAACTCAACGTCCAAAAACACCAAAAGAAAAAGTGTAGCTTAAGGCTGGACACCTTTTTTTCCCAACAAGTTGTGGAAACCAGTTAATTGTGGTTTTATCATCAGAATATGACAAAGACTTGCTAAAAAGTATTACATATGTTTTGTCTCTTAGAAATGCATATTTGACAGTAGCAGTAGCTTGAGTAGTAAATGTAAATTTATGCTCATTAACAAAAACAGGAACAATTTTTTTTAACTTTACTGTGTAATGTTTGAGTATAAACAACATCTGCAAAGTTATGACTCTCAAAGTTCAATGCAAAGGGAGATATTTTCTTTTAAAGAATTCTCTGTTTAAGGACTACAACAAGCTTTCCAGGTTAGTGACATCACAAACCCCAAAATTTACATAAACCCCGCCCCCGAAAACACGCAACAAAGGGGGTGAGGCCATGTTGGGCTGCTTTAGAGAAGAGGAAGAGTTGTTGTAGTAGAGTGTTGTTGACATGCGGTCATTTTACGCCGGATTGCTTTACAAACGAGGGTCAATTCAACGAAAAAAGATTAACATGACGGCACATGCTAGTCGATGAGTTGAATCAACTCCACAGCAACTACATAAATTTATCCACTAACCATTCAGAAACGTCCTAAAAGTTGTAACTTCTTCCTGAGTCTCTCCATCAGTGTCCGACTCCGGTTTGAACACTTTCGTCATTTTGTCTGCGTGAGATTCTCCAGCTTTGTTGTTGTTGAGCAACCAAAGCGTGAGCTGTTAAAGCTCCGCCCTCTTCTGGAAAGGGGGCCGGGAGCAGGAGCTCATTTGCATTTAAAGGGACACACACAAAAACGGCGTGTTTTTGCTCACACCCACATAGGGGCAAATTTGACAAGCTATAATAAATGATCTGTGGGGTATTTTAAGCTGAAAGTTCACAGACACATTCTGGGGACACCAGAGACTTATATTACATCTTAAGAAAGGGGCATTATAGGTCCCCTTTAATACATTTAATATCTATATGAATAATATAATAAAATTCAATATGAATATCCAACATACCATGGTTTCAGTTAGTTTTACAACAGTAAACCCATGGTAAATGTTGGTGATTTGTGGATTGAAAAGCCTTCTAGCTGTATCGTTGTGGCTCAATGTTTCTCCTGTTGTTGAGAATGTCAGTATGTTTCATCTGGCTATAAACTAGTTTAATTTGAGGGTTTGTATGGAAGAACTCTGCACCAAACTCGACCGCTTGTTACTGGATCTCTTGATCAAGGTCACGTGATCAAGACGGTCGGTTGAGAATTCGCTTGCTTTCAATGATTAGATAAAATGCAGGTGTCAAAATCAGAATTCAACTTAAGAAGATTGAGAGACATGAGCTAAACAGTTGTTGTTCCTGATAACATGTAAAGGCTTCTCAAAATGACACCCTGAAATTGAGAACACAAAGATCATTTTCAGGCTAGTTGGCTGGTTGGGGCTTGCAGCTGTCACACACACACACACACACACAAACAAAGCTCTGCATGTTTCGTGAATATCTTCCAAGTCTGTCTGTCCTGCTACAAAGAACTGGAAGCTTCGTGTGATTCTTTAAACACTGGGACAAATTTATCAAAGTTTCTGTTTGACATTGATTAAACATCTTCCTGAAAAGGAACTGAACTAGCTGACTGAAGCATCTGTTGACTTACGCAGTCTTAACCAGGCACGACAAGACAAGTTTCCTCTCTTAAGCATTGTTTCTGTCCTATGTGAAAGTGGTAATGCTGACAAAATCAGCCAATCAGAACATATCTGATGTTTAATTAGCAGCTGAGGGGAGCAGAAACTAACTGGCCAACAAAATGTCATTCGCACATCCAAATCTCACACTCGTGTTGCACCTGGTTAGGGCAGGGTGGGAAATGCAGAAGAAAAGTTCTGGTCAGGTAAATGAAGCGTGTCAGGAAGGGTTAAACATGTGACATGACCCCAGATGGCTACATGTCAGCTCCCTCTTTTTCAGTCAACAAAAGCAATCAATCATTCCTCAGGTGGAAGATCAGCTGCCGTCAGTCTCTGCTGCATCATTCCTGGACAACCTGCAGCTACTATGACAATTAGAGAGGCACAATATATCGCCAAACCATATTGGTTACGGCCAATTATTACAAATTTATCAGCTAGAGATGTTAATAACACAATCTCAACATGCTCAAATAATGATTATTAACCAGTTTGTGTGATATAAATGTGTCTATTACTAAAACGTCTAATTATGACTTCATGGCACAACTACAAAACAGCTTCAGATATAATATTCGTTATATATTTATTACATTATAAATAATCTATTTATAAATATACATTCATGCCACCATTCAATGTTCATAGAAGCTTGAAATATGCTTTATATATATATATATATATATATATATATATATATATATATATATATATATATATATATATATATACACATATATATACACATATATATATATGTGCTAAAAATTATAGCTTAAAATAGGTATATATATATATATTTTACACACTACTGAAACAGATAAAAAAAGGCTAAATAAATAATGCCTCTATTTTGTGTTTATTTACTTTTTTACTATTTATATAGCTAAATTTAATATTTATATTGCTATTTTAAGATTTTTGTAGTATTTTATATATATATATATATATATATATATATATATATATATATATATATATATATATATATATATAAAAACACACACATATATATACACACACACACACGATTCAATGTCCATAAGAGTTAAAAAAAAAAACTAAAAAAAAAAAAAAAATCTCTTAAAAAAAAAAGCAATATAAATAGTAAATAAGAAAATTTTGAAATATTTATTTCTCTATGTATTATTTAGCCATTTTTATCTACAGTTTTTAATCTAAATAAATAGCTAACTACAATATATATATATATATATATATATATATATATATATATATAGTAAACATTAAAACATTACTATTTATAGTAATAATAGTAAACATTTATTTTAGCTATGTACGTATCCAGTTATTTATTTAATAGCTAAATAAATAGCTAACCACCTATATATATATATATATATAGGTTGTTAGCTATATTTTATTATAGCTAACAACCTATATATATGTTAGTTATAAATTATATATTTTGTAAATCTATACATTTACAATATATATATATATATATAAAAAATATTTCAAAAAATGCTTAAAAAAAAAAAAAAAACTACCGTAAAAATCTATATAAATAGTAAGTAAATAAATCTTTATTTAGCTACAGTATCTCACAGAAGTGAGTACACCCCTAAGTAAAAATGTCCAAATTGGGCCCAATTAGCCATTTTCTCTCCCCGGTGTCATGTGACTCGTTAGTGTTACAAGGTCTCAGGTGTGAATGGGGAGCAGGTGTGTTAAATTTGGTGTTATCGCTCTCACTCTCTCATACTGGTCACTGGAAGTTCAACATGGCACCTCATGGCAAAGAACTCTCTGAGGATCTGAAAAAAGAATTGTTGCTCTACATAAAGATGGCGTAGGCTATAAGAAGATTGCCAAGACCCTGAAACTGAGCTGCAGCACGGTGGCCAAGACCATACAGCGGTTTAACAGGACAGGGTCCACTCAGAACAGGCCTCGCCATGGTCAACCAAAGAAGTTGAGTGCACGTGCTCAGCGTCATATCCAGAGGTTGTGTTTGGGAAATCGATGTATGGGTTTGCTGAAGACAAGCAGACTAAGGACATACTGGATTACTGGAACCATGTCCTGTGGTCTGATGAGACCAAGATAAACTTACTTGGTTCAGATGGGTCAAGCGTGTGTGGCGGCAACCAGGTGAGGAGTACAAAGACAAGTGTGTCTTGCCTACAGTCAAGCATGGTGGTGGGAGTGTCATGGTCTGGGGCTACATGAGTGCTGCCGGCACTGGGGAGCTACAGTTCATTGAGGGAACCATGAATGCCAACATGTACTGTGACATACTGAAGCAGAGCATGATCCCCTCCCTTCAGAGACTGGGCCGCAGGGCAGTATTCCAACATGATAACGACCCCAAACACACCTCCAAGACGACCACTGCCTTGCTAAAGAAGCTGAGGGTACCTAAACCCTATTGAGCATCTGTGGGGCATCCTCAAATGGGAGGTGGAGGAGCGCAAGGTCTCTAACATCCACCCGCTCCGTGACGTCATTATGGAGGAGTGGAAGAGGACTCCAGTGGCAACCTGTGAAGCTCTGGTGAACTCCATGCCCAAGAGGGTTAAGGCAGTGCTGGAAAATAATGGTGGCCACACAAAGTATTGACACTTTGGGCCCAATTTGGACATTTTCACTTAGGGGTGTACTCACTTCTGTGGCCAGCGGTTTAGACATTAATGGCTGTGTGTTGAGTTATTTTAAAGGGACAGGAAATTTACACTGTTATACAAGCTGTACACTCACTACTTTAAATTGTAGCAAAGTGTCATTTCTTCAGTGTTGTCACATGAAAAGATATAATAAAATATTTACAAAAATGTGAGGGGTGTACTCACTTCTGTGAGATACTGTATATATTATTTAGCTGCTTTTATCTATTTATTTCGTTATGTGGCTAAATAGCTAACTATCTATATAGAATAATATTTAGCTAAATTAATATTTAATTATTCATTTAAATAAACAAACAAATATAAACAAAACAAAAAAATAAATATTAATCTAAAGTGTTTCCACCCTGAGTGGCACGTGAGGATAAATGAAGTTCAGAACGCTGCCAACCTCCACAGATCTTTCTCATGTGCTTCCAGATAACAGTGAAGAAAAGTCCAACATCATGACAGCACAATGAGCTTCTCAACCACCCGCTGCTCAAAAAAGAAAGCAGAAAGGCTGCCCAGATTCAAGATACCTCAGATGAATCGCACACAGACACGACGTGCATGCGTGATTTCAAATCAGGTGAGATCAAAAGGCTGATGGAGAATCATGGAGGTGATCGGCTGCGTCATTGCCAATTATCCTCAACTTAATCCAGCAGAAACAGATCAAACAGATACTCGACATGCTCCTGTCTGCGTAAAAGATGGTGATTTACAGTGATCCATGTGGTTCCTCTTCATCTCTGACCATCTAAAGCAACCTGCCTCATCAATAAAGTCCAGACCAATACAGCTATAAAGAAGCACAATGTTTGTTTAAAATCCTACTTCCACATGTCTTTGCACTACAGTTCAAAAGTTTGGGGTCAGTAAGATAAGTCCAATTCTCACTATGAACTAGTTGCTTAGTAGCATGCATATTACTAGGATATTGGATGTTTATTAGTACTTATAAAGCAGATATTAATGTCTTGAGCATGAGCATATTCTACATCCCATAATCCTACCCAATACCTAAACTTAACAACTACCTTACTAACTATTAATAAGCAGTAATTAGGAGTTTATTGAGACAAAAGTCATAGTTAATACTGAGAATTGGACCCTAATCTATTTTTTTTTTAAAGAAATTAATACTTTTATTCAGCAAGGATGCATTAAATTGATCAAAAGTGAAAAAGACATTTATAATGTTACAAAAGATTTCTGTCAAATAAATGCTGTAGTTTTCAACTTTCTATTCATCGAAGAATCATGATAAATGAAATTTATCACACTTTCCACAAAAATATGACTGTTTTTAACACTGATAATAATCATAAATGTTTCTTGAGCAGCAAATCATCATATTAGAATGATTTCTGAAGGATCATGTGACACTGAAGACTGGAGTAATGATGCTGAAAATTCAGCTTTGATCACAGAAATAAATTATATTTTACTATATATTCACATAGAAAGTTTCCGCCACTGAATAAAAAAATAAAGATAACCAACTTCTCACAATTCTGACTTTTTTTCTCCGAATTGCGTGATAGAATTACGAGTCTTTTTTCCCTCAGAAATGGACTTTATTATTCTCAACTGCGAATGTGTCTCACAATTGACATTTTTCTCACAATTGCTAGTTTATATCTCTCAATTCTGACTTTATAACACGCAGTTCTGAGAAAAAAGTCAGAATTGTGAGATAAAAAGTTGCAATCATCTTTTAAATTGTTTTATTCCGTGGCGGAAACAAGTTTCCATAATGTAATCTTGATGAGTTTAAAACTTTTGAACAGTACAGTATATTAAACATTAAATATCAAAAATCGCAAGTTTACAATTAGTAAAACATGTTTACATGTTGCCTGAAGTGCTTTCTTAGATCTTCAATATTTTGCAAATATTGAAAATAGAGACAAATTAAAGGATTAGTTCACTTCAGAATTAAAATTTCCTGATAATTTACTCACCCCCATGTCATCCAAGATGTTTATGTCTTTCTTTCTTCAGTCGAAAAGAAATTAAGGTTTTTGAGGAAAACATTCCAGGATTTTTCTCCATATAGTGGACTTCACTGGGGATCAACAGGTTGAAGGTCCAAATGTCAGTTTCAGTGCAGCTTCAAAGAGCTCTACACGATCCCAGACGAGGAATAAGGGTCTTATCTAGAGAAACCATCGGTAATTTTCTAAAAAAAAATAAAAACGTATATACTTTTTAACCACAAATGCTTGTCTTGCACTGCTCTGTGATGCGCCACGCGTTACGTAATCACGTTGGAAAGGTCACGTGTGACGTAGGCGGAAGTACCGCGGTAGGTCGAAAAACTCCATCTCATTTTCTCCTCCAACTTCAAAATCGTCTGACATCGATGTTTTACCTTTTTTTGTAAAGGGCGTTTGACTTAGTCTTTGCACCTCAGTACTTCCGCCTATGTCACACGTGACCTTTCCAACGTGATTACGTAATGCGTGGAGCATCACAGAGCAAGATGAGCATTTGTGGTTAAAAAGTATATAATTTTTTTTTTTTTTTTTTTTTTTTTTTAGAAAATTACCAATGGTTTCTCTAGATAAGACCCTTATTCCTCATCTGGGATCGTGTAGAGCTCTTTGAAGCTGCACTGAAACTGACATTTGGACCTTCAACCCGTTGAACCCCAGTGAAGTCCACTATATGGAGAAAAATCCTGGAATGTTTTCCTCAAAAACCATAATTTCTTTTCAACTGAAGAAAGAAAGACATGAACATCTTGGATGACATGGGGGTGAGGAAATTATCAGGAAATTTTAATTCTGAAGTGAACTAATCCTTTAATGTAGCAATGACGTGTGATTAATAAAGTTGCACACAGTGACATTATGAGTGTTGCCATACAAACATATAATTGTCAGAGAACATGAACACCAGTAAACACCCACAGAATGATCCAGTTTTTATGTAACAAGTTGTTTGCGGTGCAGAACAGATGCTCACCTCAGCGTGGCCATGTTGGGTTGGTTCTGGAGATGCTCTTGCCAGTGATGCTGCATGCAGAAACAGCGCACGCCCTGCACGCAGCAGGAGCCCATGTGAAGCGCAGCCGGAGACACGGCGCTCTGGAAGAGAGCGCAATCCTGCTGGTTCCCGTTACAGCAGACGGGCTGCCGCGGCGAGCAGTAAACACAACAGGCTGGCGGCAGGGCGTTGGGCAACAGAACGGCCAACCTCTGAGAATCTGTGGAAGAGGAGCTCGGCGAGGATGGACGCGCGCTTCCGTTCGCTTTCAGCCCGCCGTTCTGCCCCGAGCGCGTCAGCTGGGTCTGCTCATCGGGCTGTGTGGACGCCGATACTCCCTGGTCCTCATCTGGGTTTTCGTTGGCATTTGTGGCAGGGTAAGCTGTCGAGGATCCGCCGTTGCTGAGGGGCCGGAGGTCGGTGAAGCCCTCGCTCAGGGCCATGATCCTTCCTGCCCACGGACCACACGCTGATCAGGACTTAATCTGAAAATAAACACACAATCACGGTCACTCATGTACACAAACGGTTTCTGATAACAGTTACACGCATCGATAACTAACTAACTACACCTTTAGCGTTATATTTTAGCATCACTAAGTTACTATTGTGGCTTTTATTTTGAATTTTAATTTTTAGTTTTAGAAATTTTGTTGTGTTTTTGTCATTTTTATTGTTTAAAAAAAAATGTCTATGTCTATATAGTTTTTATTCATTTGTTTTTTTATTATTTCATATTTCAGTACATCAAATTAAACTCAATGAAAATGAGAAATTTTTCCTTGGCAACCAGTTGATTTAAAATAAATTAAAGTTTTTGTTTTTTTAATTTAATTTAATTTTAGTTAAAATTTATTTTTATTTCAACTAACAAAAATGATTTTTTTACGATTTTAGTTTTTTAGTGACTGAATCAAACCAATAACTCATGAGTTCGAGACTGAATCATTGAAAAGAACTGACTCGTACGAGTCGTTTGTTCACTAATCTATTTGACAGCCTTGATTCTGAAAGTATTTTGCTTATTTATTTTCTACATTAGAGATTAAAAATTCTTCATTAAAAAGTTAACCAAACCAACATACTCCAAGATGAATCATAACTTTAAAGCAAATAAATTGGAAAATGCATTGTTTATATTAAATCATTTGAATTTTTAGAAATTTTGTTGTGTTGTCATTTTTAGTTTTAGTTTGTCTATATAGTTTTTATTCATTTTTATTTTATTTATTTCATATTTTAGCACATCAAATTATTTTTTTTTTTTAACTATAATAACCCTGGTGGAAATGTAGGAAATATAAAATTCTGTTTCCACTTAAAAGAAGATTTTGTTGTTATTAACTCATCATAATTTCAGTTCCTTAATAATTCACATAGTGAGTGAATCATTTGATTGATTCAAAGCAATAACTCATGAGTTTGAGACTGAATCACTCATAAGAGTCGTTTGTTCACAAAAGTTTGTTTTGACAGCCTTGATTCTGAAAGTATTTTGCTCGTTTATTTTCTCCATAGAGATTTAAAAAATAAATCTTCATTAAAAAGTTAACCAAACCAACAAACTCCACAACTTTACAAACTTTGATTTAAAGCAAAAAATAAACTGATTATATATATATTATATATTATTAAATAATTCTTCTGTTAATATGCTTTACACTATTTTTAAAAATGGAAAATAAATGAATAAATAAATGGAGCTTCTACAGAAGAATTTGTATATCTATAATGTTATTGCTAAAAAATAATTTTCTCTATAAAGAAACTAAATGGGATTCTAGATCCACAACACTGTGGTTCAAGAACCGTCATCGTAACAATCTCAGGAAAAATCATTTGGTTGCAGCATTTTAAAAAAAAAAAAAGAACCACTTTGACTGCGAACCGGTTTTTGATTACTAACACTACTAACAGGGGAATATCGGGAAGAATGGCTTTGTGAACAAAGTGAATTTCAAAGGCGCTGTCTGATTGAAAAGAACAGGTTCAAACACATTGGACAGACAGCAGAGGAGTCTACGTTTCATGGTATGCTTGAATTTCAGCCCCCATGGCCAGGAAATTGTTGCAGAGGAATGACATGGGCCGATATTAAATGTTACATTGGATGTTTTAAAGTGCAAGCCATGCATATCACAGTAAAATAAGACCCAACCGTATTAACTCAGGTAAACGCACAGTTGTGATACTGGAACTTTGCCCAGACACACACACCGACGCCATGGTCAGCGCTTTCTGTGAAGTAAATCACCCACGTTCTTACGTGACAGGTGGAGACCTGCAAGACTCCATTGGAAAACGAAGATCGTCTCAAACCGCAGGCCAAAACTTTGCTTAAAAAACACCCCACCGAGCATCCAAAATAAGTGGCCAGGATCATGAAAGATCTCATTTGATACAGTGGTGAGCAGGTTTCCCCTCTGACTGTCCTGTGTGTGTGCTGTAAACACAGTGTCCAAAATACCCTCTCGCACCAACAAATCCGGTTGTGTTCGCAGTTGAACCGCATCCATTTAAAAAGCAGGCAGATAGAGAGAGCTTTCTGAAAAGGGAAACCCAAGGGAGGGAAAACACATGGAGCACTATGAATGCTCAGTTTAATACTGAACGCCTCACGAGGCCCACAAGGATGACGCACAAGAGGGAGATAACAACCAAAATGTTTAAACAATTATTTGCCCTCAAGGAATAAATATATATTCTGCTGGCCTAGGCACAAAAGGGAGATGGACACATTAAAGCAATGATTATCTCTCAAAATGTGTCGAGACAAATGTAAATTTTTCTAACTATATAATATAGAGTGCCCTCGAAAAATGCTTGGACACTTAAAGGCACAATATGTAAGTTTCGCCACTAGAGGTCGCTTATTCAAAACAATAAAGGAGTAGCCTGACGCCATGAATAAGCGTGGAATCATGGGAGTAATCGACTTCACAGCAATTCGTCAGGAATAGGTTTCATGGATGAGCTAATGCGTTAAAGTTTATTAACATTATTGTGGTTTGAAGCAAGGCGGAGCCGAGAGCTGCGGGACATTTTACATTGCTGTTTTTATTATGCTTATATGCCGCAGTCGGCCTCTCCTTTCGTTTTGTTGTTTATATTTACTTAATATAAGTATTATATTGTTACAGTTTCATTTGATCACTTAAATTCACATTATTTTATTTCATTCTAATAAAACAGTCGCGAGTGGTGAATTGCTACACATTCAGGTCAGTTTATCTGACAAATTAAAATGGTGGGGTAACGCAGCGCTGTTTTACTTGGTCAAAACAAGTGTGTTGAAAGTTATATTATAACATTACTTCGTGCGTTTGCTCGGTGGCTGCTATGAGATACTTGTTGCACATTGCATTAAGCTAGATCGATATTAGAATATCATATTAATAAACGATGAATGGCTTGTGTTGCTAAATGGCATGCAATTCATTTTAAAACATTTTATGATGGAGAAAATGCTATATTAGTGTTACTACAAATAAAGCTCTTTCTGATTACGCCATGTTAGCATATCTGACAGAATAGTGTTTTGTCACGGTACAAACATGTTACTCGCGGTAAATAAAGAAAACGAGATTCAAACAATAGCTATGTTTCCATCCACCTATTTTTATGAACATTTTGGTATATCGCATCAAAAAATGCTGGATGGAAACACCAAGACGCATAAATTCTAAAAATGCGCATAAAAAACGTATGCGCTCGTTTGAGTTGGATAAATTTTCTATGCGATAAGAAAACATGTGGATAAACTACGATGGAAACACATTTACCGAATAAATTCCTTGATGCGTATCAGAAAAAATCGTGTGACTTTGCACGATATGACGGCATAACTGTACTAACCAGCGGAAAAATCTTGTTGCAAAGCATCTGAAATGCTGTTTTGGTCATACAGAAGTCTGTCGTCAATGTGGTTCGGTGTAATTCTTCCCAGAACTGTCTTACATGACTGCGTTCCCAAACAGCAGCATCCGCCTCTGAAAGCAAGATAACACTTTATTGAGTTTCGTCTGCACGCAAATAATTTATTATATACGAAAATTATTATATACGGTGGCTTCTCCTACGCAATATTTAGCACCAGTTTATCGAATTTGTTCTCTTTGACTCACTGGATGGAAACGGTGCTTTATTCGCAAACGTTTTTTGCGATGTTGCAATTTTGCGCACAAGTTAAATTCACAACTTTGGATGGAAACGTAGCTAATAAGATTAACTGTGTTGAGCTATATAACAATGATTAGTTTTCTGTCGATGAATGTATCCAAAGAGTTGCTCATGTGTCTAATAAAATACATAATATATTAAACCATCTTCGGTGTTTCCATGGTTAAAGTTAAACTAGAAATCGAGGGTAAAGTGGATTTGACGTCATTGACAAGAGATGCAATGACATGGGACGTCACACTGGTTAAAATAGCTGATTTATCTGGGTTTAAACATTGTTGAAAACATTTGGGACAATGCAAGTACACAAGTCAGCACAATGAGCTGTGCTAGTGGTTTTTGGATATTTTAATCCAAAAATCTTACATATTGTGCCTTTAAGTCACACTTAGGAATGTGCAAATGCCATTGCATTATAAAATGATCTGAATCTGAATGTCTCAAATGTTTCCATCATGTTTGAAGTCTCACTATCTTTAGTGGATGTATGAAGTCAGTGCTCCTCAAGTTCACACAGGTGTCCGCAGAGGAATCACATTAAATATCAACATGTTGTACTAAAGTTTCACAAAGTGACACAGAATTGTTTGTCTTCATTTTCTTGATGACTTAAAGTATTGATTTATCAATCCAAATCGTATACGTAAAGTGTATTTGTGCTATCATTCTTAAAAATAATGGCAACAAAAACTGCACCATGACCAACTTTGAATTTGGACAAAAAAGTAATACTGAATACTCAAACATGCACAAGTTGTAATTAATTTTCTTTTTAACGTAATTGACAGGATAAGAGCAGGACAAGCAGTAACCTGAAAAAACACACATTCATTCCTTTAATTAAACTAAAAGACAGTGATTCATGGGACATCCCAACAGAACATGAACAGCTAAAAGGAAAAATACTAGATAGATAGATAGATAGATAGATAGATAGATAGATAGATAGATAGATAGATAGATAGACTCGTGTCAATGTGAAACATAACGGTTACATGATAACAAAAAAGACAAACTTCTGGTCACTTACAGAGATTAGGACAGATCGCAGCTTTCCATTCCTTTTAGACTCATTACATAAACCCAAAACTGATTTAAAAGAGCCTTTTAGTGAGACAGACTAAGATGTAATCATATATTATGTGCAGATATCTTCATCAGGCGCATTATCGTTTCAATATATCATCTGCTCAAGCGCCAAGAGTGTCTCTAAACCGCGTTATTTACTTCTGGACTCGACAAACTTTTGCGCCACAAACATCCAAACAAACGCGTCCGAAACTCCGTAAACAAACTTCAACTCTGCTCTAAAAGTACAGTTTCATAAGCGGAGACCGAATAATATTCCTCAATCACAATAAAACGCTGTAATCCTTTCGAAAGGAGCGAGTTAGATCACGCATTTGCTGAGAACAACGGAGCGCGTTCAAACACTCCATCTACGCGACGCAACATACTACAGCGCTTCCATGAAGCCATCCAACCAGGCTGCCTACACAGCAAGCGACGGAATCCCTGACGTCAGCGGTGCGTTGACCAATCAGAGCGCTCCCATTATAATCAACGAAGCTGCATTGATTATAATGAAGTATTGTCTAGAAGTGTGATTTCTACAGTAGTTGGATTAATTTTAAATATAGTCTATAGGAAACATGAGACTGAAAGGACACAAAGGATGTATGTATATACCTACGATTTCATATTTTACAATATTTCACATTCACATCCCCCCATTTTTGGATGGATGGATGGATGTAGCCTATAGAAAGATAGACACAGATGATGAGAAACAGTCCACAATCCATCCCTACTCCACATGTTCATGCTCAGCTGCAGGACTATGAGGTCTGAGTAAAGATGCTCCTCTGAAATAACAACAGGCAGCTGAACTTCAAAGGGAAGAGATTTCCAAAGAGAGGGCACTGTAACTGGATGAAACCATAATCAAAGCACTCCGGGCGAACCCTGTATCGATCGCCAGCAGTTCATCAAAGCTGACAAGGTCAGCCAACGACACAGCGGGAGAGAAGGGAAAAAAAAGGGAAAAGAAAATCACAGAAAGATGAGGGTCACAGAGGAAGGGTGTGTTTTGTCGTTGCCTGAGCCTTGGATATACCTTTCTATTCCAAAATGCAATATGATAACAGTTTATTTTTTAAATCAGTTTATATCGGAAGTTAGCTAATACCACCTAGTAAGTGGAAAATATAACTTTTTAAAAACAGATATGCACCAATAATCAGCTCTGTTCCAAAAACTAGTGAGCTGTTTATCTAGGCATCAAAGATGCAAAATGCAAAAGCTGTTCCACAAGGTCTTTAATGCTGCCTTCTAAGATATCTTGCTAAAAGCATCTCATATATCCATTGCAGAGAAGGCAATCCCAGAATGCACTGCGATGAGCTCAATGAAAAACAATACATTTAAGATGTGAGAGAAATTTATGTAAGCTTGTAAAATTGTAAAATTGCAAGATATAAACTTGCAGTTCTGAGAAAAAAAGTCAGAATTGCGACTTTATATCATGCAATTATCACTTTATAACTCGCAATTCTGACTATATCTCGCAATTGTTTATATCTCACAATTTTGAATTTATATCTCACAGTTCTGACTTTATAACTTGCAATTTTGACTTTATATCTCACAATTCTGAATTTATATCTTATAATTCTGACTTTATATCTCGAAATTGTTTATATCTCACAATTCTGAAATTATTTCTCGCAATTCTGACTTTATAACTCGCAATTCTGACTTTATAACTCGCAATTCTGAATTTATATCTCACAATTCTGAATTTATATCTCACAGTTCTGACTTTATAACTTGCAATTTTGACTTTATATCTCACAATTCTGACTTTATATCTCGAAATTGTTTATATCTCACAATTCTGAATTTATATCTCGCAATTCTGACTTTATAACTCGCAATTCTGACTATAACTCGCAATTCTGACTTTATAACTCGCAATTCTGACTATATATCTCGCAATTCTGACTTTATAACTCGCAATTCTGACCATATATCTCGCAATTCAGACCATATATCTCGCAATTCTGAATTTATATCTCGCAATTCTGACTTTATAACTCGCAATTCTGACTATATATCTCGCAATTCTGACTTTATAACTCGCAATTCTGACCATATATCTCGCAATTCAGACCATATATCTCGCAATTCTGAATTTATATCTCGCAATTCTGACTTTATAACTCGCAATTCTGACTTTATAACTCGCAATTCTGACTATATATCTCGCAATTCTGAATTTATATCTCGCAATTCTGAATTTATATCTCGCAATTCTGACTTTATAACTCGCAATTCTGACTTTATAACTCGCAATTCTGAATTTATATCTCGCAATTCTGACTTTATAACTCGCAATTCTGAATTTGTATCTCGCAATTCTGAATTTGTATCTCGCAATTCTGACTTTATCTCTCGCAATTCTGACTTTATCTCTCGCAATTCTGAATTTATATCTCGCAATTCTGACTTTATATCTCGCAATTGTTTATATCTTGCAATTCCGACTTTATATCTCTCAATTGTTTATATCTCGCAATTGTTTATATCTGGCAATTCTGACCACGCATGTGTGACGCTTCACAATGTCACGACAGAAAGGCTGCATCCGAAATCGCATACTCTCTTGAGTAGTTACTTATTTTGAATGATTAATTCTGATTCTATCGTAACAGATCAAAATATTATGTAGTTTGAACCCGGCATAAGGGGTTTGGCTGACAAAAATGTTTGGGAACCCCTGCACTAGTGCATAGGTGCTCATACTCATCCCTAATTTGCAATCCTCAACAAGGATCTGAACCCCGAATCGTCCTATGAATTCTAGAGTGTCTGACTTTTTTCCAAAACTCTAGGGAACCAAATCTCTCCGACGCCTCTCTGAGGAGGACGGACGAGTCCTGGCTGGTTCCTCGGGCCCTCTGAGTCCCACATGTGTTTTACTGGAGAAAGATCAATACACGCCAAGCAAATTATGGAGCAGATCAAAGCAGAACAGTTGGGAACTTTTAATGACTTAAGTAAATATTTAGACATATAATAAGAAAAGTATATTGACAGTAGCGTTTAATTTACTCAAAGCATTCGGATTAATCATTGTTGTTTAGCAAACGTTAGCGCATGCAGCTGCAGATGTAAGTCATGCATGCGGCAGGCGCACGTAAATTCATATGCAGCCTTTTATTCTATGCTACAAAAATGTTGATCCATAAAAGCAGGGAGGGATGGGACTTTGGCTGGAAATGATATATGGGAGTGTGTTCCTGATTTACATTCCTCATACAAGTGTTGCCTAACGGCTCTCAGGTGCGAACGAGAGCAGCAACCCTGTTCAGTATGTGACAAACGATCATTTAGTTTACGTTTAGATGATAGATAGATAGATAGATAGATAGATAGATAGATAGATCTATCGATTGATTGATAGATTGATAGATTCATTGATAGATGGATAGATAGAACAATAGAACGATAGAACAATAGAACGATAACCCTAACGATAGATAGAACGATAGATAGATAGATAGATAGACAGATAGATAAATTGATTGATGGATAGATTGATGATAGATTGATAGAACGATAGAACGATAGATAGAACAATAGAACGATAACCCTAACGATAGAACGATAGATAGAACAATAGATAGATAGATAGATAGATAGAACGATAGAATGATAGATAGAATGATAGAACAATAGATGGATAGACAGATAGACAGATGATAGATAGATAGATAGATAGATAGATAGATTGATTGATTGATTGATGGATTGATGGATAGATGGATAGAACGATAGATAGAAAGAACGACAGACAGAAAGAACGATAGATCTATCGATTGATAGATTCATTGATAGATGGATAGAACGATAGAACGATAGATAGATAGATAGATAGATAGATAGATAGATCTATCGATTGATTGATAGATTGATAGATGGATAGAACGATAGAACGATAGATAGATAGATAGATAGATAGATAGATAGATAGATAAATTGATTGATTGATGGATAGATTGATGATAGATTGATAGAACGATAGAACGATAGATAGATAGATAGATAGATAGATTGATTGATTGATTGATAGAACGATAGAAAGAATGACAGAGAAAGAACGATAGATAGATCTATCGATTGATAGATCTATCGATTGATAGATTCATTGATAGATGGATAGAACGATAGAACGATAGAGCGATAGATAGAACAATAGATAGAACGATAGATAGACAGAACGATAGATAGAACGATAGATAGAACGATAGATAGATAGATTGATTGATTGATAGATTGATAGATTCATTGATAGATGGATAGATAGAACAATAGAATGATAGATAGGGTTATCGTTCTATTGTTCTATCTATCGTTCTATTGTTCTATCTATCCATCTATCAATGAATCTATCAATCTATCAATCAATCAATCTATCTATCGTTCTATCTATCTATCGTTCTATCTATCGTTCTGTCTATCTATCGTTCTATCTATCTATCGTTCTATCTATCTATTGTTCTATCTATCGCTCTATCGTTCTATCCATCTATCAATGAATCTATCAATCGATAGATCTATCAATCGATAGATCTATCTATCGTTCTTTCTCTGTCGTTCTTTCTATCTATCGTTCTATCTATCGTTAGGGTTATCGTTCTATTGTTCTAACGATAGATAGAACGATAGATAGATAGATAGATAGATAGATAGATAGATAGATAGATAGATAGATTGATTGATTGATGGATAGATTGATGATAGATTGATAGAACGATAGAACGATAGATGGAACAATAGAACGATAACCCTAACGATAGATAGAACGATAGATAGAACAATAGATAGATAGACAGATAGATAGATAGATAAATTGATTGATTGATGGATAGATTGATGATAGATTGATAGAACGACAGAACGATAGATAGATAGATAGATAGATAGATCTATTGATTGATTGATTGATAGATAGATTGATAGATTCATTGATAGATGGATAGATAGAACGATAGATAGAACGATAGATAGATAGATAGATAGATAGATAGATAGATAGATAGATAGATAGATAGATAGATAGGATAACATTTTGATTGGTAGAAAGCAAATGGTGGGAAAATCTCCTGTTTGATCCTAAATCCTGGATCCTGTTGCCCACAAAAGTGTCCGGATAGACAGACAGACTGATAGAGCTGGTAGAAAGATGAGAGATCAGAGAGAGCATCTATTTCAGCATTTGTTCGGCTCTTCCTTTGAGGAACGGCCCAAACGCTGCGCCGGCCATCCAGAGTCAATCTGAGATCTGGCTGCGGCTCAGCAAACAGCAAGCGGCTCTGGAATTCCTCCGGTGGACGAGGGGGGTGAGAGGGACAGAGTGGCCGGAGAAGGGAGTACGTCTGTCAGACACAGTCTTCTGGACTTCCACCCACTTTTTGGAGTGTGGATGTCAAATTTCTCTAGGGGCCTCAGATTCCGAAGCGAGGGAGGTTCAGGGGCCAGAGGAATTCTGACATGATGTCTCAAGGCCAAAATGAAAAGAAACAGCAGTCTGACTGTATTATAGCAGGAAAAAGCAAAAAAATGTTTAAACATTTAGGCTAAGAATCGATTTTCTTAAAATTCAGACAAAAGCAATTCTTTTCCCCCTCAAAAGAATGTTCCGGGTTTCAAAACAAGTTCAGTTCTATCAATACCAATTATGGAATAATGTTTTTTTTTTTTTTTTTTAAATGCTTTTGAAAGAAGTCTCTTCTGCTCACCAAGGCTGCATTTATTTGATCAAAAATACAGTAAAAACAGCAAAATTGTGAAATATTATTACAATTTAAAATAACTATTTTCTATGTGAATATATTGTAAACTGTAATTTATTCCTGTGATCAAAGCTGAATTTTCAGCATCATTACTCCAGTCTTCAGTGTCACATGATCCTTCAGAAATCATTCTAATATGATGATTTGCTGCTCAAGAAGCATTTCTGATTATTATCAATGTTGAAAACAGTCATATTTTTGTGCAAACTGTGATACATTTTTTATTTCTCAGGATTCTTTGATGAATAGAAAGTTCAAAAGAACAGCATTTATTTGAAACAGAACACTATAAATGTCACTTTTGATCAATTTAACACATCCTTGCTGAATAAAAGTATTAATCTTACTGTCCACCAAACCTAAAGTAGTCCCTAAATGGACACATTTGACCAAAAAAAATTAAACAAAAATACAAGCTTCACATTTCTACACATTAATTTGTCCTTTTAGGGACGACTTGAGCATTACTGTAAATGCATCTAGAAACTCTGATCTGGCATTAACACCAATATCACACGGTTTTATTAAAGTTGATTCCACACAACAGAATTAAATCATAAATCTTTAACTGATGAAAATTTAACACAAACATTTGTGAAAGCCAACCACAAAAAAACTGCAAAAATTATGACTACATTTGTGATAAATGACCACAAAACCCACAAAAAAAATTCTAAGTGCATAATAAATTTCAGCTGTTGCCATGCGGTTACACCCGCAAACGCGGCAGCCTGGTCTGCGTCTCGTTCCGCTTTCATGCCAACACAAACCAAATCACCTCACCCTGCATGATTTCACTCAGCGGCTCCAGGAAAGACGGACGCTGGGTCTGATTTTAATGAGCAGGCCCGTACTAACGGCACTCTGCTGGGGAAAGACTGCTGGCGTCCTGCCTGTGTCATGTTTCCAATGAGTATTGTGAACCAACACCTGCTGGCCGCATTAAAAATGTGAAAATAACACAACAACACACACACACACACACACAAATCTGTCCATATTTCATTACAGATCTCCATCTCACACAAACCCTTCACTGCCTCTTTGGTGAGTTTCATGCATTATGTATTTATTCACCTCCAGATTAGCAGTAAGCTTATCCCATTTTGACCTATATTTTGTGTCAGATCACCAAACCCGCATTTGAATTGTTCCCATAACTGTATGAGGCCAACTTTTGCACCAAATATTCCTGTAAAACAGTATGTTTTAATGTATTGGTGATACTATAGTGTTTTGTAATCCTCACTTTCCTGCTCCAAGTCACCTTAAAAAACCTCTTAAGTCCTTCTGGGGAGAAAATAGATTAAAATTTGATTTATTATTGCATATTTGTTATCTTGCAAACGCTTCCAAGCATGCTGACAATGCAAAAAACAAGCACCAGTGGGCGGCTGGATATTTGTCTCCAGCTGGAACACTGAATTGTTGCAGGATTTACTCTGAAACTATTTTCACAAATAATTTAAGAAATGGCAAGTGACTCATTGAATCAAAGATAAAATTTTGAAGCAAAAAGACTGAAATAATAATAAAAAAAAAAAAAAAATCACAGTCAAGATCAAGGAAAGTCAGATCTCCAAAGCTGTGAACAGAACCTTGTGAAATACTGTCAATGTCTGATGAGTCAAACTGATTTAAACACGTTAAAAGTCGACATAAAATCAAAATCGATTTACTTTCTTAAAGGGAACCCCTTTTCACAAGATGTAATATAAGTTTCTGGTGTCCCCAGAATGTGTCTGTGAAGTTTCAGCTCAAAATACCCCACAGATCATTTATTATAGCTTGTCAAATTTGCCGCTATTTGGGTGTGAGCAAAAACACAGTTTTTTGTGTATGTCCCTTTAAATGCAAATGAGCTGCTGCTCCCGGCCTCCTTTCCAGAAGAGGGCGGAGCTTTAACAGCTCGTGCTTCGGTTGCTCAACAACAACAAAGCTGGAGAATCTCACGCAGCCAAAATGACGAAAGTGTTCAGCCTTACATTGTTCAAACCGGAGTCGACACTGATGGAGAGACTCTTTTAGAATGAAACTGGACGTTTCTGAATGGTTAATGGATAAATTTATGTAGTTGCTGTGGAGTTGATTCAACTCATCCACTAGCATGTACACTTAGTGCAAATAGACACTCTGTAAAGATAAAGATATAGCTTTAAAAATATAAAAGAATAGCAGAGCTCACACCACAACTATAACAATAACGGCACAGAGGAACGATCTCGTTGGATTCACTGGAATCAGAACGATTTTTTCCAGCTGATTAACGATAAAAACATTGATAGCCAATCAGAATCAATCTTGCTTTAAAGAGCTTGAGCATTTAAAGCGACAGACGCCAAAACTGCAGCGCGTGCTTATAATAAACAGATCGATATAGTGCGTTGGTGTTATAGTTATTGTTAAAAGAAAAGTCACATTATGGAAGTAAAATGGGTTGCAAACATTGTTTCATGCTAAGTCCAGCTAATTAAGGCATTTTCCATTTGATTAGCGTGCACTAAAATGAAATTGCAACAATTGTCAAGTCTGCAAAACGGTAACATTTTTGTTGAAAACTGCCGTCTGAAACCGTAGCATCAGGGTACCAGCAGACAGACCACGAGCAGGCCGAATGATTAATGTGTGCTTTGACAAACGTGTCCTATAAATACAAACATGTGTGCACTCTTGTCTGCCACACTAATGTTTCTAAGGCAGAGTGTGTGTCATTGTTTCAATATTGAAAATCACACAAGTCTGTTTTTCTGATGTGGTTTGGAGGGTGCTGGGATGTTCCTAGGGTCCTGCCTTCACTTCCTCTTCTATTTAACGACAAATAATGAAAGAAAAGTGATACTGTGGCAGGAAAATAACATGCTCGTACAGTAATAGTGGCTCGGAAATGAGAAATCCGGGTGCATATGTGTGTTTAACCCTCTGTATTTTTTAAAAGAACATGATCAGGTGTCAGTACAGGACCAAACGGACATCTGCTCTCATAGCGGGTTACTTGATGCTTATATGCAATACAAAAATACTGCATATCACACATAAGGAAGAAAGAATAGATCTATATACAATCTATATGTCTCTAAAAAATCTATATTTGTTATAATATGTTATATCTATGCATTGTTTGTAGAGCTGCACAATTCTGGATAAATTGAGAATCACGATTTTTTTGTTTTAAACAAAGATCACGATTCTCCCACGATTCTGAATAGACAAGTAAACAAAATAACGTAGAATTTACTAGAGGTTCAGACAAAATGTTAATTTCTACAGTCTATTTAAAAATATATAGGTAATATTTAATTAATTTGAAATATTTTTTAAATGTACTGAAAGAATGATTCAATGACTCATACTCAAAATACTCAAATACTTCATTACTAGATGAATCAGCATTTTTGAACAAATCTCTTGAATGAATGATTCAATGACAAATACATTTTAAACAGTCACTTGTCGCCACCTATTGGTGTAACGATGTAATGACACAATCTTTACTTTCAAAAGTTGATTTACTTGATTTTAATCACAACTGTAGACATAAGTGTTTATATCTTAACTATAAACTTTTATCCCAGTACTTCTGTGATGATATGAATTATTGTAAGACAGAAGTAATGATACAATGTGGTTAAAAAGACTGTTTGTGAAGCCATTTCATGCTTATACATGACAATAGACAGAGCCGAATCATTGTCATAGGAATAAGATCATGTGTTTGAATCAAGATCGTGATCTTTTAATGATTAATCGTGCAGCTCTAATTGTGGTAATGTCCATCTAAAATCTTCTGTTTGTATGAACAGACGAGGGTCGTTCCAAAACACTCAGCACAAATTTTCACAATAAACGGGGTGTGCGTAGTGCTTTTGGCAGCCAAAAACTGATATCCAAGACCCTAAAACCGAGAAACACATACGGTCTTGCCATACTTTGATTTATTAGATGATTATACGAGAGTGTGCGAGAAGATCTCTAAACTGAATTTGCTGTAAAAATGACTAGTTGACTACAACACGTTCTCCACCCAGAACCTGCTGGGGCCTGCGATTAATCCTTCATCCGCTAAATGAGCTCAAAACATATTAACATCAATGACATCAGGAGCAGGTCTGACAGGAGCAAATCTCAGTGGACGTTACACTGCGAGTTTCCCAGGAAGAAAAAAATCTGTGAAGTTGAGGAATAGGAAGAATACTGACTTTGTCCGTCTCCTGCATAAACTGATTTTCCAGAAGTCAGCAGCTAAACTTATATCATCCAGCAAACGCTCTGTATGCTCAGTGTGGTGTCATAAAAATGTGTAAAGACACTGGCTGCATCTGAAATGCATACTCTCGAGTAAAAAAAGTACGTTCTATATAGTATGAATGTGAGTAATGTAATCCGGTGTGGTGAGAAATCGAGTCCCCCCAGTAATTGGGTCTCCTTTAGGACCCCAAGTGATCCCATTGGTTCAACAGACTTTTAATGGGTAGTATTTTTAGCGCCTGATTATAATTACTGCAAAAATCACGTTATGATTCATGTACATGGTTCATATACTAATAGTTATAGGTTGTGAAATCAAGCATTTCTCGTTCTTATTGGGTTTTTTTTTGTTAGCTTATGTACTAGCATGGCATACATCTACTCGATTAGCATGCTAATTGAAATTGAAAATATTAATTGAAAAATGAATTAATTGAAAATATGCTATCGAGATGTTTTTTACATTTTTGACATATTAGACATGCAAACGAGTGAATGTGTGCATATTTTTAAATAAAATATTATTTGCAAAGAGTTTAAATGAACTACTTCACAACTATATGCCATAATTAGACCTAGAACTTCTTTTACCGTTTCTTCTTTATTCCTTTAAATCGCTTTTAAATCCTTTAATTATTTAATTTCTTTAAATAAAAATACCAACCCCTCCAAAAAACTTTGGTCCCCACCAGTGTTCAAGACATGGTTATGGCCTTGGCACAATTATTATTAAATTTTAAGGCAGCATCGATGCAAAGTCGCATTAAATTGATCAGAAGTGACAGTAAAGACATTTATAATGTTACAAAAGATTTATATTTCAAATAAATGCTGTTCATTTAAACTTTCTATTTATCAAAGAATACTAAAGAAATTAAAAAAAATGTCACGGTTTCCGCAAAAATACGAATCTGTTTTCAACACTGATAATAATCAGAAATGTTTCTTCAGCAGCAAATCATCATATTAGAATGATTTCTGGATCATGTGACATTGAAGACTGGAGTAATGATGCTGAAAATTCAGCATTGATCACAGGAATAAATTACATTTTACAATATATTCACATAGAAAACTTATTTTAAATTGTAATAATATTTTAAAATTTTTACTGTATTTTTGATTAAATAAATGCAGCCTTGGTGAGCAGAAGAGACTTTCAAAAACATTAAAACATCTTACCGACCCTAAACTTTTGAACAATAGTGTGTAAAAAACCTTTTCGCATCCTGAACCTGACTGTTGTACTCTAGAGAAAGCTGGAATGGGAATATTATCAACCAAACGTTTGGTTCCTCATTCACAAACCATCGTGCTGCACCTGTGAACTCACTGAGATTCAATAAATCACCCTGTTGATCCAAATGAAATGCTTTTCTCATTTTAAAAACCTCCTGTTTCTGTAAGATGACCATTCTTTTGATGCACAATTGTATATATGTACAGAACAAGCAATTAATGTGGCATAAAATGGGTGGACAACATGGAAAGAGACATTGTCAAAACAGAACTAGAGCCATAAAAATTGTACCAGTGTGTCAGACAATCAAACCAGTGTTAACGTCTGAGACGGGAGGGAGAAACAGTGAATATTTTGTGGTATATAATGGGCTTTAAGTAGTTTTCCAAACAGCTCTGAGCGAATATCCACCTCAAGGATTTATAGGAGGAACCCTAACACACTTTTTCAATAAAGAAAAAAAATCTACCGCCATAATGCCACTGGCTATTAGAGCAAATCCAGCCCAGAGGAAACCTCAATAATTACTCTTAGTACTTGTTTTTTATTTTTTTTCCACCCCATTCTGAAGAGCTTAGAGGTCTTGAAGAATGAAACACACTTAGCGATCCATTTTTCCCAGTCCGTCATTGTTGTGAGGCTGCTAAATATTTGCTCTTCCCAGCTTAGGATGTTAGGATGAGAAGACCCTCTTTGTAGCGAGAGGTCAGAGGCCTCCGATCTCCTTCCTGAGACCAAACCGGAGATCTCGGCATCTTCAACCATCACTTACACTCTTTCATTTAGTGGAAAGCTTTGACTCCTTTCAGTAAGAGACTCTTTGAAAGCAGCTTGCGCAAACCACCATCGATCAAGACTGTGAGGGATTCGGTGGATAGAAACAAAACAGAACGCCTTTCGCTCAATGCAAAGCACACAAAAAACACTCAAAGTCTCCATGTTACAAAATATTTTGATTTCAAATAAATGCTGTCCATTTAAACTTTTTATTTTTCAAAGAATCCTGAAAAAATAAAATGTATCACGGTTTCCACAAAATATGAAGCTGTTTTCAACATTGATAATAATAATAAATGTTTCTTGAGGAGCAAATCATCATATTAGAATGATTTCTGAAGGATCATGTGACACTGAAGACTGGAGTAATTCAGCTTTGATCACAGAAATAAATTACATTTTACAATATATTCACATAGAAAACAGTTATTTTTAATTGTAATAATATTTCACATTTTTAACTGTATTTTGGATCAAATGAATGCAGCCTTGGTGAGCAGAAGAGACTTTCAAAAACTTTAAAAAATCTTACTGACCCTAAATTTTTTAACAGTGGTATACATGCTTAGTATAAATTAAAACAAATGTCATTTAGTAAAAATCATTGTGAAAAAAATGCAACTTGGCAACAACAGCTGTTTGATCAATGCTGGGTTGAAAATTGACAAACCCAGCAATTGGGTTGTTTTAACCCAGCAAATAGGCTGTTTTAACCCAGGGAGTGGGTTGTTTTAACCCAGCAAATAGGTTGTTTTAACCCAGGGAATGGGTTGTTTTAACCCAGCAAATAGGTTGTTTTAACCCAGGTAATGGGTTGTTTTAACTCAGCAAATAGGTTGTTTTAACCCAGGGAATGGGTTGTTTTAACCCAGCAAATAGGTTGTTTTAACCCAGGGAATGGGTTGTTTTAACCCAGCAAATAGGTTGTTTTAACCCAGGGAATGGGTTGTTTTAACCCAGCAAATAGGTTGTTTTAACCCAGGGAATGGGTTGTTTTAACTCAGCAAATAGGTTGTTTTAACCCAGGTAATGGGTTGTTTTAACCCAGCAAATGGGTTGTTTTAACCCAGCGAATTAACCCAGCGAATGGGTTGTTTTAACCCAGCAAATAGGTTGTTTTAACCCTGGGAATGGGTTGTTTTAACCCAGCAAATGGGTTGTTTTAACTCAGCAAATAGGTTGTTTTAACCCAGGTATTGTGTTGTTTTAACCCAGGGAATGGGTTGTTTTAACTCAGCAAATTGGTTGTTTTAACCCAGCTAATTGGTTGTTTTAACCCAGGTAATGGGTTGTTTTAACCCAGCAAATGGGTTGTTTTAACCCAGCGAATTAACCCAGCGAATGGGTTGTTTTAACCCAGCAAATAGGTTGTTTTAACCCTGGGAATGGGTTGTTTTAACCCGGGAATGGGTTGTTTTAACCCAGGGAATGGGTTGTTTTAACCCAGCAAATAGGCTGTTTTAACCCAGGGAATGGGTTGTTTAACCCAGGGAATGGGTTGTTTTAACCCAGCAAATAGGCTGTTTTAACCCAGGGAATGGGTTGTTTTAACCCAGCAAATGGGTTGTTTTAACCCAGCGAATTAACCCAGCGAATGGGTTGTTTTAACCCAGCAAATAGGTTGTTTTAACCCAGGGAATGGGTTGTTTTAACCCAGCAAATGGGTTGTTTTAACCCAGCGAATTAACCCAGCAAATAGGTTGTTTTAACCCAGGGAATGGGTTGTTTTAACCCAGCAAATAGGTTGTTTTAACCCAGGGAATGGGTTGTTTTAACCCAGCGAATTAACCCAGCAAATAGGTTGTTTTAACCCAGGGAATGGGTTGTTTTAACCCAGCAAATAGGTTGTTTTAACCCAGGGAATGGGTTGTTTTAACCCAACAAATAGGTTGTTTTAACCCAGGGAATGGGTTGTTTTAACCCAGCGAATTAACCCAGCGAATGGGTTGTTTTAACCCAGCAAATAGGTTGTTTTAACCCAGGGAATGGGTTGTTTTAACCCAGCAAATGGGTTGTTTTAACCCAGTGAACCCAGTGAATTTTCAACCCAACTTGGGTTGATTTAACCCAGCATTTTTTAGTTTTAATATAACTATTGTTTAAAAATTACTGTATTGCTTGCTTAAAATGAACCCAAAGTATGTTGGAAATGAACATTTATTAATATGTTTAATGAATAATAATTAAACAATAAACATTCATTAAATGTTCATCTTTTGATTATTATTGTTGCCTCTAGTAATTATGTGTCTGATTTTTAATTTCCAACCTATTTTGGGTTCATTTTAAGCCAGACTTATAGTAAATTTTAAACAATAGTTGAGTTAAATAAAACTACCCAGCAAGTTGGACAAACATTTAACCTAAATGCTGGGTTAAAACAACCCAATCGCTGGGTTTGTCCATTTTCAACCCAACTTGGGTTGATTTAACCCAGCATTTTTTAGAGTGTAGCTATACACTTTAAGCCACTCGAGTTATTATTGGCCTAAACAACAAACACTGAAAGCTGAGCATCATGGGATCTGTATTGGACTTCAACCCTGTCATTAAGACAGTAATCAAGAGTTTTATCTGACGCCAGGGCAATCGTGAAGTTTAACAACGGCAGATGATCAAAGGACGTCCTCATGCAGAAACACTGGCTCGCCAGAAAGTTGCTGTTTGTAATCTACGACTGCACCATCAACACAGCTGTTTGGTTGCCTCGCAGCAAAACTCTGACACCGGGAGACGAGGTTTCCTCCATGACGAATCACCTCGTCTCGTCTTCGGTGTGTGGGTCCAATTAAATACAGTTCTGCAGCTGTGCGAGTTTCACCTTTTAATAATTAATGAAACAGACCCGTGACTGCAGACAATGACAGCAACACAAGGTTTTCGACAAGAAAACTGTCTCACGAAAACACTTCAAACAAAAATCAAAAGGAATAACTGTGCAAAACAAAGCCTGGATTTTAGAAGCACTGTGACATTTATTGTCATCTGTAGAGCTGCTTTATTAGGGCCCTATTGTTTTCCTTAGGTACATTTATTTATTTATTTTTTCAAATTTTCAGGCACTTTTGGGTTCCTTAACATGCTCAAAAACTCTTAAAACTTTGCACACACATTGGAATCTTTGGCCATCAGGGCCGGGCATGGGGGGGTCTCTGTGGCACACCCTTTTATATGGTTGTATTTGAGGGGATCTGTAGCGTACCCCTTTTCACCTACAGTAACCTACAGTAAGAGCTCATCGAGCTGAACAACTTTCGTCTAAGTCATACGCCAGCCCAATAGGAAGTGGGCTATTTAGGGTTGTTTGAAAAACGTATGCTCTGGAATTTGATATACTCCTCCTAGGGGAATCATCTGATCACCACCAAACTCGGGCAAGACATTGGGGATGCTAAATTGCGGACGGATATTGGATATCTCAAACGGTTTGGCCGTGGTGAGGCAATGCATTTATGGCAAAAAAAAAGGGAAACAGGAAGTGTGTTATAACTTCTGCAAACATTGATTTTGATGAAACTTCAGCTGTGTGTTCGTTGTACGAGGCCGATCACATGGATGTGACTATTGTTATTCAAAGTCATAGCGCCACCAACTGGCAACAGGAAGTGTGTCACTTTCAAAATGCTTTGAAATCGCCCTCTTATTTTTACCCGATTCGGTTCAAACTTTGTCAGAATAATGTCAAGACATGGCAGATGTAGACATGTGAAAGGATTCTTGATATCTTAAATACTGTTGCCATGGCAACATGTCAAACTTTAATAATATTCCTGGGTGTTTTTGAGGCTCTTAGCATAAAACTCGACACACCTCAAAGCTGTCGGCCAGTAGTCATGGGCAAAGCCTTAGAAATGGACGGGGAGGAGGGGCTCTATAGCGCCACCTTTTGACAAAAGTTGGGGGGTTTGTCTTACTTACAGTCACCAAACTCTGTACATATGTTGTTCTTATCAAGCCGCACAACTTTCTAATTTACAGTCATTAGCTCCGACCAACAGGAAGTCAGATATTTTGGTTTGAATGTGGATTTTTTGAATAATCAGGCTCTGAGTTTTTAAGTACTCCTCTTAGGAGATTCACGCTATTGCCACCAAACTCGGTCAACATGAAACAAAGACACTGAAGATGCTAAATTGCGAACAAGTATAGGATATCTTGAACAGGACAAAAAAAGGGAAAACAGGAAGTGTCTCATATCTTGTAAAATCATTATTTGATTTAAATTAAATTAAGATTGTATGTTGCCCACGATGCACAGGTTTCCTTAAGCCAGTGGGGTGGTGGTGGTGCCGGGGCTTGGGCCCGTCATCACTGCTTGCAGCTATATTGGATGAAATTGTATTTGTTTCATAATTGAAGAACTTTGCAACATTAACATTAATATTTTCCTGTTTATCAATGTGAAGCTGCTTTGAATCTGTATTGTATACAGTGCTACACTGTAAAAAAAAACTAAACAAAACAACAAATATTGGAGTATGTTTTACAAGAACATACTATTTCAGTCTTTCTACTTCAAAAATTTTCATTTTAAAAGGGCTGTATGTAGAATTCAGAAATGTGTGTTATTAGCGACACCGGTGGCCATTAAGTGAACTGCAGCCAGCAGCTTATTGCTCGTGGTCGCACTCATAACGTACAAGAGACTGAACGTGATTCAATGCCCTGATATACTAACGGCAAAGTTCTTTTTTGTTCTTTGCTTAGAAGTACAAAATGAAGTTGGAAACACCTTTAAAGCGATATACTGTAAACAAACATCCCGACGCCGTCCACGCTGCTGAGAGCAATGTTTAGATAAATATGTAAATATATGCTGCACGCTTTCCTCTCAAAAACAAAATAAACACACAACAAAAATGACAGCGGTGAGAAAACAAAAAGAAATCATCTGATCATAGCGATGTGGATATGTTTGCAGCAGCTCTGAAATTCACCGGCATCAGGTCATTAAAATTACACTGTTATGATAGTTTGATTATAAAGTATATTTGAGACTATCGACTATATAGATATGGCTGTGTGAGACATGACACATTGAAGTTACATTACAGAATACCTCTTTCGGCATTATCCTGAACATTATAAGCATTCATTTTATGTCACTGAAGGACGAGAGGCTCTCGGCAGTGCGTAAACATCACATTCTTTTGATTTTCCTGGCAAAAACATCAGAGTCGTTCACATAAAAGACAACCTAGGAAGTCAGGGAAGGTCTCGTTTTTAAGTTTCGTTACAAGCTGTTCACACATTGGCAATAAAAAAGCAAATAATACATGAAAATTCTTACATAAAGCCCCTTTAATTCAATGTGTTACTTGCCATCATTTCTTTGAAATTATTTGTGAAATTTACTAGCAATTTCTGAGTGAAAGTTGTTTCAAAGAGTATATAAAGGTGAATTGACTTGATATTATTTTATTGACATTTAAAAACATTTTTAATTAATTACCATTATTCTCAAAGGTGGTTCTCATTAGATTCTCATTACAGCATTAAAATGCTTTATTTTTTTACTTAAATCGGAATAAAATAAGACAAATAGTACCATGATGTATAATCTGCAATTTAAATAATATCTTTACAGTATTACAAGAATGAGATGTTTTTGCATTACGATAAAATATAGGATTAATTTTCTTATTTTTTGTGGAAACCAATATATATTATATATATTCTTTGATCAAAAGAAAGTTCAAAAGAACAGCATTTATTTGAAATCTTTACTGTTACTTTTGATCAATTTAATGCATCTTTGTTGAATAAAAGTATTAATTTCTTTAAAAATAATCTTACTGACCCCAAACTTTTGAACGATGGTGTATATTTCAATATATATGTACTGTATTTGTTCTGAGTTCTTCTATAGTCTGCTGCGAACAGGCTTGAAGTTTCACACGCACAGTATCAAACTTCAGTTAACAGCACTTTTCTGAAAAAACAATTGTGCAAATGAAGTCTTTACTAATACAGGCCTCTTTTTGGGAGCAAAAATGAGCTTAATTGGGAGAAAAAGGGGGGAAAAGTGTTACACACCTCCCGGGGTTTTCAAATGCCACTTCAAGACTCTTGCATTATAATGGCAGCTCCTGCAAGGGCCGCGCGGCCCTCAGAGAAGTGGGGTCAGGGCCCCTCTGCCCTCTCCTGAGCCGTTAATAAGGCTTTAAAGGGTCAAAGTGAAGATTACAGAAACTGACCGGACACTAGAAGGTCTCCTAAAAACATGGTGACATGAAATTTCCCACAAGCCAACCGATAAATGCACAAACATCATGTCTAAAATCTGAGAAGTTCTTCACATGCGTGAAATATGAAAAGAGAATAATTTAGAAGTTTACAGACAAATATGTTCAAAAAGTGAAATATAAGGGGCTGTTTAAACGGCACCGTTTTCAACTAAAAACGGAAAAGTTTTTATGCGTTTTGGCCGTTCATTTACATGACAACGGCATTTTGAAAATGCAAACTTTTACAATCGGATTTCAAAGTGCAAGTTTTTGAAAACAATACCATTATCGTCTCTGTGTAAACAACAAAAACGCAAATTTGTAAAAAGTATTGATGTCATGCGCATGCATTACGTGTTCAGTCTAAAGGTGCGTAGTGTTTCTTTACAAAGTGACATCGCCATCTACTGGCCTGGCAGCAGAATACAGCGTTTTTAGTTGTTTTCGCGGATCCGTGTGAACGGGGATCATTTTGACAACGTTGTCGTCTGTACGCGAAAAACGCAAAGGAGAAACTTTTTCATTTTTAGTACATCGTTGTTGTGTAAACTTGTCCTCCAGCTGAAAAATCATTGTAACTTTGATTTTTAAGTAATGCAACACCTATCCGCTTGTTAAGTCGTGACGTAAGGAACGCCGTTTCTGGGTCCAAGCCCCGACTCGTTTCACTTGAGAATGGCATCTCCACGGCCGTTTATGAGCGCTATTTATTCATATTAAACATTTAACATTTTAAAGTTAAACATTTAAAATACGTACAGTCTACACAACAGTCTCCTTGCTCACAGCGTCACAGACATTAATATTTTAACGATTTATAAAAGATGAATCACTGTCTGGTCATCTGGGATTTTGGTATGGAGATAAAGGTAATGATTATAATTTTTTGGAAGTATTACACCACATCGTGTGTGTATATTAGCACCATTTGTTGTTTTCTTGTAGTATGAGATAGAGCGTTTGGACCCGGAAGCGCTGCCGCGTGACGTCAGACTTAACAACCGAATTCTCAACAACACACACTGTGAAAAATGAGTTGAAAATCAAATAAAGATTATTGGAGTAAGTTTTATAAGAAAATATTATTTCAGTCTTTCTAAATTTCACATTTAATTCAATGTGTTACTTGCTGTTTATATTTTAATGTCTCATCTGCTCACCAAGGCTGCATTTATTTGATCAAAAATACAGTAAAAATTGTGAAATATTTTTACAATTTAAAATAGCTGTTTTCTATGTGAATATATTGTATAATGTAATTTATTCCTGTGATCAAAGCTGAATTTTCAGCATCATTACTCCAGTCTTCAGTGTCACGTGATCCTTCAGAAATCATTCTAATATGCTGACTTGCTGCTCAAGAAACATTTAAGATTATTATCAATGTTGAAAACAGTTGTGCTGCTTCATATTTGTGTGGAAACCGTGATAAATTGTATTTTTCAAGATTCTTTGATGAATAGAAACTTTGTTTATTATCTGCGAAAATTACTAGCACCTTCTGAGCGAAAACTGTTTCAAAGTAAATCCTACACCACATTATTTCCAGAAGTAGCACAAACAGTAATGCTTGACTTAGCAACTAAAACTAACTACATTCATAAGTCAATTCTTGTCATCCATCCAAACTACAAGACTACATTAATGCATTTTTTTCTTAGGTACCTTATTTCCTTCTTTACAACTGCATCCAAGATTCATTTGCAGATGTTTACGGCATGAAGCATGTGGTCTACATTACAGAGGCAACTCACATCATTAGCATTTGACAGGGGGGAAAAAAAACATTAAAATAAATATGACTAAACTAACAGAGTTTCCATAATAATCATGACCCATAATCATATTCACAGACTTTATGTCGCATTTCTTATGTTTGTAGTCACAGATATTAAACACCAGGTGTCAAATCTCAAAGTGGATCTTAGCCAACAAGCTTAACTTCCTCGAAGAACAAAAGCAGAGAAACCATTTAACTTGTTTCTTTTTACGTTAAATATGATCTGGCAGTCTAAATCACATATATCCCGCTAAGAAAATATTTCAAACTCGCGTCTCCCGCAGTCAGGCCAATTACTGCAATGAAGTCTGACGTGCTGATCGTCAGCAGACGTTTGTGGAGAAGCCACATGTGTTTAGAGGACGAAAACTCATGAAAATCAAATACCTGGAAGATTCTGTTTTGACTATAGGCTGATGCAGTTAATAGATTTTTATTTTAAAAAATACAGTAAAATTGTGAAATATTTTTATAATTTAAATAACTGCTTCCTATATGAATATATTTTAAAGTATAATTTATTTCTGTGATCAAAGCTGAATTTTCAGCATCATTACTCCAGTCTTCAGTGTCACATGATCCTTTAGAAATCAATCTAACATGCTGATTTGCTGCTCAAGAAACATCTCTGATTATTTTTCAGAATTCTTTAATGAATAGAAAGTTCTAAAAGAACAGCATTTTTTGAAATAGAAATATTTTGTAACATTATAAATGTCTTTACTGTCACTTTTGAGCAATTTAATGCATCCTTGCTGAATAAAAGTATTCATTTTCTTCAAAAAAATCATACTGACCCCAAACATGTGAACAGTAGTGTATATTTCAATATTTTTTAACCTTTGGAAAACATAAATCTCGATACATATGTATTTGTTCTGATATAGATTAAACAGGTGATTTGTTGCCAAGTATACATTCAAAATGTTTAATGCAAAATACAGTGTTTTCTACACTGTTTTTCACTAAATAGACATATTAATCATTTTCATTTACATGCACCAGTATAACAAATCATAGCAATAAACCACAATAATTATCTACATTTATACTACAGGGATGTTGAATGCTTGAATATGATTGGTTGACGAACGTTCTAAGGTGTGCAATTATTTTGCACGGCGAAAGTAGGCAGATCTTGACCGCATTACAGTTTCATATCACTTCGCCAAATGATTTAAGTTATTTCAAAGGTCCTTACAGCCGAAAACAGCAAAAGAACCAAAACCCACAACGACACTGACAAAGCAAATAAATATAGTAAGCAATAGAATAAAAATGACAAATTATTTCCATGTTTTTTTGCAACAATATTACGTTTAATTATCCCGGACGAGCCCCCATTTGTCACGGTCGGCTCGCAAGCTGCGACAAAGGAGGACACAACATGTTGAATCATGATCAAAAAAGCACATCCTCTCTTTCTCCCACTCAAACACACACATACAGTACGCACACACACGTACATAAATGTGTTGTCAGCGTTGCTCTGACGAATTAATCAGTAAAATAGTTTTGCAACTTAAAAGCTACATGACATTTCTCACTAGCGAGGAAATAACAACGCTGTTCTTGAAGCAGATAAACTTACAGTTTCGATATTAGTCGAGACGCTGCTGCCAAAAACTGTTGAGAGACGCACAGACTCAGGTAATTCACACGTTTAATCTTTCTCTCTCTCTAATAACTGCATTAATAACTATTAGTTTGCTATCAGTGGCTCAAGCCTCCATTACTAGCTCTAAAATGACGTTTTGGAATTAGCGTAGGATGAGATGCGTAGTCCCACACACAAGAGCGTTTTAAGGACAAAAACCTGACAAATGTCTTGAAATACAACATCTGAACAATGTCTTGAGGTGTGGTAACCGTAGTATAAGCGGAATAATTTACTCTGATCTGTTGAATTATTAGAAAATAATGCAAACTCCTGCATTACCACCTCGGGTGTGCATTATTTTCTAATAATTCAAAGGCCCGTCATCAATTTTTCCATACATATATTTACTAAAACAATTCAATGTAGGGAAAATGGGGGAATTCTGTGAATATGTTTGAGTGATGATGTAAATGAATCAGTTTTGCACTGAACTGATTCACAAAATGAATCATAGTCTAACAGCATTTTTGATACTGAAGTGAGCAAAAATGAGTGACACTATTAACACATCTCTATCTTAACACTCTCATACTTCAGGAAACTTAATGGCCAATAAAAAAAAAACTGTAAAATAGTTATGGTTTCCACAATATTATTATCTCACCCAGCCAACAGCAAAACGCCTGTGATTGATGTCTGCATTTCTCCCATTCCTAAGAGAATCCGTCTCTCTGGATTGACAGGAACGTTTGCCTAGTAAACAGAGACATTCCACTGACACAGAGCTCTGTGAAACCTTCCTCTTACACACACACACACACACACACACACACCTTGTCAGCTCAAAACCACATTACTATTTTGTTGTCCAGGCAGCAAAAACGAAGACAAGGGAAAAGAGTGTGAAAGTACATTTTTATAGTAATCAGAAATGTTTCTTGAGCAGCAAATCGGCATGTTAGAATGATTTCTGAAGGATCATGTGACACTGAAGACTGGAGGCACATGAGAAAAGACACTATTGTGTTTCTGTAAACATCATGCATCACATGTAGAACATACAGCTGCCAGCTACAGATGACAATAACAATGAGGAAAAGGGGAAAAAAATGGAAGTGGAAAAGTCGGAACACCTGGATGTGGGTGAACAAACAGGCTTTATTCACATCGGAGTGGATTCACTTCATAAATTCCCTTCATTAGGAACATTTGCTCGGATAATTGGCTTTTTAGGGGGAAGTAAAAGAGGAAGTGGTTTAGAGATTCAAAAAATGTCTCAAACAAAGCTGAATTTCTTTCTCAAATTCAAGTTGGAGTCAAAACGAAGCTGACTTAAAAAAAATGTTGTTCTGTTACATGAATTAAACCTGACTTGCTTTCAAAATAAAAAATATATTTCTACAAGTTACTGCTAAGATGATTTGATGTATTGAGGAAGAAAAAACTAGTAAATATAGTCAGGTAAGAGGTTAAACACTAGCAATGTGTGTCACTCATATAAAAACTATGAACTGCTGCGTCAGATTGATCATTGATTGATAAAACACGGACAAAACAGACTCATACATTGTTTCACTTACAGTCCAGCTCTGAGGAAATTGTATTTTGTGGATGCAACACAATCTGAACAAAGGATGTTTTCATTCCCACATCCCACACTTGGATCGATCCTGATCTTTACCCTTTGAATCGTTCAATCTGGCTTGAATTTATAAAGCAGAGATCTGTTAGTATGCCGGAGTGATTCAGCATTCGCTGTGCTATCACGAGGCGATCAACAAGTGTCAAGAGAAAGTGAGGTCAGTCTCGTCTCCGCCTGCCAAACATGAGCGCATCTGAGTGCTTGTTGAATACGTAAAGAGCTCGCTGGATTCAAAGGCTTCTTTTGTAAAGGTCTTTGAAGAAGGAAATGTTGTGGTGCGGCTTTTGGGAAAATAAACACGGTCACTGTCGCCATTTAATGTATTTTGTGATGGAATATTTAGTCCACCCTATGAGTTTTAAGAACATGTCTGGGTTGCATTTGACAGAATAAATAAATAAATACTTGAACATGAAGCCTATTTTAGGAACATTAATAATTTTAAATAAATAAATATAAATACATACATAAATAATGCAATATAATATATTTTTCTTATAGAAAATAAAGACTACTTTAGGACCATTTATAATTAATAATAAATAAATGAATAAAGAAATAAATACTTACAGAACATGAAGCCTATTTTAGGAACAATTAAATAAACAAATAATTAATCCAATATAATATATATTTCTTAGAGAAAATAAAGACTATAAGACCATTCATAATTTAAAACAAACAAATAAAAATAAATAACTAAATATAAATAAATAAATAAACAAACAACATCTTCTAGAAAATGAAGCTTATTTTAAGATCATTTATACTTTAAATAAGTTAAATAAATTAATTTAAATAAATATTGAAGCCTATTTCTAGAAAACGAAGCCTATTTTAGGACAATAAATAAATAATTTTTTCTTATAGAAAATGAAGCTTATGTCAGGACAATAAAATAAATAAATAAATAAATAAATAAAATAAATAAACAAACAACATTTTCTTATAGAAAAATTAAGCCTATTTTAGGATCATTAATACTTTATCTTACAATAGTATAGTGTAGTATAGTGTGGTGTGGTATAGTATAGTGTGGTATAGTATATTGTAGTATAGTATAGTATAGTGTGGTATAGTATAGTATAGTATAGTGTGGTATAGTATAGTGTGGTATAGAATATTGTAGTATAGTATAGTATAGTATAGTGTGGTATAGTATATTGTAGTATAGTATAGTATAGTGTGGTATAGTATATTGTGGTATAATATAGTATAGTGTGGTATAGTATAGTATAGTGTAGTATAGTGTGGTATAATATAGTGTAGTATAGTATAGTGTGGTATAGTATAGTATAGTGTGGTATAATATAGTTTGGTATAGTATAGTATAGTATAGTATAGTGTGGTATAATATAGTGTAGTATAGTATAGTGTGGTATAGTATAGTATAGTGTGGTATAATATAGTTTGGTATAGTATAGTGTGGTATAGTATAGTATAGTATAGTATAGTGTGGTATAATATAGTGTAGTATAGTATAGTGTGGTATAGTATAATATAGTATAGTATAGTATAGTATAGTGTGGTATAATATAGTTTGGTATAGTTAGTGTGGTATAGTATAGTATAGTATAGTATAGTATAGTATAGTATATTGTGGTATAATATAGTTTGGTATAGTATAGTATGGTATAGTATAGTATGGTATAGTATAGTATAGTGTATACTGTGGTAAAGTGTAAACCATCTTCTGTTTTCTCTTTCAGCTCTACTGATAAGAATGTTAGCAATGTATTGGCCAAGCATCCACATCTGCATTGGTGTACTACCGTAAAGTATATTTCAAGCCTAAGAATTGAGTGCTAGCTTCTAATCAAGAGAGTGTGCCAGGAAAAGAGCTTGAGGTACTAAAGTCTGGAAAACTAAAGGATATCAGGTAATGAAGGTCCTGAAGAACACAAAGATGTGATTCAGAAATTAAACAAACCACACCGGTTAATTGAAATGGTGGAACTTCCAAGGAATAATAACCTAAACCGTACTTAGTGACCCACACACCAAACATTTCTACAAGTAAAGCTCCAAAACAGCTCTGCTCAATCTCAACTCCCTCTTGCAGGGAAGAAGCACATTTGTCTTTCAGATATCCTTTACTTTTTTCCACAATCAAAAGCCAGGATCCCTATGTTTTTGTAGCGCAACTAAACAACTTAAACATAGTGAAAGATCAAATGGAGAACTTGATATAAACTACAAAACAAATTCACTTTGACAGCAACTACAAGCATCTGATAACTAGATGTTCACATCTTCTCAAGAAAACAGGCTGTTGGCCTGTGCAAAACTCTGGGTGGTTGCCAAGGCGTTGCTAGGGTGTTCTAAGTACATGTGGTTGCTCTTCACTTAGGGGTAAAAAGAATTTGGAAATACGTGAGCAGCGATGTACTGTTAGCGAGCGTCCCACCGGCGTCCACACTGCTGAGAGCGATGGTTAGATGAATATGTAAAAATGAGTCACTGAATCATTCATTTAAGAGATTCGTTCAAAAACACTGATTCATCCAGTAAACAAGTGAAGTCTTTATGAATCATTGAATCATTCATTCAAGAGATTCGTTCAAAAACGCTGATTCATCCAGTAATGAAACAAGTGAAGTCTTAATGAGTGAGTCATTGAATCATTCATTCAAGAGATTTTTTTCAAAAATGCTGATTCATCCAGTAATGAAACAAGTGAAGTCTTTATGAATGAGTCTTTGAATCATTCATTCAAGAGATTCGTTCAAAAACGCTGATTCATCCAGTAATGAAACAAGAAGTCTTAATGAGTGAGTCATTGAATCATTCATTCAAGAGATTCGTTCAAAAAATGCTGATTCATCCAGTAATGAAACAAGTCTTTATGAGTGAGTCATTGAATCATTCATTCAACCCGATTTTTAAAAAGAATTCATTCAGATTAATAAAACTTTTTAAATAGACTGCAGCAATTAACATTTTGTCTGAACCTCTAGTACATTACATGCTATTTTGTTTAATTGTTTATTCATAATTGTGTGAGAATCATGATCTCTGTTTGAAACAAAAAAACATGATCTCAATTAATCCAGAATCGTGCAGCTCTAATAAGAGTATATTTCTGTCTCAAATATGTGCAACAGAAGCTTGCCTCAGCAAACATATCTTTCATTACTTTTTCATTACAGACCAACAAACCAGGCTTAAACAAACCTCCTGAAAACGAGCAGCAGTCGCTCATGAGTCGGGCCTTCACAGGCTGGATGTTTGGTTCGTGTCCAGAGAAGGCCGTCGTCCCAGATCTCTCCTCTGGTTAGTGTCAGGCTAATGATCTCTCCAAGCCCTGCTGAAACTCTGGCAAGATTTACCGTGCTTCGAGACGGGCTACGAAATGCACTCCTGAAGCTGGCTAGTAAATATGACTTGCATTTGCACATTTTTCCAATTTATCTCATTGAATTAGGGGTGCAGACTTTTGGACGCTGCAGCCAGACCTTGAGTAGAGCCATCCGTCTTCAAGGCATCAGCTGAAAACATGATAAATGTGAACAGGTTGTGCAATGAAACTGAATTTCAGGGCAGGGGGTCACAGGAGCAGAGGTCCTGTAGAGATCTTGAGCCGAACAACATTGGTGGATTCAAGTCATTGAGGAGAACTGGGCCTGATATAATGTTTTTGCATTTGAATCTCACGCAACATTTAGTTTGCAGCAGGTATAATCTGATCGAAGCGCCTTACAAAAATGATCAACAAAAGCAGAATATTTATAATATTTAAAAATAGTTTGGAACAGGGTTATTAATAGCGTTAACTAAAATTAAAACTATTTAATTAAAACATTTTTTGTTAATTGAAATAAAGCCGAAATAAAATATAAATATTAGATGAAAAACAAACTAAAGTTAGAAAAAAAAGTTGACACTGAAACTGAAATAAAGCTAAATAAATCATTTTAAATAAATACATTTTAAAAATAACTTTAATTAAAAATTATTAAAATAAAAACAAAAAATTATTGTAATAAAAATGTGTTAATTATTTTAAAATAATCATTTATTAAAAATATAATCATTTAATAAAAATTACAAAAGCACATAAAATGACTAAAAGTTAAACTAAAATTAATATGAAAACAGAAAAAATAAATTAAATGGAAACTAAAACTGAAATAAAGCTAAATAAATAAATTTAAATAAATACATTTAAAAAATTAATTAATTAAAAAATTATTAAAATAAAAAACAAAAAATATTGTAATAAAAATTTGTTAATAATAATTTTAAAATAATAATCTATTAAAATATAATACTTTAATAAAAATTACAAAAGCACATAACAAAATGAATAAAAAATTTAAATTAAATGGAAAACTAAAACTGAAATAAAGCTAACTAAATAATTTAAAATAAATAAAAAAACTTTAATAAAATTATTAAAAACAAAAAATATTGAAATAAAAATAATTATTTTAAAATAATTTGTCAAAAATATAATAATTTAATAAAAATTACAAAAGCACATAACAAAATGACTAAAAATTAAGCTAAAATTAATATGAAAATAGAAGAAATAAATGAAATGGAAAATTTAAACTGAAATAAAGTTAATAAATAAATAAATTTAAATAAATAAAAAAACAAAAATTGTTTAAAAAAATATTTTAAAAATGTGTTAAATTTAAAAATAATAATTTATTAAAAAATAGAATCGTTTAATAATAAAAACAATAGTACATAACAAAATGACTAAACTAAAATTAAAATTAAAACAAGAAATAAAAAATAAAACTGAACTAAAATAAAGCTAAATAGTAATATTGAAAAAAAATTACTAAATAAAAAATTAATGAAAAATGTTTCATAATAATTTATAAAAAAAAAATATTAAAAATGTAATAAAATGTCAAAAACACAAAATACTAAAAAAAAAATGGAACTAAAAAACAGAAGATAGCAAAATAAAAACTAATTCAAATTATTAATAAAAGGTACAATGGTACATGATAATAATTACAGTGGTTTTGAAACACTTTGTAAAGTCAATTACAAATGGCATTTGCGACCCATTTTACTTCTATAACGAGGATAACCAGCTAAACAAAGAGCAGCAGGAATCTTTCACCAGTTCAAAGCCTTTGTCTTGTTTGGCATTCATTTCTGAGGTAACTCCACCTGGACGACATTTTCCCCATTTTTCTTTACACAATGAAAGAAAATGTTTTGCAGCAATAGTCAAACAGAAACCTCCAGCTGTATTTCACAATAATGCGCTCTGACAACTCTATCCAGCCAAGTGACATTTTGGGGGGAAAATAAAAAAGTGGAACTAATACACAACACCTGTTTCTGCTCAACACCCCCCATTATATCAAATATACCGGCAGTGACAGCTGTGCGGACTGACGGACGGAGACGGAGAGAGAACAATCTGACAGGCTCAGGTCAAACAGCCGAGAGCCAAACGTGAGGCTTCGTCTGTAATATTTCACATATGACTTTTGAACGCCGTCATACGCTATCGACTTCTCCCATCTAAGGCCCGGTTCAGAGGAAGCACTACTGGATCCAATTACCAGGACTGTAAAAGTGATATATATATATATCCATACCATGATATGCCAGGGTGCGAGATATGGGACATTGGATAATATCGAACTGATCATCAACTAGTATAGATTAGGGATTATTATATATTAGGGATGCACCGATATGAAAATTTTGGCCGATACCGATAACCGATAATTCTTTATATTTGAAAGCCGATAACCGATATATTGGTCGATAAATCGAAATCAAAATTTATGTATAATTTTTGAGAGCCTGATTACAAAAACAAAAGTCTCACCATTCAAAGCCATTTCCAAAGCACACAATTATAATGATGTTCTCATTATAATATTATGTAGCCGATACGATACTTGCGCTGATATGTTGCACTGAACTTTTTTTACTTTTTGAAGTGATTTCAATCATATTTCAAGCAATTCAAAACCATAATGACGGACAGTGCGCATCTGAAGTGTCTCAGCTGAAGGAAATAATCTATTATTTATCGGCTTTAATACATCGGCCAAATTTTCTTATTTGGCCGATAGCGATAACATTAAAAATGAACATGTATCAGCCAATACCGATATGGTGGCACATATATATCGTGCGTCCCTATTATATACGCTACCATTCAACGTTTTTTTTTCTAAAGAAATGAATACTTTTACTCAGTAAGGATACATTAATTTGATCAAAAGTGACATTAAAGGCATCTATAATGTTACAAAATATTTCTATTTCAAATAAATGCTGTTCTTTTGTACTTTCTATTTAGCAAAGAATTCTGAAAAGTATCAAGGTTTCCACAAAAATATTTTAAACATTGATAATAATCAGAAATGTTTCTTAAGCAGCAAATCAGCATATTAGAATGATTTCTGAAGGATCATGTGACACTGAAGACTGGAGTAATGATGCTGAAAATTCAGCTTTGATCACAGGAATTAATTACATTTTAAAATATTTTTAAAATACAAAAAACTTACTTTAAATTGTAATAATATTTCAGAATTTTACTATATTTTTGGTGAAATAAATGAGGCCTTTGGTGAGCAGAAGAGACTTCTTTAAAAAAAATTTACAGATATATTGTAAATATTAATAATAATATTTATAACATATTATATATATTATACATATTATTTTACATATATATATATATATATATATATATATATATTACATATATATATATATATATATATATATATATATTAACATATATATATTAAAGATGCACCGATATATCGGCCAATAATCGGTATCGGCCGATAAAAGCAAATTTTCACACTATTGGCTATCGGCTGATAGTTTAAAAACAGTAAATAGTCAGGGCCGATATATCCTGTCAATCAAAAGAGGGCAGGAAAATGCACCGCAGAACCCCCAAACTATCGGTATCGTTATTGGTATCGGCAGATATTACTCTGAATAATCGGCTATCGGTATCGGTGGAGAAATTTAGCATTGTGCATCTCTAATATATATATAAATTAATATAAAAAATAATAATATTTATAAAAATAATATATCAGTAAATGTTGTAGCTTTTTTAAAGAAGTCTCTATAAATCTATATCTTATCTATAAATATATAAATCAAATTAGTAAACCTGTGAATATAATTTTAGCAAGAGAATTAATCATTTGCATCAGTTAACTGAACCTAAGCACATTAAAAATGATATTCACAGTGCTGAAATTGCCATTGTCAGCCTCTGTATAAATGTTATGACAGATATAATTCAACAATTCCACTAAATCGGAGCACATTTCTGTAGGGTATTTAATCGAGACATCACATCTAACCCTGAAATCAAACCCTCAGTCACAGCCTCCAAAAGAAAACTCTGGCTAATGACTAATTTCCTCTCTTTCTCTCGCCATTTATTTTCCAGTGTTTGGGTTGCATTTGTAACACTATCTGGTGCTGCGAGCAGCTACTACATGCAAAGGTCATCCGGGGTCAAATCTGCTTCCAGTGACCCGAGTCTGGCCTGTGCTTTCACACATGAACTCTAGAAGACAGTTACAGTCTAGAGAGTGTCAAACTGAAGTATTTTGTGGTTGATTCAATCAGTTCTGTCATTCATAATCCAAATAGGCCAATAAACCAGTTTTTATTGTTTCAAATGTCAAGCATAAAGCAACATGACTGAAAGTGATCAATAAGCATGCTGTGTTGATTGCAAAGCATCACTGTGCACTTCCAAATGATGCAATTCTTCAAATCATGTCTAGCAACACCCTAACAACCATCCACAACATCCTAGCAACACTCCAGCAACTACATACAACAATCTATAATTGTGGCAGTGATTTTTGCAACACGCTTTCTTAAAGTAACTATAATCGATTATTAATTTATCTAACTGATGCACTGAATTTTCATTCTCAAAATGGATGCATTTTTTACACTACTTTTGAACACAAATCAAAATCCAGCTGTTAGAACGTGGTAGTAAAGGGCTCCTATTATGCTTTTTTACTTTGGTACCAAGTTGGTACTGAAATTTTAAAAATGTGATGATACCGGTATTTCCCCCTAGCATTTGAGTGCTGTTGAGCAGTGAAAAGTTGAAGAGCATCAAAGGTTTCTATTTACAACATGTTTTTGAAGCGGTGATCATTGTAGCCAATCGCAGACATATCTGTTGAGTGTGTGAACACAATGGCCAATCAGCAGCGCTCAAAATGCTAGGGGGAAATGCTGGTAACATCACATTTTTACCGACTTGGTACTGAAGTCTGTACTTTTGACAACACTATCCCAAACACGCTTTTCAGAAGGAGGGGCTTCATAGAGACAGAAACTAAACAGAGCGTTACTGACAGACTGGGAAGAGAGGAGCTGAACAATGGAGAATATGAGGAAAATGATGAACATTCAAGCAGGAAAACCTGCTCTAGTAGAGCCCAAAAACAACATCAAGACTTTGAAAAAGGGTGTAATGTGGCCTCTTTAAAGGATTAGTTCACTTCAGAATTAAAATTTCCTGATCATTTACTCACCCCCACGTCATCAAAGATGTCTTTCTTTCTTCAATCGAAAAGAAATTATGGTTTTTGAGGAAAACATTCCAGGATTTTTCTCCATATAGTGGACTTCACTGGGGATCAACGGGTTGAAGGTCCAAATGTCAGTTTCAGTGCAGCTTCAAAGAGCTCTACACGATCCCAGACGAGGAATAAGGATCTGATCTAGAGAAACGATCGATCATTTTCTAAAAAAAAATAAAAAAATGATATACTTTTTAAGCACAAATGCTTGTCTTGCACTGCTCTGCGATGCGCCACGCATTACGTAATCATGTTGGAAAGGTCACGCGTGACATAGGCAGAAGTACCGCTGTAGGGCGAAAAACTCCATCTCATTTTCTCCTCCAATTTCAAAACTGTCCGACATCATTGTTTTACCTTTTTTTGTAAAGGCCGTTTGGCTTAATCTTTGCACATTCACTTTGTAGACACAAGATCGGTACTTCCGCCTACATTACGCGTGACCTTTCCAGCATGATTACGTAATGCGTGGCGCATCACAGAGCAGAGCAAGACGAGCATTTGTGGTTAAAAAGTATATAATTTTTTTTTTTTTTTAGAAAATGAGCGATTGTTTCTCTAGATAAGACTCTTATTCCTCGTCTGGGATCGTGTAGAGCTCTTTTAAGCTGCACTGAAACTGACATTTGGACCTTCAACCCGTTGAACCCCAGTGAAGTCCACTGGAGAAAAATCCTGGAATGCTTTCCTCAAAAACCTTAATTTTTATTCTCGACTGAAGAAAGAAAGACATGAACATCTTGGATGACATGGGGGTGAGTAAATTATCAAGAAATTTTAATTCTGAAGTGAACTAATCCTTTAAGCAACGTGCACTGAAAACAATGGAGTACTTTTACTGAGAAATTGCAAGTGAATTTCACAAATAATTGCAAAGAAACTGCAACACATTGAATTAAATGTGAAAATTTGAGGTAGAAAGATTTGAACAAATTCAAACATTTTTTTTTTTACAGTGTGTCTCAACCTTTGTAATATTCTGAATGTAAAACAAAATGAGCGCTGATGGCCCCCAACAACACTAATGCGATTTCACACACATTCAGATCCAAGCTATAAAACAGCTGAAGTGACTCAAAATGGTCGTTGGACAGAAAAAAAATCTTGCAAGGTGCTTGCAGACAACAAAAGACTAATAAAGCTAGCTCTTTCAAGTGCATGAGGGAGAAAATGAAACAGGTTCAGTGACACTTAGAGTTTAACTAATGTTCTGTCTCTGTTTGTGTGCAGTTTAATTCAGAGGATATTAACCGGTGAGTTAAACTATGGGATTGTAGAGAGACGCACGACGAACCAGCCACCATCAAACCCTCCAGCAGAAGAGAAGTATGTATCTTTGGACTTGTTTCTGTCCCAGATCGCTTTTACAGCCTCTTATCATGAAAGCCCAGAGTTAACAGAACAACATCTGTTTTCCTTATTGGTTTTTATCCCTTTTGGAACGTCCCGTTCGAAGGGACACATACTGTGCGAGCGGAAAGAAAAATCCAGCCAGTCATCGCCAGAATCCTGCCAATGAAAAGGGACACAAGTGACAAATCACCAGGGTTGAATCTGGATATAAGATTTCAAGGTCTTTGTGTTGGTTGCCAGTGTTTAGTGTCATCCAGGGTAAAGGTTGAATAAAGCAAAAACACATTTGAGGCTCATATAATTGGTCCGTCTGGCAATATTTCACATCCAGCCTCAGCGGTAACCAACTTACTCCAGGTCACTAAATAATACTAACTCGTAATGGACATGTTAGTAAACTGGCACCCTCTTGTGGATGAATCTCACCAAAAACATTATCCAGCTCACAATTCACCACAAAAAAAAAAAAAAACCAAGAAATGATATTTAATGCTTTTTCATAAAGAAGTCTTGTGTAAATCCATTAGGATTTTTTCATTGCAATACTGTCATATTAACGAAGCACATTTTCCACATGCTCACATGTTTTGCATATGCTTTGTGATATTTATTGTAATTTATGAAAGCAGCAATATATATACATTTATATATACATACATAAAATAATTACAATAAGCAAAAATTGGTGGTTAAATGTATATGTAAGTGCTGTCAAATCGATTAATCGCGATTAATCGCATCTAACATAGTTTATGTAATATGTGTACATATGTGTTTGATATATATATATATATACACACACACATACACACACGTATACACATTTGATATAAATATATACACATTATATAAACAAACTTATGTTAGATGCGATTAATCGCAATTAATCAATTTGACAGCACATATATTTATATACATACACAAACACAGATATTATATATATATATATACACATATATATGGGTCAATGACGTATAAGGATTTTCGACAGGCCAATTTTAAAATACAAAAAATAATATCTATTGCAACTGTTCAAACATTAAGGCCCGGTTTCACAGACAGGGCTTAGGCTGAGCTAGGATTAGGCCTTATTTCAATTAGGGTATTTAAGTTGTTTTTATAAACATACCCTAGAAAATAACATTACTGATGTGTATCTTTAGACAAAACAATGGCACTGACAAATTTTAAGACATGTCAGTGCAAGTTGCTTTCAGTTAAAACAGCTCAAACATGCGTTTTAGTCTAGGACTAGATTAAGCCTTGTCTGTGAAACCGGGGTAAGAATGTTGTGTACACATAAATTCATATTAAAATTTAAAATTAAGTGATTTTATTGTTTTTTTTTTTGATCTAGATGAATTGGCCATAGCCTTAAAAAATGTCATGTGGTGCGACCGTGATTTATCTTAAAATTAATTAATTTCCTTAACAAGTTCTCAGTAATTAAAGTGTTTAGAAACAAAGTATTTGCAATTCTTTTGAGATTTTGTAAAGAATGAATATTTTTGTTCTATAACTTAAGAGTTGCCTTCTTCAATGTAGTTTAAGACTTATTTTTCCTGTAAATCGCATAAAACTGATAAAAATGTTTTAAAAATACCATTCAGTTAAGCATACTGTATCAGTGATTCATATTTCAGCCACAGAAATTAGATATTTTATTTTTAATTTAATACAGTTATTGCTATTATTGGTCGCACCACATGATGTGTGGTTGCTCCAAATGACACGAAGACCTTAAATATCATTAAAAATCTATTTAAAGAGATCAATAAACAATCAATTTTATAACACAACATATAATAAAGTTTATAACATAATTTCATGAAGATAAATTTTATAAACATTTTCATATTTTAAAAAAATCACATCGCAAACATAAGTGCACCATTTCATTTAAGTTGAAATTAATTAATACTTTAATTCATCAAGGACACTTTAGGCCTAAATTGATTAAAAGTGACAGTAAAGACATTTCTAATTTTACAAAAGATTCTATTTCAAATTAATGCTGTTCTTTTGAACTTTCTATTCATCAAAGAATCCTGGCAAATAAAATATATCACAGTTTCCACAAAAATCTGAACATTGATAATAATCAGAAATGTTTCTTGAGCAGCAAATCATCATATTAGAATGATTTTTGAAGGATCATGTGACACTGAAGACTGGAGTAATGATGCTGAAAATTCAACTTCAAGTAAAATTTCAGTTTACTATATATTCACAGAGAAAACAGATATTTAAAATTGTAATAACGTTTCACTCTTGTCCTAGCAAGGTGTAACTCCATTTTTGCTGCAGGGTCAGAATTAACACACTGCCTATGGCCAGCGGTTTTTACTTTGCTTGGCAGTGGCATCTGGTAAAATAGACTGAAATAGTTAGTCATTTATTGTTTATTTATTCATAACACTGTAAATGCATAATTACCAAACTGAAATTACATGCTCAAACATTTTTTTTCTCATATTGTGCAATACAAACATAAACTGTCTGAAATATTTTTATAAAATTGCATAAAAATCTATTCCAAATGATACTAAAATAAAGTACTTTGTGTATATAAATCATCAATTGAATATAAAAGCACAAAAACTGCCAATCTAGGACATGCATCTATCATGGAAATAACTCTGCAGTGGTCGCACCACATGATATTTTCAAATTCAGTCAAAATTTACAGGCACAGAATTGGTTACCTAAACAAAACAAGCTAGCATCCCACAAAAGGTCACTATGAAATTTGTAATAAACGTATATATTTGCAGAAATAACTTAATAATGATTGTTTTTTTGAGGTCATACCACATGATGTCCAAATGTGGGAACTACATACCAGCCGTTAAAAAGGTTATTTTTTCCAAATTTAAGACAAACCTGCTCGCTGCTTCCATGGGTCCTTCGCAAATTGGTATATGATGCAATGTCCTGTCTTTGAATGGATTTCAACATCAAAGTCGCAAAGTGGTAGTTTTTTGATGGTCGCACCACATGATATTTCATAAAATAGACATCATCGGACAACGTTTGTTTGTATATTATGATGGAAATATAAATACGAATGCTTTGCAATTTTGTACAGGATTACAAAACGTTGGAAATCATGCCAAATAGTGCAGAAAATGAATTTGAATACGTTTAGAATAATTTCCACAACAGAAGTTATGGCCGGACGGTCACACCACATGACATTTTGACACTTTAAATAACACTTTAAAAGTTAAAGTGAGTACATGCACGGGAGAGGTACTACATATATATGGTATCTTTTTATGCATTTAAAACAAATTTTAACTGAAAAAAATGCAATCAGACAGAAAATTTAGGCGTCACGTCATTGACCCATATACACACACACATTATATAAACAAATTTTTATGTTAGATGTGATTAATGACGATTAATCCATTTGACAGCACTTATATATATATATAAACTTCATAGCAATATTATTGACATGACAATTAAGCACATTTATCCCCTAATTCTTGTTTATTCCAAAATACTAAAATAAAAAAATATTAAAATATGACCTGAACATGTTTACAGGTTTCATGAGATTCGCCCACATGTGCCGTGAAACACCTTACAACATTAAGACAGAAACAGTGACAGAGAAAAGATCAAATCAAGTTCCTGTATCATTACAGTCATGATGTAATCTTAACTTGGCTTGTTCTGCGCGCATAAAGGTTTTTCTATATGCAGTAGGCTGGCAAAAGTATTTTACGTAAAGGGAAACTGAACATCAGGTTTTTTTCTCTGTCTGTTTTGGCTGCACTTACAAAATCTTGGCTTGAGAGAAAAAATCATTTTGTCAACTTCAATTAAATTCCCATTTCATTGCTTTTTTCGTTCCGAGCACGTCTGGCAGCCTATGGCAAACTCTAACGACATGCACAGGGAGACAGACATTTCCATGTTCTCCGTGGAAAAGCCTTGGGAAACATGGCTGAATTTTCAGCGTCTACCCTCTCGGCCACTTATTGTCATTTTTCTCTGTCCTGGAATCGCTGATGAAGTATTACAGCAAACAATGTAGGGAAATTAATCAGTAAGCCCGGTGCACGGATCCAGCAAGGAAAGATGAGCGAAACTCAAGCAACTCCTGAAGTCATTCCCAGACACAATATATCTCCCTGAGTGGACGCTTCAACTTCAAGGGACGAGACGAGGGCATTTCAGTGAAACATTTACAATCTGGGTCAGCAACTAGTCAAACAGCAACATATCAGAGGACAAATGAGAAGAAGACCTGCAGCAGAGCACTACATGACTGAATACATGTTCAACGCTTCTCGGACCAAGACATTTCCATGATTTTTCCATACTTTTCCAGTTGTTCATGAGCAGAAGGGTTTTAAAAATAATTTTACAGACTCATAAAGAGCAATTTCCAATTAAATATTTTAGAACTGAGTATAACTAGAAAAAAATATATATTCACAACAGAAATATCCATGGCTGGGCAAGTTAACGCATTATTATCGCGTTAACGCATTAACTGATTAACGCCGACAATTATTTTATCGCGCATTAACGCAGTTTTTTCTAATTTAATTTTTTGAAAGTCCGTTGCTTACAGACAAACAATGGGTCACAGGAGGGGTGGGATGTTGATCAGTACTGGCTTTGGATTGGCATCATCACGCGTCTCAACCAATGAGAGCGTTAAGCGTTTTCTTTTTAACAGGCGCTATAAGGGAGGAAATGCCCTGAACGTGAAACTTTGCGCGTCGCGTTCATCTTCTAGGCTCTTGTCTGTACATAGTAGGCTAAGCGTTTTCCTCCCATAGAGCCTATTATAAAAGAAAACACTAAACGTGGCTTAATGCAGTAAAAGACGGTGATATTAAAACTCAGTTTAGGACTACATCTTTTTGAACATGTAACGCGCTATAGCGCATGTCAGCGTTTTATAATGATTTTCTATGGAAGAAAAATGGCATGTTTTATATTTATTTGATTACATTAATGTTTAGGTTGAGATTTACAAGAAATATTGCAACTGCTACTATGTAAAGGGAATACTGCTGTAAAAAGCATCATATTTATGTTTGCAGACCAAATGTTATTGCACCTTTGTTCATATAGCAGTACTTTTACAATAAAAATGCGCAATACATAACTTTTGAACTCATTATTGAATGTTGCGCATAATGCGATTAATCACAATTAATCACAGGAAAATAATGCGATTAATCGCGATTAAATATTTTAATCGTTGCCCAGCACTAATATATATTATATACAATATAAAATTGTATTTTGCATAAAGTTAAAAATAAAGTCTGATAAATAATACAATTACTTATATATATTTATATTTATATATACACACATATATACACACACAGCATATATATATATATATATATGCTGTCAAATAGATTAATCGCATCTAACAAAGGTTTGTTTACATAATGTGTGTGTATATAAATAAATATATATATATATTGTGTGTGTGTGTAATATATATATATATATATATATATATATATATATATATATATATACACACACACACATATCTACACATATATATTATCTGAACCCTGGGACACATTAAAGCATGGGAGGGGGGGTGCTGGTGAACTGCAAAAGTGAAGAGTAAACACACACACACACACACACACACACACACACACACACACACACAGAGAGAGAGAGAGAGAGAGAGAGAGAGAGAGAGAGAGAGAGAGAGAGAGAGAGAGAGAGAGAGAGAGAGAGAGGATCCTGCATAACAATACTGAGCAGTACATCCCTCCTCAACAATACAACTCAACACAACCATCCCATACATTCCCATCACTAACACACGCCAATACACATCCAGCTGCAGTCAAACAACATGGCTCGAGTGCGCACACTACATACAACCTCAGAACTACACACCAAAACATCCTGAAACACAAAACATGCCGGTAAAAATTAAGTTGTACCCTAAAACATTCTCAAGACATTTTTTCACCTACTGCAAGCTGAATACAACATAACACAGAGTGAAAAACACGGTGCCTACGCAGAAAGTGCTCGTAGCAGAGCGCACTGATTTACAGACGCGCGTACGTCATAGTGGACAACACGTCATGATGGATTAAAGATACAAACTAACAGCGGCGGGCGCGCCAAATGCATCTTACCTCAGTGAGAGCACGAGCGCGTCCGGGAGTCGTTTGGCGTCTGAAGCTCGCGGATAATGCGCGATGGGACAGGTTGGTTGGTTGGTTGGTTGGGTGGGTGGGAAGGAACTACAGGAAGTGAGGGACAGATCCCGAGAACATTCACAGCACACAAGACCTGCGCAGATCAGCCGGACACAACACTCGGGCCGTGTCCCAAATAACACACTACCATACTACTCGTACCATTTCAGAAGTATGGAATATACAATGCACAGTATTTTAATGCATTTTTGTACTACATTTTACTAAGGCCTTGTTTGATGTACTAGTTTACTGAATACTGTACAGTATATACTGCATACTATTTTTCAAACAAGCTAAACAGAATGCTATCATGTGGCATGTTTAATTCAGCAAGTGTCCAGTTATCTCAGAAATAATTATCAACTATTATGGACTTTAATTCAATTTTGAGTTAACCTTTGGCAGTCTGATATTTAATGAGTCATAATGGTACATTGCACATTGTGACCAATGTAGTGTTATCCATATATTTAGTGCACACTTACTATATTGTAGAAATGGTAGTATGCTGCCCCAAACGAAGCCTGTGCATAAAGTATCCAAATTGTCTCTAAGCATGAAGAACCCAAATGACCTGCTGTTTTTGATAAATGTGCTGTACACGGATCGGTCTTTAAGTATCAATTAGTAGTGTGGGAGTGGCGGCACAGGTTAGCATAGGTTAGTTAGTATGGTGTGGGAGTGGCACAGGTTAGCATAGGTCAGTTAGCATAGTGTGGGAGTGGCATAGGTTAGCATAGGTCAGTTAGTATAGTGTGGGAGTGGCACAGGTTAGCATAGGTCAGTTAGTATGGTGTGGGAGTAGCACAGGTTAGCATAGGTCAGTTAGTATGGTGTGGGAGTGGCATAGGTTAGCATAGGTCAGTTAATATGGTGTGGGAGTGGCACAGGTTAGCATAGGTCAGTTAGCATAGTGTGGGAGTGGTTAGCATAGCATAGGTCAGTTAGCATAGTGTGGGAGTGGCATAGGTTAGCATAGGTCAGTTAGTATAGTGTGGGAGTGGCGGCACAGGTTAGCATAAGTTAGTTAGTATAGTGTGGGAGTGGCGGCACAGGTTAGCATAGGTCAGTTAGTATAGTGTGGGAGTGGCGGCACAGGTTAGCATAGGTTAGTTAGTATAGTGTGGGAGTGGCGGCAACAGTTAGCATAGGTTAGTTAGTATAATGTGGACCTGGCATAGGTTAGCATAGGTTAGTTAGTATGGTGTGGAAGTGGCATAGGTTAGCATAGGTTAGTTAGTATGGTGTGGGAGTGGCACAGGTTAGCATAGGTTGGTTAGTATGGTGTGGGAGTGGCACAGGTTAGCATAGGATAGTTAGTATAATGTCAGTTAGTATGGTGTGGGAGTGGCACAGGTTAGCATAGGTTAGTTAGTATAGTGTGGGAGTGGCATAGGTTAGCAAATGTCAGTTAGTATGGTGTGGGAGTGGCGGCACAGGTTAGCATAGGTTAGTTAATTTGACATTTTATATTCAACAGTGTTTTGATCTGCCTGCATCGATACCATTGTATGCGAACTGAACTGAGCTGAATGATGACGTCACTGTTTACTGCAGTGCTGATATAGATAACTTAACTAAATTAATAACTATTGATTCTTACAATGGAATGAATCAATACTGAATTTACTTAAGCTGGACAATGATACCATTTTCTTTAAGAGCTGCTGTGCAGCCAAAAATTATATACCAATAATTATCACTGTAAAGCTGCTTTGACACAATCTGCATTGTAAAAAGCGCTATATAAATAAAGGTGACTTGACTTGACTTAGTATAGTGTGGAAGTGGCATAGGTTAGCATAGGTTAGTTAGTATGGTGTGGGAGTGGCACAGGTTAACATAGGTTAGTTAGTATAGTGTGGGAGTGGCGGCTCAGGTTAGCATAGGTTAGTTAGCATGGTGTGGGAGTGGCACAGGTTAGTTAGTATAGTGTGGAAGTGGCATAGGTTAGCATAGGTTAGTTAGTATGGTGTGGCAGTGGCAGAGGTTAATTGTCACAACGAGCGAGAAAGGTTGAAATGGAGCCGCTAAATCTCCAACCTCTGGAGAATCACCAGTTTTAAACAAACACCGAACAGAGGAGAGTCTGCTGGCAAAAAGAAAACACGACAGAGCTCGTAATAAAACAAGAATCAACATTAGCTTTTTGGAGATGGCGAGAACTGAGGGATTTGAAATGTTGTAAAAGTAAGTTTACGCAGAGTAAGGTATTTTATTGAACAGATAATTTGCCATATGTAGCTCTCTAACAGAGTTCACTGTAAAGCATTATCTATTGTGAAGGGGTCATTTCATTATGGGCTGTTTTTCAAGGAAGTACTATGTCTATTAATGGCTATAGCTACAGTAACGTCTTAAGCTAGTCATCTAAACTGGTTATATATCTTAAGCCTAGTAGTGAATGTTTTATGAGGAGTAGGATAACCATATTCATCCGCACAGTCATGCAGAGCCGAAGCACAACCAAAACAATGTTCTTCCGCAAAATGCACGCAGTTTTGTTTTTTAACCACTAGAGGGCTAAAAGTTACAGTGTACCTCTAAACCATTTTTCCCAGTGTACAGACCATGTAATAATACACCAGAACCGTATGTTTTAGCTTCACCTTTTTGAAACAGAGCTTCATAGAAGAATGTGTATTCAGACATCATCGTCAGAGTGCACATGTCTGTTTAATCATTGATTTCTGATGAAACAAACATCTACCAGCATTGATACAATATGTTATGAATGTTAAAAAAATGCAGTGGATAGAATTTCAATATCAATAAAAGATAGAAAAATATTAAGAAACTACATCACTTAAACTCTGCCTCATACAACAGCTGGTGAATTTTTAACTTGACTGCGCTCTTCTTAGCGTAAGGCAGCCGTCTCAGATACGGCAGTAAACTAAACAAGAACATCTCGTCCTCCAAGTCCTCATTGGCCTCCATCTGCCATTTTCTCTTGCGGCCCGGGCCCTGCGAGCCCGACGCAGAGTAGTGCGAGGATGCGTCCAGCATCCCATGATCCCCCTCAAAGTCCTGGACGCCAAACGATGAGTTTCCGTCCGCTGTCCTCTCCTCTTCCTTGTCCTCCTCATCTCGGTCTTCCTCGGGCTCGTCTGCGGCCAGCGATCTGGACTGAATGAAAGGCGTGAGAAACGACATCTGCCAACTGTACTTCCAGCTGCGATGGGACGTTCCTGACGCTCGCCTGCGCTGCTCTGCGCGTTTGTCTTTAATGAACATGTCCCGTAAGCTCTTCCATCTCCTGCGACAGTCCTCTTCTGCCCAGAGAAACAACAAACACTGATTAACATATGCATGATACGCATTCAAATGATGCATAAAAATTACATGAAATTTATAGAGTGACGTGACTTTAATCATCGGCACTTGGAATAAGACCAAGTTTATTTGTTTTATTTTTTATTTTTTTGCACTTTACTGTTTATGCATATGTATACTTACATAATATAATTAACAATACATTTTAAAATAATAAGTATAGCGATTTAAGCAAATGGATATTTAATAATATGCATATTTAATAACAGAATAAAAAATAAATAAATAGCAATTTAAGCATATGTATATTTAATTATTAATTTAATACATTTTACAATAATCAATAGTGATTTATGCACGTGTTCAATATAAATAAATCTGACAATAATCAATAAGTAGTCATTTAAGCAAAAGTATATTTAATAACAATTAAACTTTACAATAATCAGTATGTAGTAATTAAAGCATATGCATATTAAATTAATAACATAATTAACAATAAGTACATAGTAAGTTAAGCATATGTATATTTAATTATTAATTTAACTAACAAAAATTACAATAATCAGTGATTTACGTTTAGGTTTAATTAATATAATTAACAATAAATCTGACAATAATCAACAAGTAGTATTTTAAGCACAAGCATATTTAATTATAACTTTACAATAATCAATATGTAGTAATTAAAGAATATGTATATTAAATTATTAATATAATTTACAATAAATAAATACGTAGTAATTTAAGCATATGTGTATTTAATTATTAATTTAATATTTATTTTTTACAATAATTATTTACGCATAGGTTTAATTAATATAATTAACATCAAATCTTACAATAATCAATAAGTAGTAATTTAAGCACAAGTATATAATAATAATAATAATAATTCATTAATATAATTACATTTTACCATAATCTATATGTAGCAATTAAAGCATATATATATTCAATAAATAATATAATTAACAATTTAAGCATATGTATATTTAATTATTAATTTAACTAAAAGTAAATCTCACAATAATCAATAAATAGTAATTTAAGCAGTATATTTAATTCATTAATATAATTAAACTTTACAATAATATACAAGTAGCAATTAAAGCATGCATATTAAATTAACATTAAATAAATATAGCTATTCAAGAATATGTATATTTAATTATTAATTTAATTAATAAATTTTACAATAAATTGAAATTAAGTATATATTAATATATTAAGTATAATTAATAATATAAACAAACTTTGCAATAATATATACATATAGTAATTAAAGCATATGTATGTATATTAAACTAATAATATAATTAACAATAAATCAATACATAATTTAAGAACATGTATATTTAATATATTATTATTAACAATCTTTACAATAATTAATACGATGTAATTAAAGCATATGTATATTAAACTAATAATATAATTAACAATAAATCAATACATAGTGATTTATAATTAACAATACATTTTACAGTAATCAATAAATATACAATTAAGCATATGTATATTTAATTAAAAATACATAAAAATAAACAATGGAACAGTAACAAAAGTTTTTTGCATGGAAAATGTATGAACGTCTTGTTTAGACCATAATTTACAAAATGTAATGCTGAATATGTAAAACTTTCCCAGCATATTAAAAAAACAAAAAAAACAAAAAACAATCAGTAATGTACTTTTGTAAGTTATGATCTAAATTATACAGAATCAAAAAAAGTATGCATGCATATATACATCACATTTGACAGAAACGTTACTAAATATGTAACACTTTGAACATTGTTATTATTTGACTATACAAAAACAAATATGACTGATGCAGCTCTGGTTAAAATGCTCTCTTTGAGCTTTGCAACTCAAACTTTGGATGAAATCAAATCTCACTAGTTACTGTGCAGGTCACCAAACTCAAAACAGCTCAGGTTTTCATATAATAAAGTGTCAAATCTATCCGATTAACCCATCAAATGCCTTTGCAGCTCAAAAACATGTTCTGTTAGTTGTATGATGATGAAAACAGTATCAATGAGGTATTAATTATATCTTTAAAACTGGATTCCTGTTAGCCTACTCTGCAACAAGCTAACAGCAGATAGCTAGCAGTTTAGTAAGCAAGAAACAACTTCATAAACCTCAAGTCTTACCTGGTATTTCAACTTGTAGACTCACGGCTCTCCATGCTTTGGCTTTTCTAGCAGCGTCTTTATATGAATTTATTGTAGAATTGTATAACTCGGGATAGTCGGACACCGCTGCTATTAACCTCTCCTCCATTGTTGTTAGCATTGGGCGGCAAATGTTACTAGCTCATAACTGTGTCCATAAGGTATGAACGGTTATTCCTCCAGAGGGCGCTCGGTGGCCCACAATCCCTCATTCTCATTGGGTTGTATTCAAATTTCAGCACTGTTTTTGTCTTATTACAAAAACTTGACCAAAAACATGTATAATCTTTTTAATCTATTGTTTATAAGAATTTCGATGTGCTTGACAAATAAGAAATCTGTCTTAGCCGCTTTCCTATACAATTTTGTTAAATAATTCTTATCTAATAATCACAAACGGCTGTGATTGGTTCATCATAACCAGCGCTGAGAAAAGTAACACGTACCACGTGACAATGCCTCATGGACGTCTGCGTCAGTAACGGTCTTGACGGTGATTTACACCTGAACGTTGAATTTAAAAGTGATTTAAAATAATAGAATTACCATTTGGACACATCGTACTTGGCAAATCAGAAATAAAAATGTTAGATACATATTTTATGTTGCCATTCTAGCCTCTCTATCTATTCCTTTATAAGTCTCACAACGATTTCTGGCTGTTAGAAGTAGTGAGGGGCCCCACGCATGCGTACTCTTCAGTCACAGGCTGCGTCACCGAAGCGCAAGCTGGGAAATGTAGTATGCAAAGCAAATTTAAAAAAGTGTACTAGGATACTATAAAACTAAAATAACAATATTTTATGTTTGAAAATGAAAACAATGTAGCCTATATGGTCTCTGTGAAGAGAGAGCAAAGGTATTAGAAACTTTATGAGACTTTGAACATGAAGGAACCAAGTGTATCAGAGAATGCCTTTCGTATTTAGTTTAATGGTCATAAATTAAACAGGAAACAAAACAATTTTACAATTCACATTATTCATTAGAATTGTATCCTTCATTGTGCTCTCCTTTATATTGTAGTGTTTCTTTCAGGGTTTGTTGCTCTATCGGGTCCTGTACATTTGTGCCTCCATACTGTTTGCTCACTATTTTTGACAGATTAATTCTCTCCTCATTCACGCTGGTGCTTGAAGACAAAACCTCTCCTTCCGTTTCATTCTGCACAAACAAAACACTCAAAGTTATCCATTTGTACTTACATTTTCAAAAGTGTAACATAGTCTTTTAGCCTATTAATGCCCGTTCACACCTTGAACGATAACGTTTAACTATATTATTAGCATCACAAACCAGCGTACGATATCGTTCTGTTTATTGCTGCTGCAGTTTTGTCGTCTGTCGCTTTAAATGCTCGAGCTCTTTAAAGCAGGATGGATTCTGATTGGCTGATCGTCCTGAAAGTGATTCTAACAAAATCGTGAGATTATGTGGTTTTTATAATCAATTAACACTGCTTTTGACATTTTTGTCATCAAAAAAGTCATTTGGTTTAACCAAAATTTCGGTTTTACCAAATGACACTTTTGGTTATACCGAATGATGATATTTTCAAACAATGCTAACATGCTGATATCTAGATAGCTAGCAAAGGACTAATTAACATTTTATATTTAGTACAAGTTTTTAAAATATTACAACATTTTCCATGTTTTATAGCGGTTGTACCGAATGACCTGATGTTTCGGGACGCGTATCGTATGAGCAAGTGAAAACAAGTTTTCAAATAGTTAAGAGAGAGTTAGTTACTTTGCTTCACGACCATGTGTTCCTTGTGGTCACATGATATTGACCACATGACTTGATCCAAAATGGTCCCTTTATATCGGTTACTCCGAATGACATCAATGAAATTAATTTTTCCGGACATTCTTTCTCATAACAAAGCAACGACTTCTACACATAATTTTAATACCATTTTGCACTATGTTGATATATGATGTTATAAAATCATGCCAGAATAAAAAATATATACATTTATTACATTTTTAGATATTTTAATCACAAATGAAATGGCTGTATTGGCTTTGGACGGTTAAACCGAATGACCTTTTGACACTTCAAAATCTTTAAAATACCTTTATATGTAGTAAAATATAATTAAAAACTTTTGGATTCAATAAAAGAGATCTAGTTGTAATACTTTGGATGTCATATCTTTTTTATTATTATTAAGGCTTTTGGACAAAAAAATGACCCGTCATGTTATTGACCCATATGTTAACTACCTTATGATCTCTGTGATACTGGTCAACAGCATACTGATATTTGGCAGCATTCAGTCCCAGTAAACCAGCCATTTTCTCTCCAAGAAAATCACAAACTATAAAGAAATGAAGTGATTTAATTTGATTACATATTGGGATGTATTGTACTAAAAAGCTTAATTAGTTTACTGTTTACTAAAGCAAGTATCACTGCTATTGTCTTAATCCTTCTTGAAAAAATACACAGTGACCTTTGAAATAAAAGTGCTTTTTAGGTTATTCTTACATCTCAAAGACGTTCTTAAAATCTGTGCTCCCCAAAACTGAGAATAATCCCTCCATGTCCAGTTTTTCTAAAAGGTAAAATATGAAACAACCTTATATTATTTTCATACCTGACATCGATTTTAGAAAAGGTCTATTGTTCTGTTATTGAGTCTGACCTGGTCAGAAGCACTGGGTGCTTGATGAAGCTGATGTTGTTCCTCCTCTTCCTCACTGTCCTCTGTCAGAATCTCTCCACTAGAGAAATGAATCACCTGTCGAGGTTTGACGTCTCCCGTCGGCTCCTGCACATCAGGATTGTTTTTTATGGAATATTGCCGTATTTATAATAAATTATTTATCTGTGCACATTATTATTTTATTTTAAATTCATGTTCCTCGTAATCTTGAATCAGAATAACTTCTCCTCCCTCTTGCAGCGACATCTCTTCTCTTCTCTGATGATGAGGGCGGGGCAACCTGTCACTCACATGAGATCCACCAATAGCAAACCACAACCATCCAATCAATTTCCCAAGCCCCGCCCTACATTTGTTCTTGTTTGCGAAGCAGTATGTCACAATTTCATGATGACTTTAACTTTAACTTATAAACTAAAGCAGAATTTTTCTTCATCTTTTCTTTTTCAAATATTTAATAAATAACATCACAAGGGAATTTAAGCATTGTTTTGTTCTCTCCTTTACACTCAAAAAATATTTAGGTCTAAATTTAAGATTTATGTATTTGAATAGCATATACATTATCCATTCATTTGGACCGTTTTAATATAAACTAATAAACTTTACATGATGCATAATTGCCAATTACAACAGGTAACATTTCAGCACTCCAAAAATCATGACAGTTTATTACTAAATATATGCATTTGTTTGATTTTATTCAAATAATCATATTTTTAAAATGCATATATTCAAATTGCGTATCTGTTCATTGTGAAAATTTCAGTTAAAAAGTATGAACATGGTCAAAATATGGCTAGTGAAGCAATATTTAATTAATTGAAAAGTATGAGATTGAATATTGCATATGAAACAAGTTTATTAGTTTATATCAAAACTGTGTGATCCAAATGGATGGAAATTTTATATGCAAGTTTGGGGTCAGTAGTTCTTTTTTTATTATTAAGAAATTAATACTTTTAATCAGCAAAGATTCATTAAATTGATCAAAAATTACAATAAAGACATTTATAATATTCTATTTCAAATAAATGCTGTTCTTTTGAACTTTCTATTCATCAAACAATCCTGAAAAATAAAATATATCACGGTTTCCACCAAAATATGGTTGTTTTCAACATTGATAATAATCATAAATGTTTCTTGAGCAGCAAATCAGCATATTAGAATGATTTCTGAAAGATCATGTGACACTGAAGACTGGAGTAATGATGCTGAAAATTCAGCTTTGATCACAGGAATAAATTACATTTTACTAGATATTCACATAGAAAACTGTTATTTTAAATTGTAAAAATATATCACAGTTTTTACTGTATTTTTGATCAAATAAATGCAGCCTTGGAGAGCAGAAGAGACATTAACAAATTTTACCAACCCCAAACTTTTGAACAGTAGTGCAAATCTTAAATTAAGCCTATTTTTTGAGTGCAGTGTGAAGGTGTGTTTACCAAGGGCAGGTGCTGCAAAAAGTGCATGGACATTAAATAAAGGCTTGGTTAAAAGTTAGCTAAAACTAGGACAATACAGACCTGCTGCTCTCAAGATAAGACGGCTGATCTAATGATTTAACTGAGGGAAAACACACTTACGACTGCATGCATGCTGTGACTTTACCAGAACCTTCTTGCGTTGTGCTCCTTTAGTGAGAATATCTTCCAAAAAAATAAATAAAAATCCTCAAATAGTGATTTTTCTTACACCATCACAGTCGGCAGAAAGTTTCCTTCACCATCACAGGAGGAAGTAAGTTTCATGTACACGGATGTTGTTTGTCTAACTTAGTTCCAGGACAAAGCACATATCTGCTGACGTAGACATCTGTAGTTCATAAATGTTGATATACTTGTATCACCAGTATTACAGAAGGAGGTATGTATGATTTGAGGAATCATATCTGGAGCACAAACAAAACAAGCAATGCAAGGTGTAGTTAACACACATTTTAATGGGAAAAACCATTAAATGCATGACAGTGAGTTACAGGTTGACATCATAATCTGTGAGTATATTCGATGATGAATACATATCCATACAACTGCATAGATGGAAAAAGAAATAATTACAAAAACTAAATGCAACCCTGGAGTGTCATTTTACAACGCTGAAGAAAGTCTTGTTCTCTGCAGAATTGTGTTAAATAAATATACAGCAAAATATTTGACAATCATTTACCCTTAATAAGTACGTGAACTCTTGATTTTCAATGTTCTGAATTAAAGTTAGGGAGCGAAATAACAAGCGCAATACAGTTTTTGCGACAATCTTAGTAATCATTTCTGTGCCTGCACGTGTTCAGTGTGAAAGTGCATACGTTTTTCTAAGCACCTGTCAGTGTCACATTTACTAACTTGAAGATGGTTGAACTTATTCGGACAAACATCAGAGTTGAACGTACAGAAAATAAACAACCAACCTACCAAATCAAACCAGCACAAAACCACTGGGAAAATCAGCAGATGTATCAAGACATGAGTTTTGTCCAGCACGACCCTCACTACGATCCATATTTGGATTACTTGGACTGGTTTCAAATCAGAAGCAAATGAAAATATGACTGTAAATATATACACATATGGAAACTACGTCCACTAAAAAGCTGATATTATAGATGGTGAGATTATGATCAGATGGCACGTTACATCACCCCGTTTAGTTCTGCTACCTAGTTGACGAGTCCCTGATCCGGGATGTTTTCATGAACTAAAATATCGTTCCATTTCTTTTATACCACGACCCAAATAAAAATGTGCTTGTCCTCTCCTCCCACTAACAAATATTAATCATACAGCAGATATTTCATGTGCAAAAAGTGAGTTACAGGTAACAATCTGTTTAGTGAAGTTCACAATAATAGTCAAGAAATTATATGTTGGATGAAGCCTGTTTTTCGGACCCCTATTTATTGCATTAAGACATTATTTTCAGGGGGAAAAAAAAAAATTATATATAAATATAAATATAAATATATATATATATATATATATAATTATTTATTATATATATATAAATAAATAATATAAAAAATATATAATGAAATAAATATATTTGATATTAAATTATAATATTAAATATATTATAATATATTTAATATAATTATAATATTTTTTTTTCCACTGTAGGGGAGATTATATATATATATATATATATATGCACACACACACACACACATATACATACACACATACACATATATATATATTTTATATATATATATACACATATTTTTTATTACAATTTTATATCAAATATGTTTATTTATTTCATGATATATATATATATTTTTTACTCTAGGAATATATATAAATAAAAGTGAAATATATAAATATATTTAATATTATAATTTTATATTAAACATATTTATATATTTTCACTGTAGGGACTAGTGAAATTATATATATATATATATATATATATATATATATATATATATATATATATATAAAATTTATAATTTCACTTTTTTTGAGAACAATGTCTTAATGCAGAAAATCTGTGGTCTTAAAATGGCTGAACTGTCTTTATGCACAAATTATTTCTTTAGACGGGTGAAATATGACAATTCTGTCTGAAATTTACCTGGTTTAAAGACTGTTAAACATTAGCATTTGTGTTGAACAATGTCTCATTTACCAGCATCAACATGAAGAGCCAAATTATAAACATTAAGAGAAAACATGAATTTAGTGACTTATAGAAGTTATTCTCTAATCAACGGACCCAATAAACCTTCAAAATCTCAATAAAATCTGTATAATGCTACAGAAAGATAATCAAGTGCATATTAAATGGTCGTGTAATTCAGATTAATTCTGGGTTATGATGATTAACTCTTCATCAGATTAATGACCAAACTCACTCAATCCTTCATTATAACATCTGTCGTTTGTAGATAAAATACCTTAAACAGAATCCGAGCACGAGACAGACGCCACTGTTATATCACTATGTTATATTGTTATATATTTGAGCAGAGACACGAAGAAGAGCAGTTGTGTTGTACAGACTCCTCTAGATATCCTGGACATCATGCTGAACCTGTCCGTCGCTGCGATTAAGAGACGACGCAGCCCGTGTCTTTCTGCGGCTTCAGATCCGGCTCCTTCACTGGCTTGATCTCCTCTTCATGCTTCGCTTTTGCCTGGAAGGAGGGAAAAATTATTAGTGCTTAAGTCAGTATATAGCTTGATTTAAAATGGCTTCTTTTGTTGATAGGACACTATGACAGTCGGTGTCCAGAGATACAGAGCGCTATCTGATGTAAAAATACAAAAACTACATAAAACTGCATATAAATATGTAAATAAATACTATAAAGTATTTGTGTTTAGTATACTATTTTATATATATATATATTTATTTATTTATTAGGGCTGTCAATTTAACACGTTAACTTAAATAATTAGTTGCGGAAAAAAACCTACGTAGTTCATCTGACATTTCATACAGTTGATTAGTGAGTGTTGCTAAGTCCACGGTTTTCCTGCAGATTTGGGCTACTTTAACACTGTTGCAGCAGGTTGTTTTTCATATCTGCGGGTTGAAGCGACCCCAAATAACATGATATTTATGCTAATTTTACCAGGGGACCCCCCCAAAATGCAATTGGGCTAGTTTTGAGTAGCAATTTAGCGGGTTTTGTTGTGAAAACCTGGCAACCCTGTAATGGTGACGAACATGAGCAACAACTCACTGCATGATAGAGCCTATAGAATACAGTTATAAGGACCCTAAAATTCAAGATATCAGAGCAAAAATGCCGCTGTATGAGTTTTTGTCTCATTTTTATATCATATGATATAGTTAAGCAATATCACACAAGTGCTGTTTTTGTCCCGAATAACACGAGTGCAAGTGACATTGATTATATACAACAGTTCAGTAAATAAGAAGTTAATATTGTGTTATATTTTAGACACAATATTGTCTGTTTTTGCTCAATTTTGCCAACCAAAATATTACCAATAAAGCCAGAGCAGAACTGCTGTGCATCTCCGAGCAACACACAGAATTGTTTCGTTTCTGAATGAATCCGCGCTTTGAGCGAATCAATTGGGTGAACTAATGATTCAATGACTCATTCATGAAGAGAGCCATTTACTTTATTCCTGAATGAATCAGCTGTTTGAACGAATCGAATGAATGAATGACTCGTTAGACTTGTTCGAGATGCATAGTACCGCGAGAGTACTTTGATGTCGTACGCGATCGGTCTGTGCAGCGCCGATGAATCTCGAACAAGCCTAAAGACTGACTCATTCAGACATTTACCGCCACCTACTGTCATTTTTAGTTTCTTATTTAGAGTATCTTTTCATTAAAATAATATTATACTTTCATATAAATTAAAAAAAATTAAAGGGATAGTTCACCCCAAAATTAAAATTCTGTCATCATATACTCACCCTCATTTCGTTTCAAACCTGTATGACTTTCTTTTTTTTTGTGGAACATAAAAGAAAATATTTTGAAGAATGTTGGTAACCAAACTGTTTTGGTTACCATTGAGATATATATATATATATTAACGGGAAGGGAAATATCTCCTCACCTTGTCATCTTTCGGTCCTCTGGTAAGGTCAAAGGTGGCGTAGACTTCAGGTGTGCACTGAGCGCTGAGAGCCGGGAGCTCGAATGGAGTCGGTTCAGCCAATCCATAACTGGCCTTCAACTCCAGAGCAGGAGCTTCAGCAGGAACCTTATGAAAGTAACTGACAAAGACATTCAGGTGTGAAAATTGAGTTTTCTAGTAAAGTTTTTTTTTTTTAATCATAATCATGCGTGTTAAAGAGGACCTATTATGCAAAGTCTACCCTACTAGAACAGGTTTTTTTGCTTGAATGTTCATTATTTTTCCTCATATTCTCCATTGTTGCAGCTCCTCTCTTCCCAGTCTGTCAGTAACGCTCTGTTTAGTTTCTGTCTCTATGAAGCCCCGCCTTCTGAAAAGCACAATGTGCACTGATTGGTCAGCTGGAGCAGTGTGTTGTGATTGGTGTTTGGGAAATGTCCCGCCCCTTACCATAACCGCCAGTTTCAACACACTACTAACTAACTCAACCAGGCCCCGCCCCTTTATTCTGCGTATGAATTATTTAAATGAGGAATATTGTGAAGAAAACTCAAGACTACAATGGAGGCGTTTCAGGGAGTTCAGAAACAGTGACGCTGATACAGAGAATAACTAGAATTTTGCAGAGCTTTTTCATGCTCAAACAGCAACATCACACACTAAAGAACACGTAAAACAAAATGCATAATAGAGCCCCTTTATGTGAAGCATACAGTATTTTCTCCAGATGTGTTTGTTGACTCACATGAATCCGTTCTCTCTCTGGCATTTCTCCAGGGTGTTTTTGATGAATGAGCCCAGTTTCTTAAAGAAGAGCTGCTCCGAGGGTTTGGCGGTGCTGCCGGGACCCTTCATCTGACGGTACTCTTTACACAAAGCTTCAGCGCGCGAGTAACCTGCCGCCATTACAGCCATTGGAACACACATGTGATTTAACTATTAAAAGCTCTCAATAATCAGAAACTTGATCTTAATAATGCATTAGTAAACCTTAAAATTATTGTAAAGTGTTACCAAAATATGTCCACTAAAATACCCAATAGTACATCAAAATTTTGCGTACATTTCTCAGCCTCCTGCAGGGATCTGATGGCCTCTCCACATTTATCACCCGCAAGAAGAGTCTGTCCGTGATAGCAGTGCGCCTGCAAATCATAAACCATACAGTAAAATATTGATTGCAATAGTGTTGCCAAATGTCAAAAATAGTGATCACATCCAAACATTCCACTCCTCTGCCATTGTTCAAACTAACAGAAAGTCCCGCCTCAAACTAAAACCACTGGTTGAGTCAATATTGAATGTTAAAATGACCCATTTTAAAGGTTCCTACAATAGGTTTACATTATGGAAGCTTGTTTCCACCACTGAATAAAACAAAGATAATTGCGACTTTTTATCTCACAATTCTGACTTCTTCCCCTCAGAATTGTGTGATATAAACTTGCAATTGTAAGAAAATGTCAGAATTGTGAGCTGAACAGAACTGGACATTATAACTCGCAATTGCGAGTTTATATCTCACAATTCTGACATTTTCTTAAAGTTGCAAGTTTATCATGCAGTTCTGAGGGGAAAAAGTCAGAATTGTAAGATAAAAAGTCGCAATTATTTAAAAAAAAAAATAAATAAATTATTCAGTGGTGGAAACAAGCTTCCATACATACATGCATCCAAGGCCAAAAAACACTTTATTGCAGCATCAGCTCTAAACCCCGACTTTCCGAGAGGCTGCTCTGCCCAGTCTGTCGTGATTGGTCGACTGCTTATAGTGCGTGTCGGAAACCAAACACTCAATACCATATCTGAATTTCAGAGCTTGATACACAGTGATACGAACAGTAACGGTGGCGTCAGTTTTACCGAATCAATTTGAGTCTGAATCCCTTGGAAGTCTTCTCGACATGAACTCTTCTCAGCTACAACTACAGTGTTTGAGGGCGGGGCAAAGTAGACGCTGTTCAGCCAATGAAGACCACAGGGCTGGCATTATGCAAATTAGTTATAAACCTATGTATGTTCAGCAGGAAGTAAGACTGGAATTACTGACATTTCAGGCAGTTCAGAATCGATTCTTTCTTAACTTTATCTGTCGTGCACTTTGATATTTGCAGACCTTTTACATTCACAAACAGCTCTATTACACACTACATGAAAGATCAAATCCCAAAAAGAATAATAAATTATTATTAGACTGATCCTCATTTAAAATGATCACAGACAGCCTGATGTGTTTGTTCAGATGGACTCACATAAGCCATGTAGAAGTGCTGCTTCAGCTGCAGGTATTTCTTCCATTTACTGCTGCATTCTGGATCCAAAGTGTTCAGAGTGTGATCTGAAAAATAATATGAAAAACAATAATCTTCTAAATGATATATAATGTTTTATTATACGGCTCTTTGAGGTATTTGATGAATACTTGAATATTTCTAAACAAATGCTCTCAATGTTTCTCACATAATACAATTATTTCAATTCAAATCAATATTTCATCTGTATTTAATTTTTTTGTAAGACGACAACTGACTGCTCAACCATTCACATTATTTATTTTTAGTATTTATTTCAGATATGATTATATTTTAACTATGTACAGCAAGCATGAGAAATTCATTAATGTTTGTTCATAGTGCATTTATTAATCTTAACAGATACAACTGAAGCATTAGTAAATTATGAAATGATTAGTATTGCTATAATTTTATGTTAGCTAATGTAGTTAACGGTACAGTAAAACCAGTAATATTGTAAAATATTATTACAATTTTAATAACGGTTTTCTATGTGAATATATAGTAAAATGTAATTTATTCCTGTGATTTTCAGCATCATTACTCCAGTCTTCAGTGTCACATGATCCTTCAGAAATCATTCTAATATGATGATATGCTGCTCAAGAAACATTTATGATTATTATCAATGTCAAAAACAGTCATATTTCTGTGGAAACTGTCATACATTTTATTTTTCATGATTCTTTGATGAATAGAAAGTTCAAAAGAACAGCATTTATTTGTTTCGTAACATTACAAACGTCTTTACTGTCACTTTTGATCGATTTAATTTCTTTCTAAATGATCCCAAACTTTTGTTTGTATAAAAAAACATGTTGTAAATATATACCCCAACATTTTTAAATACAGGCAAATTATAATGCAGAATTAAATAGAGAGAAGCAAAAAGTAAATTACACAGTAGCAGTAGTAAACCTACCGGCCTTTTGGTAGAAGTTTGCGGTCTCGAATGCCAGCGCTGCGATGAGGGAGGCGTTGTGCTTCAGTTCGATGGCTCTGGCAATGGTCACTAAAAACACACACAAGAACCGTCACACACACACACCCCCACACAAGAGAGCGATACTGTAAACTGAGGCATGTTTTACCCTCCTGAGCCTCGGCCTGACTCTGCACAATGTAGGTGTCGATGACTCGGGGCTCCAGGTCTCGGCCCTTCTCTGCTGGAGTGATGAGCCGAGGAATATGAGTCTCCTGACAGGAAAGCAGCGAAATATTACCATGGATCAAACAGTATGCCACTCGTGACCATGCATTACAGTGGTTTTACCACATTTAAGGGGTTTTAGGCACTCTGTGTTGTAAAATCACCATAATGCACGGTCTCTCATGGCTTTTTGCTTTAATTCACCACAAAATAAGTCAGGCACAATTTACCTTGAGGGTTTTAAATATTCCAGCGGCGGTTTTCAAACTCTTGTGAACGTCTTTGGCCTCGTCCTCTGTGATGCTACAATGTAAAAACCAAAAACTTGTAAAAATGCCTTTAATGAAATATTGAAACTAAAAACCCTGACAGAATTTATTCTGTATTTTACAGACTGGGGTGTCGTCCAGTCAGTTTAATCTGTGATAATGACCAGCTTACAGTACATAATCTCATTTACTACAAAGCTACTTATCAAAATGAATAAATTAAATATTGATTTTGAAATTAAAATGATTTTATTACATGGGAAGAAAAAGAGCAAAATTATATAATAAAGTTGAGTATTTTTATATTTTTATATTTTCATTCATTTTAGTTTAAATGGTATGTTTCTTATTCTATTTAGCTTTAATTTAATTTTATTTTTAATAATTTTAGTACTTCAAGTACCAAGGCAACATTTCTATTTTTTCTAAGTTGAAGTTTTTCATCTAATATATATTTTTTATTTTATTTT